>JAVJGG010000094.1:3880419-3927972 GCA_035590195.1 Aviceda cuculoides
CGGAAATTACATTTACCCGGCGACACGCGGCTGCTGCTTTTTATTTGTTTCCCTCTTTTTTTTTTTTTTTTTTTTTTTTTTTGCATATCATACCACAGGCTGAGCCTAGCCGGTGGGTACTGCTGTTATCAGACAGCGGGCAGAGGGGAGAGTTGATGTGATGTTCATGCCTGGGAACCAAAACAGACCCTACACACTGTTTTAATTTAATGCTTGTGAAAATCTCCAATTCTGACCTTTTTTTTTTTTTCTCCTTGGAATTGGTACAGCAGAGCATGGCTGGGGGAAGTTTCTCTGTCTTTTACACCAGGGCTGGCATGGAAGGACTCTTCTCTCTGCAAGGGAGAAGGGGGCTCTTCTGGGCGATAGAGAAGATGCCGGTTTTGCATTTTCACATGGGAAAATAAGCAAGAACAGAAGGTGCTGGGTGCCACAACAGACCCAAACCAGAGCAGAATAAGGGGCTGGGGGAAGAGCAAGGAAAAGCCATGGTCCTGTTGCAAGCCAGCAAGCAGCTCTACTCACCATTTTGCCTTTCCTGTCCAGTCTTGACATTTTTTTTCTTCCACTTTCCTTAAGCTTCTCCATCCCCTGAAGAGCTGAGAAGCAGCATCAGACCCTCCAGCACGCTCCTTGCTCTGGCGGGCTACTCTGCTGTAGCTTGGGCTGGCCCAGGATGGATGGAGCACATCTAAGTCTTCCTCACCGTTCAGCCTACTACATATCAAATGCAAGCAGCTCACTAAGTAACTAATCTTTCATGCGTGCCTATTAAGCAAAAATTAAAAGAAAATTACATCGGGAAGTCAGCAGCAAGTAGGAGGGGACGCGTTGTAATTATATGACTATTAATTGGCGTAGAGTTCCAGTTTAATGCTCTCTGGCCCATGCTGATATTTCCTAGGGAAATTTTCTCTCTATTAGTTTTGGATGAGAACTGGGATTCTCTCTGGAAGCTCTGAATCTGCCCAGAGAAGTGACTTTCAACTTCAGTCCCCCAGCAGGTTTTTGTTTTCATGCACTGACAAACAAAAAGAAGGGGTTGCTTTTAACATGGTTTCGCCTGCCCGAGGTGGAGGATGGGGAGAGCCAAGTTTTACCATTAGATGATGATAACCAAGCGATGAGCCTTTTAAGATTCAGCCCACATGGAAGTATTTTCTCCAAATACAAAACTTCAGGAATAGAAAACTCAAAGAGATTGTTCCCAAATATCCCCTACAGCTTCTGCCAACCTTGGAAATCCTCTAGTGGAAGGTGGGAACCTCCTGCCCAAGGGGCTGTTCATCAAAACCTGACAATTAAACAGAACCAAAACGTTTTAAGCAGCAAACGTCCATCAAACCCCATGGAGGATTTAAAGGAGTGATGTGCAGTTTCCTGCCAACTCACCTGGGAAAGAACCAGGCAACCCGGACACCCAGTCCACGATGCTCCTGCCACGCAGAATACAGCTCTGCCGTAGAAGAGGGGGACGCTGCAGGCGCTTACTCTTAAACCAAGGTACACAGGTATTCCCAGGTCTATACCATAAGGTAGGAAGCACAGCCTTTCCTTCCAAGGAGTCCCATGGGCAGCTGGGAGACACTGGAGCAACAGGCAAATCCGCTGTGCTATTACAAATTGGGTGGGGGAGTTAGAGAAAAGAAAAGGGTTTAGATTTTTCTTTGCTAAAACAAGAGATTTCCACAGATAAATCAAAGTGCTCTCAGTTTGGCATTCAGATGAGAATGCTTGTTTCCTTTGAAAGTCAGAGGTTTCCTTCCAGAGGAAAAGCCAGACCTGCCCCGCTCCAGCAGATACAAACACCCTCCAAGCTGCTCTCGACAGGACTCCAGCAGGAACTGGTTTTTGCTAAGAGAGCTATAGATTTACCTTTAGGTTACGGACCTATCTCCTTTATTTCCCAAGCAGGAGAAAAGCACTCACTAAAGTGAGGTTGGTGGGAAGGGAAGGGGGATTTTATTATTCAGCCCCCAGCTTGGAAGCTCAGAGCAAGGAATTCTCCCTTCACGCCATGGCTCTCCATGGACAGCAATAATGTGGAACTACATGCCTTTTGAAAAGAAAGGCTTCCACTATGGCCAATTTTCAAGCATTTCAAACCCGTAAGATTTAAAAAAAGAAAAAATACAGAGAGAAAACCAAATTTATTTATGTCCCTCCCATTTCCAAACCCGTTAGAGCAAGCTTGTCTGTGCTAGAACAAGGACTAGAAAGCTTCTCAGTGACCTGGCTCCAGAGGCATAAAAAAATGAGGATCTTATGAAACTTTAGAGAAAATCCCCAGCTATGGAGGCTCAGCACGCTGCTCTGGAAAAGCCTTTTCTTTGCCATGCACACCTAACACAAAGGACACATTCCCATAGCAAAACAGCTTCAACATGCGGTCACTAAACCCACTTGCTAAGCAAAGAAATAGCTTTTAAATTTTTTTTAATCCACCCCTAGGTTTACTAGTTGCTGCTTCTGTACGGTTTTGTTCCTCAGCAAGAGCTACCGTCTCAGGAGAACGGTCCCGTGTGCTGAGGACAGGGGTCAGCACCGGGAGCTGAGACTGGTCCCACCATCAGAGGTCCCAACAGCTGTATTCACCCAGGACAGGGATTTGTGGATGGACTCGGAGCCTGCCAGCTCTGCACAGCACCGAAAACACCCTCCGTCCTCCACCTCCGAAGGTGCGCCGGCGTCTGCTGCCAAACAGACGGCGGGAGCGGAGGAAGATGTGATGGGAGGGTGAGCGGGGGAATACAGCAACACTACAGGCTTTTGAGTGGAAAAAGGCCACAGGGCTCCCCGCGCAGGGAAAAAAAGCCCCCCACTCCCTTCCCTGGGCAGCCGGGGCTGGCTCAGAACCCCCTTCGCTCCGTCAGAAGTGACACGGCAGCACTGCCACCGCTTTAATCAACTGGGCAGCTGCTGAGCTGGAAGAGAGTCCATGTAAAATCAATGTGCCGTTAGAGAAACCACCGAGGGCTGCCAGTCAATACGCTGAAAAGACACTGCTGCCTGCGACAACCCAAACCAGCAACCTGCTGCTATTGACAGAAGTGGCAGGCTTTAAAAAACAGCATCCTGTTCTTCCCTCCTCCCCCTCCTGAGTAAATTAACCCCAAATCTCTTTGTTTACCCTCGCCCCTAATAAGCTCTTGTGGCTCACAGAAATGGTATTCCAGGCTCTTTCCTGAGCAGGCAAGAGCCTTTGTTCCCTTTCGTCCTGGGAAATGGAAGGGTTTAAATAATCTCAGAATGCCAGAAAGCAATTTATTTTGACCTAGACAGTTTCTGCAATGTCATCTCTTGGCTTCAGCATGGGGGAAGCTTTGTTAGCTGGTGTTTATGCAACACAGCCGCACTTAGATGGGGCTGCACGTCCCGGGCGCTGAACAACCAGTCCCTGCGGCACTGGGAGCAGCCCGAAGCGGCTTGACCCTGGATAAGGGACAAGGCTATGGCACACAAGTGACACCCCCCAAAGGTCTCAGCTGCAAGAGATTTGGACACACCAGTCAGGAGCATGGGGTTGCTCCAGGTATGGTGCACCTGGAGTCCCTGATGGAGACGTGGAAGAGACTCAGGAGGGAACCCTGTCCAGTCCCCCTTACCCCAAGGCAGCACCAGCTCTACCCCAACGATCCAGAAGGAGCATTTGGTCCTTCCCCCCCTCCCCAGGAAGAAGAGATTTGCAGTGATGGATTCTCACTGCTCTTCCTTCCCGTTCCTAAGCCCTTGGGTGAGCTCGGCTCTTCGCCTTCAAGATGTTTTTGGCAGCCTCCAGCCTGGAAACTTTCTTTAGAGAGGAAAAGCGAAAGCAGAGAACATCCCATAGCCGTGCAGCTAATAGCAGGAAACAACACCAGATGCTGCAAAACTCTCTCAAGAACAGCAAGAGCTGGCAGCGCAGTGCTCAGCAGACAAGAGCGTGTGTCCCTTCCAGCTCCCCCATCCTGGCTCCATCACCCACTGGAAAGAACCTACCAAGACAGCATGGCCCAGGGTGCAAACACACCGAGCTATCCGAGACCAGTATTGCTGCAAACTGGGCCAGGAGCGCAGCCCCACCAAAAAGCAGCAGTCAATGGTGTGAGCCCCCTTTTGCCAGACCCCCAACAACTCCCCCATTGCACAACGCAGGCATTTAGCTCTGCCCCATCCAGGCTGCTCAGGGATTGCAATAACTCATCTCTCTGTCAGCAGGGAATATTTTTAAATCTCTTCCTCCCTGCAGGAAGGCAGAAGTCTCCTCTGTTCTTCCCAGGCAGATTCCTTTTTTATTATTGTTATTTTCTTTTAGATGAGGAGTTTAAACCCCAAATCCTCCTGCCTCCTTTTGAGGTGGGGGAATGACAGTTGAGCAGCAACCCCCAGGAAGACTTGGAATTGCTTGTTGCAGGCAGTGAGAAAGAAGAGCTGAAAGTTTATGCTTCCAAACTTTTGATGCAGATCATAAAGCGAGGCTTGTCTTTTCTTTCCTTCCCCACCCCAAAGTTACATAAAAATAAAACCAGGCTCCTTCGTTCTCTTGGCAGCCATCAGCACGTCAGAGCAACCTTGTGTCCCAAGACTCTTCCACCAAGCTGGGAAAAGAGAGGAGAAGCGCAGACCGTTCCCTGGCTGGCTCCCACTGAGCCTTATTTCACTCTGTGTACTTCCCAGCAGGACATTGATGTGGACAGGCATCCGGAAAGCCTGCAAGAGTTTCATCAATGCTTTGTTTTGTTCTATACTTTCCACGCTCAGGGTATTATTAACATGCTGGTTTGGTTGTGCAACAGCGCAGTGAACAGCATTGGGCTGCTTTGAAGAGGGAGGAGATGGGCCACCGTGGGCCAGTCGCTCCCACTAAAGACCCACTGAAATCCCTGTGGTTCCTGTGATCGCTGAAGGCCCATGCTGGATATATTACAGTAAGTCAGCAGAAAGCAAATAAACAGGCAGACAGGATAAACGGGCTCTACAGCCTGGTGTTCCCAGAGAAAAAAAACTATGATTTTTTTTCCTCTAATGGCCATCACTTTGTCAGCAAGTCTGTGCGCACAAGGGCATCTTTTGTCTCGCAGGCTCGCCGACCCAATCCACTGATAAACAAAGTGCTTGCCGAGCCGCAGGTCCTGCGGAGAGCCGCCTTTGACTCCAGATGAAAAGCCTAAGCCTTAGTCACAGAGATCGGCCACGCTGCCTACCAGGCAGTTTTATCCCTCGCCGCAACCCAGCTGCTAAAGCCCAGCCACCGTCGGACCCCGACAACCCGCACGGCAGGATGCCCGCGCGGCCGACGTCCCGAGGTGACCGAGCTCACGCGCCACAAAACAAGATGCAAAGCCCCGTGCCCAGCACAAAGGAGATCTGGCCACCTACTCTCGATGCGCAGACAACGTGCCAGAAAGATGTCCCGAAACCCCTGGGATAAAAAGCACAAGGGTAGAGGAGGTCTTGCTCAGGGGTGATGGCCTCTTTCCCCTTTAAGACCTGTCTGTGGAGTAATTAAAGCTCCTGTTTCTAAGCCGCTTGGTATTTTAATTGATTTTCTGCACTGCCTGCCCACAGTCTAGTCATTCAAATCCAACATTTATCTTTGCAAGCCCCAAATGAGCGGCGAGGGAAAGCAACCTGCCCTGCACTTTCCCGCGAGGCTGTCGCGGTCAGGACTGGTTTGCACTGGGAATGCTGTTGCTTGGGCCGCCTGGATGCCAAACCGATGCCCTGATCTCCACTGCCTACCAGCTCAGGGTGAGAAGAGCTTCCCGCCATGATCTTGTACCTGTTTTTTCTCCTGGCAGCTTTTTCTAGGCTTTTCAGTTTTCACAGGGAAAGAGGAGATTAGCAATTCCACATGGTCAGATTCTTGTCAAGAGAAAATTAGGAGCATGGAAACAGGGACAGAGGTTTTCAAATTGACTCCCATTTTCCCCCTTCTGGTTTCAGATGCTGTCAGTACCCAAAGAATAAAATTCAGCAATGCAAACACCACCACAGCAAAAGGCATTTCTCCAGCAAAGTGAGCCGAAGAGCTTGTTCTGTACAAGATGTTGTTTTAAAATGGATCCTCTCTCAGCAGGTGGCTACTCATGCTGAAGTTTTATTAAAGGAGTAAAGGTCCTTCTTCATGCTCTTCTAAGATCAGATTTGCTTTCCAGTGATGTACTTTCATACTTTCTCCATCTCTCCCTTCCTCCTCTATTCCTTGGAGACCCGTCAGCTGTTAGGATGCATGTCAACACCAGTCACTGTGGCCAGTTGTTTTTGAAACAACAACATCACTGGTTCATTTAATTTAGCGTTTGAAACTCGCACTGCTCCCGGCAGGAGGCTTGATCAAAATGATGAACGACTACGTGCTGCCTCTTTCGCCTGCTGTGCGCGGAAAGCTGCGGCGGCACGAGCACGCCTCGATCCTGCAAACCCTTCTGTGGGTGCTGCAAGCAGCGCTGGACCGCAGGCAGGACCACCAGCCTCGCAGCACTGTCTACGTCCACTTACACAGCCCAACGAGTAACCTGCAAAAGGCCCCGTCTTCAGAACAAACCAAATGAAAACCCTGGTCGAGTGTCGCGGTATCGGCAGGAAGCGAGGGAGGCTGGGAATGCAGCTCGCACTGAAATTCAGGAGGACTGGAGAAGCTTTTTGCTAAAATCCAAAGTCCATCCCAAACTGTTATTGGCAAAGTAAAAATTTGGGACCTACTGGGTAGGTTTGGAGGGGGGGGGGGTTGCCTTCTTTTAGCAGGACCCCAGAGCTGATGACAAGTGTATGTAATAAGCCAAGCTTTAGAGTGGAAAAAAATCAAGCTCTTACAACCTGGTAAAAATTACTGACAGTGGGATAAGATTCCTAAATCTGCAGAGTGACTGCAGGAGGTCACTTCTACAAATCCAGAGATAAATGCTTTCCCCAGCAAATGAAAAAAACAACACATTGCCCTTCCAAAATGTTTTTCTGGCCTTGAACTTGCTAATGCTTGTAGCCTGTATCTGGAAGAATCCTGCACACATAGCCTCTAGCCAAGTCCTTCAGGAGGCGTGGAGGAAACCCAGCTGGGAAAACCCAGCTCCCAAGGTGCTAGGTTGAAAGTCACTTAAAGTTGGGAGCTTCCTTGCTTGAGATTGTGCTGGAGAGATGCATTCCTCTATGCTATAGACAGCCTGAGCCTCCAGCCTCCTCTAGGAATTTGAAAATAAACCATGCATATAATAGGCACGCATTTAGCATGAAAGGAAGATGCTTCACAGAGGACAAATATTAAACTGTAAAATACATCAAGAGACATTTCCTGGGAAAACTGAGTTTAACCTGGCTCTCAGCTGAGCAGGAAGCTCTCCAGAAACTCCCAGGAGCTGTTGCTACGTCTGATGGAAGAGCAAAACCTATGGTGAGGCTTTACATGAGAAATCTGCCTGGACTTCCTAGAGATGCTAGCAAAAAGGGCCAGTGGAGGACCCTTCAGCTTACAGACATAGCTCTCTGCGTGGCCCTCTAAAGCCATTGGCTTTGCAGTGAAAAAACAGGGTATGGTCATGCAAGAACAACTTTGTGAGCCAGCACGTCGTAGGCATTTACACATCTTGGTGGTGATACCGTCATGATGTGCACATGCCGTAGGAACATCAGTGCGGCTGCTCAATGTCGTACCCAAGGAATATCCAACCCACCTCCTCCCCAAGCTGTGCTCAGCAGCAGAAATCTTGGGAAAGAGAACAAAAATACAGCAAGAAAAGAGCATTATTCCCTTAAACTCACCCTCCCAGCAGTCTGCTGTTTCCATACTCTGAGCTAAAGGCTATATTTCAGTGTCTGTGTTCAATATCCCATGATGGACCCTTTCTTTGAATTTGTCTCATCTCAATTGTTAGTGGAGCCCACTAACAATTTGGATTTCTAGAAGATCCTGCACAAAGTTGTTTGACAATTCAACCGTGCTATCCGCATGGCAGAACTTGCTTTAGTTTCTAAAATACATGAGCGGTAAACCCAGGTGAGGAGCAGTAACTGCTGAATCCACATGGGAAGTCCTTCCTGGGCAAGAAGGAGGCCTCTGCTAAACTGATTTCACTTAGTCACATGAAGTGGGTGTACCAGTTCCCATCTGGATGTACCACTGTTACTACACACTCCTTTGTACCTTGGGTGGGCAACGGCAAGTTTAAAAGTATTGATGGACTAGCTGTGTAATCACAGTAGGAAAGTTTCAGGGTCATCATTGCCCAGCAGCTTGCTCTTTTTGTACCGTTTCCATCCCATTTATCCTTTCTACCTCCTCATCTTTTCCAGGAAAGAAGCCTAACTCTTCCCCTAACACAAAGCGTTTGCCTCTTCAGCAAGAGGGAATTTGGGAAGAGAGCACCAAAAAAATTGAAAGTTTATTCTTCCAGTGAATGTGGGACTCCGGTAAACTTTTTTTTTTTTTCCCCCCTTTCAAAAACAGGAGACCACCTCAGGACCTCCTATGCCCTTATCTCTCTGCATGTTCGTACAGAGTCTCAACAACTGGAAGAAGCCAAGATACTTATTTGGCTTCTAGAGCACCATGCTCCTGCTTATCTCCTTTCTACTTCTGTTCTTTACACTTTCAGGCAACCTGGTAAGGAGAGCTGCATTTCCCTGCTGTAACAACAAGAACAGAAATTTGAGGCTCTTAAGCCACTTATCTGGAGCAAACTGCTACAACTCTGTTGTTTTGACTGATCCTGGGCATTTTTCAGCAAGGCAGATCTGAGCCATTGTAGTCTGGGCATCTGTTAGAGAGTATCGTAATTTGGTCTGCCTCAATTTTGGAGACCTGCAGGGTCTCCTCTGAAAACCCACAAAGAAATTTAACCCTTGCCATTAATCACATTGGAAAACAGTGCTGCTAAAACAGAAGCATTCATCCTGAACGGACTGACCCCTCTCCATTCCTTTTATAGCATAGTTCACTGATACAACCAAAAGGATTCTCCCTAGCTGTGCAGAAAGAGAAAACTCAGCCCCAACACCATCGTTGCAGGCAGCCTGCCTGCCTTCATGCTCTGCCCTCCCACCAGCTAGCAAACACGATACCCAAGTACCTACCCGAGATGCTTTAAATGAACCACGACTGCTTGCTTTCTGAGCTGACTCAGGAAAGACATTGCTGCACCAGTTACACTCTAGAAAGGCTTTCTTTACAGTCATAAAAAGATAGAAAGCCATTTTTTTTTTTCTTTCTATAAGAGGTGAGATGCTATAGAATAAGCCATGCAGCTCACATAAATACATCAAGCAAAGTGGCTCCGACCAATGGGCTGGGTGTTTGTCACCTCAGGTGTAGGGCTTTTAGTTGAACGCATCCCTAGGTGATTAAAAGGTCACTAGAGGCAGCTGGAGTCTTTCTTTATGTATTATAAAGGCTGGTATAAAAACATTAGTAATAAATTCCTGACAGGCACTCATATGTATGGAGATTCAGATAGCAGCAGCTGTGAGTTATGGCCCTATAATTCCTTCAAGGGGTCCCAGGGACATCCCGAGCCATTACCTAACGCCTGAAAACCCTTCATCAGCTTGGTGCGAGCGCAGCCCGACCTCCCAGCAAGCTGGGCTTACAAGGGACAGGATCCAGCTACCTGGCTTGGGGGAAGGGGAGGGGAAGGGGATTTCTTCCCTCCCCCCAGCCTGCCTTCCTCTTCTGATATATTCCCTTCGACTTCTAGTTTAATAAAATAACCTGACTTGGAAGACACTGGCATTTATTTTCCCTCTTGGGCGAACGGTGACCTGGCAAAGCATCCCGGATCACGCGAGGTTGGTCATATGGACCAAACCAGTGGAAAAGCCACCGCTGGGTTCAGTGGAGATCTGTGCTGGAATAAGCAGCCGGCTGTGAGAGAAAACAAGAGAGAGAAGCCAGGTTCCTCGTGGCTTGCAGTGGGAAGGAAACTCAAGATGCTCGGGGACAGCTTGGCAGGGAGCTGGATTTAGAAAGGGGACAGAAGGAAATTTCACACCGACAATGCTCTCTAGGGCTTTGCAAATGCCACGCTGGCCTTTTCAGGCTGCAAAGGGAAAGGAGCTTTCACACCTAGGAGGCTTATTTCAAAAGCTGTCTAACGGCACTTCCACAATTAGGAGGCTGGTCTGAAAGGGAACGACTTCTCCATCTTCTCCAGCTGAGATTTCTTCCTCACACAATGCTTCCATCAGTCAAGAAGAGGGTTATTTTCCAACGCCAGCAAGCATCAAAGATGAAGCTGAAAAATAAAATGAGCTGAAGAAGCCCCATGCTTCTCCCCACACCCCTTCTTTTAATAAAGCTACTGAATATCATGTTCTCAACGTAGATTAACCTAAGCTTTGCTCCCAATTATTATTTCACTCTCCTAAGTACAGAAGCAGAAAGGGGCTTGACAAATGAACCCAGCTCTGCCGTTAAGCTGCACTTCCACGTCTGCAAGTTTGTCTGAAGCCTTATTTCTCAGAAATCCTCCTTCACACAAATCACAGGCTGTGTATCCCCAGGCCTTTTTACAGCACTCAGGACTCCAGGCCAGGGATTTTTCAACCTTTTGATTTGTGGAGCTTTACGGATTTTCCGGTGGGGTTGTGAACCCCGTGGGGTGAATTCAGACCTGTTGGCAACGGGCTTGCTTTGCCCAGTCCCCCTCCCCAGACCCCTAGAAACAGTCCACAGCTCCCACAGGGGCATGCAAGCCACACATGGGAAAAACCTATGCTAGAAATACTGCCTTCTCTTCTCCATTGCAGTGAAAAAGCAATACTGTTGCTGAAGACCGGGTTATTTGGGGACCTGGTTGTTACCACTCAGTCCTGAACATGGTGATGAAACGAAAATAGAAAATTAAAGAAGGAAAAGATTGCACTCCGAAAGGCTGCGATTCCTCCAAAACCCAGCCGGAGCAGCCCAGCCCGGCCATGGAGAAAGCTCTTGAGCCTTTCAGACCCGGAGCCATCCCTCTGCAGAGGAAAAATCAAGCCCGTCGCCTCCTCCTCGCCCTTCTGCCGGCGTAAATCAGGGCGGGTGCTCCTCGAGCGGCTGCGCCTGTGCCGAGGCGGTGATTAGACTCACGCCGGAGTGGCAGGAGGGTAGCGCGTTACGGGACGGAGGGATCCCACGCTCTTCCCCGCCGGCGATGGCCGGGTGGGAGGCTCGGCAGCCTGCCGGGCTAATCAGATCTACCAGCTAGTCAGGCTCCTCCTGACTCTCCGAAGGCAGCCTATATTCCCCCTGGAGCTCAGCTTTGATTTTCGAGCCTGCGGTGCCGTAGGAACAAGTCTCAGCTGGTTGCGCAGCCCGGCCTGAGGTTTAGGTCAGAAGTGGCTGTTCAGATCCATGAGGCTGACCCCCTGCCTGGCGTATTTGCTGCGCAGGCTGGGATCTGCACTTGAAATGTCCGTGATCTCCTCCTTCCATTTGCAGTCACCGTACGGGGCGAGACAGGGGGTTGATTGCATCTGCTCAGAGCAGATGTAGGGCTCCGGCGCTGCAGAAACACTCCTTGGAAAACCAAAGAATAGGGCGAAGAGAAGTACAACATCATGGCAAATTAGCCCCGTCATCCTGAAAGGCTGATACACGAGTGCATTTGCAGATGTACATCTTTGGCGGGTGAGGGTTAACACTGAGCCAGGTATCTCCTCCATTCGGGGGGGGCGAGCTGCAGGAGTATCAGTTGTTTCCCTTACCTAGAAGAGAGGCTTTAATAGCAAAAATCATGGCAGCAGCTGGATGCTTTTGGTTGGAAAAAAGACAAGTTGAACCTTTCCTAACTTATTCCTATGGAAAAAAAAATTGTCCACTTTCTCTCTTCTCCATCCACACTCTTTTTTGAATTCTGTGTGACCTGGGGTGTCCTTTATGGAGGCACTGAGGAGTGTGAAGATGGCTGTGTACCTAAGAAAAACAGATAGTGACTCTTGGACACCTTATCGCTCCCTGTGCCAGGAATATTTTACTTCTTTCTAGGGGGTGTTTTGCAAATTGCATGGTTCACGTCCGTTTAAGCACGGGCAGAAAGCAGACAATAGCTGAGCTGCATCCATGGGAGCCATGAAGAAGCAATACCTGTCTGTTCTCAGCAGAGAAAGCATTATTGAACACCGCCAGTGTTGTGAAGCTATCACAGAAATACGGCACGAGGACAGCAGTACAGGGATATTCTCATCCCTCTTCGGAGATATCCTGTCTATAGGGGTAAGTTTGCAACTCATCTGCGGGTGGTAGATAAGGTATTCGTCTTGCAAGTGATTAGCCGCTCCAAAGTGAGAACAGCGGGGTAAGTCGAAGATCAGAAGCTGGTTTAAAACATTTTTCAACCCCAGCCCTGGCAGGGAGCAACTCTTAAATCTCTAGTGATTTGCCAAAAGGCTTATTTCTTACCTCTAGTAAGACGAGCGAGTATGTAAACAAGTGACATGAGCACTTGATGGTGCAGGGACACCTCTCACGGTGGAAGGATTTCTTCTTCGGAATGGCATGGGCAGCCAAGAAGATAGGCTATGTCTTGCCCTGCTGCTACTTGGCTATTATATGAGACACCACCACGTTTGCAAAAATAGCATTCCTCCCAGACCTCATCAAAAGTGGTGTATGTTTAAAGCTGAAAAAATTCTCATAATAAATAGGCAGAACTTGCAGCCCTGAGCAGCCTACCTGAATAAATCGGTATTATTGGAGAGCTGCCTAAGAATATACTTCAGGGAAGTAAAAAGATGGCACTGTTTATCAAAACAGGACTCTATTCATAATGCATCCTAAAGGATCCCCACGTCCTTCAACCAGGCCCAAACAAAACATGGCATCAGAGGCTTGGTCCGACTCCTATTAAAAACAACATTTTTTTCCCCACTGACTTTTGCAGAGCTTGGATCAGACACAAAAAGGGACTGAGGTCTCAATATAGTATCCATTCTTCAGACCACAGGACCTCATTAGCAGTGCAGTGTGAGTAATAGGTCTCCTGGTTCACCGGTCCAACTGAACCCCCTGCCCCAAACCAATGGTTTGGAGGGCAACAAATTCATTTCAAGTTGAATGAAAATGCTTCGTATTACCCCAAATGCATAGCTCGATTTCTGGATTCCATTGATTTTTTTTTTTTAAACCCTAAACAATTTTTTTTAACCGAAGAAATGAAAACACAAGTTACTTTCTTCCCTGGCACCCTATTTCCAAACTCAGACCCAAAGCCTGGGGAAAAACCCACCCAACCTGCTCTTTTGACCACCATAGCTGGCGAGCGTGCTCGGAAGCCAAGATGTTCTGCACTGCAGCTCCACAGCCCCACTGTCGTGAGCCCAAACCCGACCTCAGCAGCCTGCAGGAGGTACAAAAAGTGGAAGCAGGGATGGGGTTTGCATGCCAGGACGCGGCCGCCGTCCTCGGTCCACAGACGGTGGAGCTGACGGTGAGTCAGCACCGAGATGTTGCTGCTTTCCAGCAAAGCATTTTAAGGCAACTTGGGACGTGTCCAAGAGCTGGTTTATAGGTGGCTCAGGTATTTACTCCAGAAGGGGCAAGGTGGTTCCCGTTTCGGCTGTGCCAAGCTCTTCCACACCCTGTTAGCAGCAATGGTCACACACTTGACTACACGTTTGGCAGAATAGGAATAATCTGTCCTGTCCCCCCCCAGCACGCTGGTTTTATGAACTGCAGCAGATGTTTCGGACCACACATTACCCTGCTCTGTCACTGCCAGAATGAAGTGAGGAACATCACGATGGGTGGCTGATGGCATTGTATGAATTTTGTCTGGCCAATCAGTGCAGTCAAAGCTGGAGCCCAGCCAGGAGAAGTGGCTAATACCTTCTCCTCCAGCTCCAGCCAAACATCCCAGGAGATCATTAGAGACCGCATGTGACCAGCAGCAATAATTAATCACAAAAAGTTGTTAATTCTCAAAGCCAATTCACGTTATGCATCTGTCATGGATTTGACAGCAGTCAGTAACAACACTGGCAATTAAAATTAGGTAAGACCCTCCAATTAACAAGATAACTTTCGCTGATCATCATGTATTTGTATCAAATCCTACCAGGGTGGTTTTTTTTTCTGAGCTGATATTTTTCACATACCAGGAGGAACAGTCGGATCATCAGCTGTAGCAAAGTAAAGACTACTTTAAGCATCTGAACTGGGTTCCAGCTACCCAGCTCCTTGGAGACTTTCAGAGGGGACAGGTATTTGGGGAATGGAGGTGTCACTAGTGCCTCGGACCCTCTCCAGCCAGCAGTGCCAGCGGCTTCACGGGCCGTGCCCACGAGTCTCATCATGGCCCATTTCAGTAACCGTCCATGGATTTCAACATGTAAATATAGTAAGAGGATTGCAGAGGAGAGATTTGTCTTGACTGGGAGATTAGTTTTAGACCAAATTTGGCTAATGTGGGAAATGCTGCTGGCTAGGACGTGACCACTTCAATTAGCTCAGGAGTGCTTTTCTGCATCTCTACTCCCAGGCCAGACGTCGCTGGCAAAGAGAAGCTGGAGAGATGCTGAAGCTCTGAAGGGAATGGCAGCACAAGTGGCCTTTGCTTGCAGAAAGGTGTTTTAGCATTGAGCCAGCAGAACTCAATTGAGCATTTCTCTCCGGTGCCTGCACATTTCTCATACATCGTGTTCCCATGCCTCCTCTCTGAACTCCAGTGCCCTGGTCCCCCTTGCTGCCTGAGCTGCAAACATCTCCAGGGAGCTGGCTGCACATGGTGCTGCCAGCCGTGGCACAAGGGCACTGGGACGGGAGAGAAGAGATTGCACAGGTCAGAGCAGAAATCCACTGCCAGCACTCTTTGCAGTCTTTTCAGCATCCTCCATCAGTCTGGGCCGGGATATTCAGCGAGCAATGTGTGGCTCACCATCACAAATACTTTATTTTTCTCTGGAAATTAAAAATAAATACATGTCAATAAGACATCTGCTCCTATGGGAAGCAGAAAGGCGCAGGAATAAGCCGTTGGCATCAGACCGCTCTTGGAGAGAAGAAACCGGAGTCAGAATTACTTCATGCATTAACGGTTAGCAAAGGTCGCTTTGATGCCTGGCGTGCCGAGAGGCGCAAGACTCTCATTCAGGCAACTCTGATATTCCATCAAGCCTTTAATCACCTGCCTGTGTCTCCTTGCAGGGAGACAGGCAGTAGCCACTTCTTTGTATTTTGAGGGTGCAATGAAAGGGGCACTCGCAGGCCTGGCTTCCAGCTAGGAACTACCTTCGGTATCGCACCTCCAAACACTTTTGGGGAGTTAACGCAGCCCTCTTCCTTCAGCACCTTGTCATGAGATGCAAGCCAAAGCAGTTTCTTTGCCACTTTATAGCCTGACTCCCAACAGCTCCTGCTCACCCAAGGTTTACTTCCATCATCTGCCTCCTCTAGATGCCCAACACCTCAGCATCAAATGCCTCTTTGGCCTCGGAGGGATTCCCTACTGAAGGCTCCCTAGCTCAGGCAAATCCAAAGACTTTTTTGTGGGATGATGCCAGGGTTTCCAAGGCGAGCTGATGGACTGGGTTTGTGCCGAGATCTAAAAGGTTTTCTGGCCAGGATGACCCCCAGGATCCTCATCCTCAGCACGGGCCCAGCCTGCTCCTCCATTCGGCTAGGCAAATGGTCCCATGGTAGAGTGGGAGGCTCCTGGGCCACCAGCGAAAGCCCAAACCCTTTATTTCAAAGTCTGAGGGATTTAAGAGGAATGAAGCTAGGGCAGGGACCGGCTTTTTGCTCAACACGTGCTGACTATGCCCTGAAGTATGGGACTTTTAGACTTGATTGTGAGTATTATAATAGTGCCTTTGTGCCATTTGAAACCGAATCAAAGAAAACATTCATAAATAGCCCATGTTAAGGATGGATCCATTTATTTTTTTTCCATCAAATTTCCATTCTTTCCCTTTGCCGCATTTGCTAATTATCCAGTATGCATTTGCTTAAAGAAAGCATTTTTCTAGCCTTCACAATCCATCTTCCCATCCTAATGGATCTTGTGGTAAAGTCATTATGGAGACTTTATGAAATCACAGTTATTTCCATGACAACAGTGATGTAATAAAGGTGGGATTATGACATTACTGCAAGATCAAGCTGAAGGACAGGATGGATTTGTTTACCCCAGATAGGGCAAGCAAGAGACTTCATTCATTCAACATTTCTGAAAGTGCCTTAAGGTCTGCTAATGGAAGGGACATTTTATATCTGATTTTTTCTTTTCTTTTTTTACTTTTTTTTTTTTTTACTTATTCCTTTTTTTACAGTTATTTATTAGGGCTTTTTTTCAAGCTTACATAGTTTAATAAGTTTCAGAGGAGGATCCGTGCTGAGGATATATTCATCCATCTCTGTGAAAGGAAAGACCATCCCTGCAAGTCTCGCAGCTCTTGCATTTCCTGAAAGACGGCAATGCCCACTGGGGAAGGGTTTTCCACCAGTGTTTAAAGGACCGGCAGGACAGACTTTCCCCTTTCAAGGATGGCTGATCTAAGCTGCTTCCTCTTCAAACATTTTAATAAAGAAATCACCTGCCACTGGAGCACAGCATGAATTGGCTACCCATGAAATTAGGTTTGAAAATGGCATTAAACCCCTTTTCTCTGCTTAATGGAAATATAACCAGCCTGGGTCTGGCCAGCAAATTCCAAGCCAAAAAACATTTGTCTCTCAAACCTAGACACACTAGTAAAGTCACTCTAGAAGTGATTTTTAGCTCACTTGCTCTCCAGCAATCACAGAATAAACTTAGGTGGAAATGACACAGCAATTCCTCGAGGATCAGAGCATGGAACGCCACAAGACAGCTTTGAAGATAGCTGGGGTTTCTGGTTTGTTTTTCACAAGAAGAAAAGATGAATATTTCATATGGTACATGGTTCAAAAGTTGATTAATGTTTCAGTGTGTGGAAAACCAAGCTCAAGAGGCAAGTTTCGTGATGTAAAATTCTTTGAGCTGGCAGTAGGACTCATATGGCCAACTCCTCTGAGGGTGTATTTCATTTAACCCCCTTCAAAATTGCTCCTGCCTGGTGGCTCGGTGCTTCATGAGTGTGCTAGTTCAACACGTGACCTACAAGTGTGGGGCACTCATCTTCTCCAACGGGGCTGTGTGATGAGGCAGCAGAACTTGAACATGATGGCTGCTCAGATGGGTTTTGGTGTCCCCATCTACCCAGCTCCCTCACCTCTGCAGCACATTGATCCAGCCAGGCAGAGACCTGCCGGTGGTCTGATGGTCCACAGTGGTCCTCCTACCCTAGTCCACCTGCTTGGCCAACGGGATGATACTACCAGGCCATCTTCTGCTGCTGGTCAGTCTGGGGGATCTTCTCTGCTTCTTTACAAGCTGTTGAGGAGCTACGGCCCCAGTACCTTCGCTCTACACTGGCTGGCATAGTAAATATGCAGAGGAGTGCTGAGAAGCCCCCTACTCTGAAAGATCATTTGCTTCAAGTTCAGCCTGACTGATCTCAGCAGCTGTTTCGGCTTGTCCTGCCCCAATTCCCGCTCCTCTAAGCCTCCCTAATATCTCTTCATCGACAGAAGGGAAACACCGTAAGGCCACACAGACGTGCTAATGAAATGTGAATTATTAACTGCAGCATGCTAAGGGAGATATGGGGGGAGCAGGGGGGGCTGTCATTTTGCCATTAATATGTAAAGTGGGTGACGATCCCTCCTTTCGCTGGAGGGGAAGAGCAGACTCAAGCCTGCGTCCCGTTCCAGGGCCAGGATGGGTAATGAGATAACCCGATTGCCATGTCTCTTGCCCTCTTTCTTTCTTTCTTCTGTGATAAAAGGACAGAGGGGAATGCAGACAATTAAAAGGAGGATTCCAGTCGGCCCCGGAGAGATTCAATGAATAATAATGGACCTCCAGCTGCTAATGTGCTTAAGGACTCCCAAGTCTCAAGTGTCTAACCAGCTTAAGGGTCCATACCACAGACTTCATTTCTATCTGTAAATGGGAAAGGCAGGAGGAAGGAGGGGATTTCTGCCTCTGACTACAGATGGGATCATCTCTCGGTCGCTTGCTGAGCCCTTCACGAGGATGATGCGACAGCGGCAAAAGAGTAAAGTCAACTTAACAGCTCGCAAAGCCAGCATTAGGCATGGGGTGAAGAAGTTCCCTGCTTAACCAACTTCTGTATGTCACTTACAGCCGATAACACTTGCAGTGACTTCAAAATACCTCAGAAGAGGGTCCAACATGCTGCTAGAATAGAAACAGCACCTTGTCTCTGAAGTTTTGTTTTCTCACGTTACAAACTTCTGCACAGCAAGACAGTAAACGTGTGACCCATTCTTCCTCTGTACAGCTGATGGTGAGGGAAAAGTCTCTACCATGGCATGACCCACACCGACCGCTCACCTCCTGCACCCTCCTTGCAGAAGGGGCAGTAGCTGTACAACACATAGGACACCCAAAGCCACATATATAATGTACACCTGAAGATTCACTGTCACTTTTTTTCTTGGTTTTGTCTTTCTCTCCCATTGATGCTTCTCTCTCTCTTCCACAATCCATCCACTTTCCCCCTGCAGTTTCCCTCCTTGGGCCCCCCAACCAAGACAGCTTCTCTCCTTGACTCTTTCAGGCTTCTACCACACTCATGAATTTCCATGCAAGATCAAGGAAATGACTTGAAGAGGGGAAAGAGCAAAGAAGAAAAGCAGAAAGAATGGGCCCAGCCTTGAGTTCTCCGTGAAGTTATGCTCCTCCTCTCCCCACGTGAAGGTTATAAGGTAACTATCACGGATCCAGAGAATAACAATTTCAGAGGCTGGCAACCAGATGATCAAGGAATGAGGAACGTTAGCTAGGTAAGGGCTCCTCAGCCTTGGAAAGGGATATGACAGAGATCTGAGAATCACAAGAAAAGCTGTTTCCACCTCTCCTGGAGCAAGGACTAGGTGCATCAGAGGAAACTCACAAGTTCAGAACAAACAAAATGAGCTATTTTTATACCCAGTGTGTCTCTGTGCCATGGGACTCTTCAACAGAGGATCTGTGGCTGCTAAAAGCTCATAAGAGTTCATAAAAAACCTGGATTTTTCTGCTGAGAGCTTGTCTGCAGAGCCTATTACGTACAAACACACCGCTTTTAGGTGAGGAGGTCCCTGATCTGTAAACCACAGGAGGCTGGGGAAGAATTCCGGAGCATTACCAGTGCTGTTCACCCTGTACTTACACAGGTTTCCAGGCACCCACTATTGCCTGCATCAGAGACAGGATCTTGTGTTTGGGGGACGCCTGGTCTGACCTGGCGTGACCATTAGCATGTCCTGGTACCCACAGCCGGCTGCCTTCACACCTCACTAGTTCCAGGACATGGCTTGAGACACAACACGTCCCCTCTTCTCCAGCTCTGAGGAAAACCTGCAGGATTTGTAGGCAACGGCGAGATGTCACATGAAGCAGGAAGATGGATTGGAGATTAACGGGTATAGATGCTGGCAGCGGGGACGGTTGCATAAGCCGGCACTGGAGACTCACTGGTCCCTGGCACAGGAGGCAGGTACATCACTCAACACAGAAGAGTTTAAAAAGAGAAATTGTGTAAGGTCGGCTGCGTGTCAGCCTTACACGGCTGAATCATGCAAGTTTAAAGCCTTCAAAGCAGGATAAGATCTCAGCGCAGCCACGTGCACGCTCATTCTTTCAACCTGAGGTTGGGAAAACGACGGGAAAGCACAAGTGAAAGCAGAGCAAAGTCATTAGCTAATTAGGAGAGCTGACTAATCAGCTAATTTACAAAGGTTTTTCATTATTATTCATGGAGAAAGAATTCCAGAGAGCTTTGGCGTGGCATGAGGTGCAGACCACCAGGCAGAGGGAGTGGGAGTTCTGCCTAAAGCCAAGTGTGTTCAAAACTCATTGGAGTGGGTTAAAATCTCCATGTCTTCTCAGGTTGTCTGGTTTTGCACTGCTGAAGGATGGGACCAGCCCCACTCTTGCTCCTTCAGCGAAGGAGCTACCCCTGCTGATTGATCTTCTTCTGGGGAAGGGGCAGGAGAGTGGAGGGTCTCCTCTGCTATGGCTTCAACCAGCAAAAGGAGATTTATTTGCCTAGGACTCGACAGCTATATTTAACCTTCTCCTAAACACTACCTAGGCAGCTCAGACAACTCAAGCGGTGAAACGATATTGTATAATGAATACCCAGGGTGGAACAAAGCTGCTGCTTTCCCCTTCTTTGAAAGATCGCTCAGCCCAGTGAGAGAAATGTCAATAAAAATTTAAGTTGAGAAGGGAGGGGAGAAGGAGAGAACATGGATGCCCAACCCGCAGCTCTTACCCATCTCTCCTTTCTTTCTCTGTTCCCTTCCCCTCCGATGTCCTTGTGTATCTCCAGCAGCAATATCACACTGCTGCTATTACGGTCAGGATGGATATTTGAACAGCCTTAGATCAATATTTGTGCAAAGGGAAAGCTCATGCATCACAGGGCTACAAATTAACCTCTTGTCCCATATTCACACTGGCACACAGGACCTGCAGGAGCGGCACATTCCCTTGGGGAAAAGTGGGACATACGTTTCATAACACAGAAAAAAAAAAAAGAGTAATAATAGATCCAACCCCAGCTCATGCACCTTTTTATATTTCTCCCTCAGGTTGGGGAGGGGGGGAATAGCTTTTCTTAATTAGCATCCTAACCTTTTCTAAACAGGTTCAAGGGTGTCTTGGCAGGCTTGGGAAGTGGTGTGAAAGCAGCACTGAATAACAGCAGCAGAATTAGTCAGGTGTAAAAGGATCTTGCTTTTTTTCTGGAGAGATGATTAGGGTACCAGTAATGAGAAATATGAAGAACTTCCAAGGTTGCAGTTACCTGTTTTTTCCCTTATTAAAGGGAAACATTATCTCAAAGTTGCATGCTTGGGGGGTGGGAAGTATTTCTTCCAGCAGAAAATCATTGATCCATAAGTCCTGGCTGAGCCATTATGGTCTTCACCAGCTGAATCTGAGTCTGGCCCATTGGCAGATGCCAGGCATGTCCATTTTGCCTACGGCAATGAGGTTCATGACCAAGCCAGTCCCGGCTCCTCACGGCTGGGGTTCCTTGCCTGGCCAGCCACTTGGGTCACTCCAGCCAGACGAGGAGGCAGCATGCGGGCAGTGTGGATATTTCAGGAGTTCAGGGGTTGAACACGGCATCTAGCTGCAGCTAGTGGAGATGTATCTTCTGAGACACAGTACCAGGCTGGATGGAGACGTGGCTGCCCACCCACAGCAATGTATGCTCCCGGTGAGGGAAATCCTGTCGAGTTCAACCCCAAGATGGATTAGCAAGGCAGTTTGGGGAAACAACCAATTCCCCCTGCATATGTCCCTTGCCACTCCCCATCTTTTTCCCCTTAGTTCACCACATGCCAAACTCATAGCCAACTCACTACCTTTTCCTTCCCCCAACTACACGTCTCTCAAAACTTAGACACACCAACAAAACAGACCAGCTTTGCCTTGGGCTGTTTAGCCCATGATCTGCATGATCCTAGCTGGTACCAGCAGCAGCATGGTCCACAGCACCAGAAGCATATTTACAAAACACTCTAATCTTGTCTCCCTTTCTGAATCACCCTTCCTGTCTCACAGCAGCGGCGGACGGGCCACCGTTGTGCAAGGCTCGCTGTCCCATTGCTAGACAGAAGCAATGAAGATCAGAAGATCGTGGTGGTTTCCCATGTCGGCTTTTCCATCCAGCCTTGCCCTGAAAACCTCCTAAAAGGAGCTAGAGGTTTCCCTCACAGCTCCCGTCGAGCCGGCACGGCTTTCCACACTGTCACAAGTCTCCCAACTTTTGCCCTAGTTGGATGCAGACGACGTCTGGATCCATGCAATTACCCCTCCTTTTCCACCCTTGCAGCACAGTGGTGGGACAGCATGGGCAGGCTTGTGTTATGCTCATCACGTGAAAACGGAGGAATTGCCAAATTCACCCCAGGAGGAAAACGAGTAAAGACATTTATACAAATAGTAGGGGTTTTGGCTCCTTTAGTCTGCAAGGCTAGACACTCGATGATGCTTACTCCTGCTTTTTCCTCACATTATTTGCCATATTTAGCCTCCTTTCATTCTGCCTTGCCACTGCACTGAGCAAAGAGGGAATGGCACTTGCCCAGCAAGTGAATGGACGAGACAAATTTGCACACTGAATCACGAAACGTATTTTTCCCTCCTGCTCAGCCTCCATCTGGGTCTTGTTTCTGGTTTTCAGAAGGGATACTCTCCTTTTCTCCACCTCTCCTCCAAATCCAAGGAAACTATTTTGTTTGGGTAGGAAATAAAATTTTAGAAAAATAATAATATTTTTGACTGTCCGAGGAATTTGTAGGCAGAAAGGTGCCAATTAATCTAAATTAAAGTGAAATTAGCCTAATATTAAAACAATAGGAGGATGACAAGGGAGAGATCAGCCTCTAATGTCCTCATTAGCCAGTGCTGCTCCTTGTGAGCTTTCCATCATGTGAAGGTAGCTATCTGGTTGCACTTCATTAGCACAGGGGTTAATTACACCTAAGGAGGCAGGGAGATGGGCTGTCCCCCCACCCTTGCTGCCGTTCTCCTCCCCGCTTCGCCCACCGCTCCTGGATGGAAGTTGATGTTCCCCTTGACTCCTGCCGCTCCTCTATTTGTAATGGCAAGACAGGTAGAACAGGACCCATTTTTCAAAACAATAGTTGCAAGCGGTGTCTTCCCCAGAGCCCGGGGTAATGTGGGTAGTGCTCAGCTACACTGGGAGCACTGCACTGGGGCTACATGGATGAAATCTTCCCTGAGTCCCTCACAAACTCTTCCCGCTCCACTACAACTCTTTGCGTCCTCCTTAACTCCTTGGCTTGCGCAAGATTTTTGCCCCATCTCCATCCTGCATTGCTTTTTCTCTCCCAGCCCCTCTGCTCCCCCTCTGCTTGCTGGCAGCTGCTCAGCTCCCCAAGCCACCCCTCTGACTTTCTCCTCTTCTCCTTCTGCCAGCCCTGGCTGCTTATTTTTATTGATAAGCTTTGGGTTTTTTTAATTTTTTTGATCCCACTGATGTCAGGTCAGATTGTCTGTCAGCACAACATCAGGTTGCCAGCAGATGAAGGACAACTCACAGGGAAGACAACAAGGAGAAAATAATAATAATGATAATAATAATTAAAAAAATCCGCCAAAGAGTTGAGACTGTTTCTCAGAGGGGATGCAAAATTGCTCAGGGGTCTTCCTCCAAAAATGCTGCTGGCCTGGAAGGCAGTAGGATTCAGACACATGGCAATAGAGATAGGAACAACTTCAGTAGGAGCGGGGCATTATCTATGGAGTGGCAGGGTACATCTGCCTGAACACATGAATTATGCACAAAACCAGGCACACGGATGGCTCAGAGGTTAAGATAGAAACAGCATTGATTCATGCTTTTGAAAGGGCCCTCCAGTGTCGGCTGGAAATGGGAATGTGCTCTTGAAGGGGACCACACAGAGCAGGGGTGGGATGGGAGGATGCACATGGACCTCTGCTGGGGACTGCAAGATGCTGGCAGGTTATGCACGGGCAATTCAAAACCCATCCTTTTTTCCACCCCTTCCATGAGCATCCCTGCTTGCCTTTGGCTGGAGACATATTCCTGGATGAGGTTCACTTCTGACCTGCCTCAGTCCCAAATCAGCATATCCCTCATAAAGGAGACACGGGGCAGCCAGCCTCCCTTGGCACCAGGGAGAGACGCGGGGTCTGGCATAGTGCTGCCGACATTGCTGCCTTCCCTGGAGAAAACATGTCCCGCCTGCAAATCCAAACGCGGGGAGACAGGCCCCAGGCAGTGCTGGGGAAGGAGATCTGCTCTGTGGGAACCTGCCAAAGAGGGAGAGCATGTGAACCGGGGTCTCTTACCGCCCGGCCACATGTTAGGGGATTGGAAAGCACTGTACTGTGAAGCGGCAGGATAGCTATTAACTGAAAGCTGCACGGTGAAGCTGCGAATAAAATCTATTTCTATTGAACCTTTGAAAGTCCTTATGGATCATTTAGGAGTGAGGATGAGCTCCGGCGCGAGCCGTCAGCAGAGGCAGGGTTCACGGCGCACGGGGAGCAGCCAGGCAGGTCTGTGCCACATGCTCCTCTAAAAAGCATCTCTCCTCTCCATGAACAGTGTCCATAACATCAAGCTTTGCAGGAACTGAGTGCTGTGGGGCTGAATCATACTGCGTTGGGCTGTCCTGCACGTCAGCATGGCTGGGAATCCTTCCTAGCTCGTGTCATTATTCCTTGAGATGGAAAAGACCCTGCAAATTCACTAGGAACAAGGAGATACATGCTGGTAAAACCAGGAGAGGTTACTATGGCTAGTAGGGGTCTTTGGACCCACAAGCTACGTTTTTTTTCTCTCTGAAAGTCTCCAGAAGACCTTTCCAGAACTAAATGTTTCACACATCAGCACCACCAGTCATTTGCCTGCAAATTTACTCCGTAACTGCACTTCAGTCTCTCTTTCACAACCACCCCTCCTTTACGGCACGCCGGGACTGCCATAAGCCACAAAGCGGGCGGGCAGGCACCGGAGCCAGGGCCAGCAGGGGCCCAGCCAAAACGACGGGCTGCCCTTCCCAGCACCCTAAAAAGAGCAGCTGGAGGGTGTGGAGAAGATGACTTCGCAATTAAATCGCAACAGAAGCTGCAAGGCGAGCCCCAAGATGGGGAAGGACGGTGCCGCACGCGGCCGGTTTCACCGGCTCTCCTCCCTGGGTTCGGCTTGCAGGAGGGTTGGGGAGCTTTAGCAGCACCCCCTGCCCGACCCAGCAGCACAGGTCAGCCTGTACCCAGTACACGGGCAATAAAGATTTGCTTTCAGCTCCTTCCCAACCCCACACGTATCTTCTGGTGTCGCCGGCACGGCCACGGGTACGGCCCTATTCTGCTCTGCCACCGCATCCCTCCCTCCCACGTGCTCTCCCCCTCCTTCCCTTGTTCCTTTTAATTAGCAACTTTTTCTTTGTTCCCTTTAATTAAGCGGGGTGGGGGCAGGAGAGGGGAGGGGAAGGCTGCTGTCAGCCAGATGAGTTATTATCACCGCGCACAAGATCAAAGGCTGGGAGGTCTCGTCTCGTCCTTAATTTGGGCAGCGTCTTTGGGCGAAAGACTCTTTTCTTTGTGGTTTTTTCCATGGATGGTGGTTGGGATGCCAAGGCGTACGCTGGGTTGGAAGGGGAGGGCTGGAGCCCAGGAGGGTGAGCGGGGAGCAGGACTTTGGCTCCTCTCCTTTCAAGACATAACTTGAAGAGGAATTTGGGTGGCGCCTGGACTCCGCATATGGGCATCTCAGGCAAGTTTGCTAATGCCCACACATAAAACCTGACGGTCCAGATACTCGCCTCGGGGAGGGGGAGATGACCAGTCTTTATGCAGATGGAGCATGCACCTCTGCCAGAGCTTTAAGGCAGTGAGCGCACTAATTATGGGAAAATAGAGGAAAATGTGGGAAAATAAACCACGCAGGGATTTAAGAAAGAGCAGCCTCAGCTAAAGGTATGAGCAAAGGACCGTGCTATAACGTCATTTTTACGTGCATGTTTTTCAAGCGTGTGCGGAATCCTCTAACGAACAGCATGCCTTTTTTGGAGGGGGAATGTATTCTGTGGTGCCAAAGCTTCAGAGAAATTTGGCCTTAATTTAACTTTTAATTTTGATCTAGCATAACAATACCACAGAAGAGGGTATTCCCTCGTCCTGAGCTCAGCAAGCCTTAAGGCGCTGCACCTCACACTAGGTACTTGCACCTTAGGGCTGAAGTCTCCGTAATCGGGTCCGTTTGGTCCATGGGACTGTAACAGGGTGTTGCTCCTATTTTATCGAGGTTTACCCTCTTAATGAAAATGCTTTAGAGCCTCTCCGTCTCTCATGCCATACTGTAATTTCTGTCCTTATAACATCCACTTATCTGTGGCATGTCCCAAATATTCTGCACACCATTTTAACAACTTTTTGGTGGGTTTTTGGTAAACTAGGTCATAATTGCATGCTGGAAGAGATACTCCCAATGCTCTACCCCATCCAGTATTGCCTTGAAATATGGAAAGTTACAGTAAATCTAAACTGGACCCATCTGCTATGAAAACACACCTCCCGGTCAGCTCGTATCTAATGGTAGCTAAAATTAAAGAAAACGAGTAAACTCATAATCTAAGATTAAGGTTTGTGTGATGCTGGAGTATTGTCTTATAACTGGGTATCAGAAGGCAGAGGGCTGTTAATTAACTTTCTATTGACGAAACAAAGCGCATGGAGAGGAACCTTGCTAATCTGTTTTGTGCTAATCAGCACACATTATTAATTTGCTGGAAAAAAGAGTCATCCTCTTCCCACTTAAACGCAAGTTTAATAGGGCTGGAGTGCGGTTTCGCATTACCCAGGCTTCATTCTTTTGATGACATATGTTGCAGTGCATTTCCTAGTGCATTATGAAGCTTTGGCATAAATAATTTAAGCTGAACTCCAGTTGTTAAAATAAACGAGCAAAGTATCTTTGGTCATTAATTACCCTTCCTTCCTCCTCCCTCCCCTCCCTTCTAAAAGTGCAACCACATGTGCCACAACCCAGCAAAATGTTTCAGCCTCCTCCTGTGACTGAGGGCACCCCAAAATATTTTACCTGGCACGAGGGGGATCGGGATGCTGGCATTTGCTGCAAGCGCCTGCTCAGCCCTGGGAAAGCAGGGAGGTGTCAGTGACCAAATCCTGCTCGCGCCAAGTCAAAAAAAAAAAAAGAAAAAAAAATGCTTCAGCGGATTTAATGCTCAATGAATTCCCATTTAACCAGCAGCTCTATGGAACTCAAGTTTTCAATGGGACGAGGTTCAGGTTCTGACTTGCCAGCTTAGAAAGCTTGAATAATTAGTAATAACTGTGCTTCTTGGGTCCTTCTGGAAGGACAGCACTCACACTGGACCTGTTACTCACCCTGCCCGCAGCATGCCCAAGCCCAGGGTGCACCCAGCACCCACGGCTGGCTCCTGCCTGGCCCCATCTGGGTTTTTTTTTTTCCCTCCTGCCATCTCACAGCAATTTGGGCAATGACATATTTCCTTTAAGGAAAGGAAATTCCCTTGATGGTTTGCTTTCTTATCCCCTCCTCCCACTCAGGCCCCATTTTCTCCCTCCCAGCAAGCCCCCGCTCACCCCCGCCGCCCGAGTCACAGCCCCAGGGTGGCACCAACCCCGCGTGTCCCTTTGCGAGCAGAAAGCGAGGCGAGGGGCTGCCCTCCACACCCCCCCCCATGCCTGGCCCATCCAAGGATGCTCGCAGTACCCAAGGACTCATGGAAGGAAGATCCATGGCTTTGCTTTCCCTGTGTTTTCCCTCACCCTTCTCCCTTTCCTCAGCCCTCTCAGCTCCCATGAGGAGCCAGGCAGTGCCGGGTGCTCTCAGGCTGCCTACGTGCTGCTGGCACCCACGGGGGTGTTGTTTTGGGGGGGCACCCCCGGGGCTGACGCCCTCCTGCCCACCCTGGGAGCTGGGAAGGGATGCATATCTGCAGGCATGGTCCCGCTGGATGATAAGAGCCTTCCCCTTTCCCCAACACCTGCCAGAGCACAGAGAGCCACTGCCGGCAAAGCCTTCGGCCTCCGGGCTGGGGGACCAAAATGACAGCATATGGGTTATGTCTGCTAACAGAGCTGGATGGATGGAAAAAAAACCCGGGCATTAAATAAACCCTGCGGATGTTTCGCAACCGGCCATGAAAAGTATTTCATTTAACAGCTCAGAGCTATTTTCAGCATCAGTTAATTCGCTCTATTTTTTTCCTGCAGCTCTTTTTTTTCCCCATTTTCCCCCGCCTCGGTCACTGGAGCCGCTCGCACACCGGATCGCTCTGCCGGAGGAGCGCGTTGGCTCCTGCTGCGAGGTGCCCACCTGAAGTCAGAGGTCTCTGTAGCAACAACATAACCCGTCACTGCAGAAAGGCAGGATGCCGTGGGAGCGGGGGCCTGGCTGGGGATGGAAGGACAGACATCCAGATGAGAGAAAAACTTCCTTCCTCAATTAAAAAGAAAAGAGAAGTTAAATAAAGGGGGGGGGGAAGTAGGGAAGCCCCTGAGCAATACTGGAGAGTGATTTCCACGCATCACTACATCCACCTCTCTTGCAGGATCAACAGCTCTTTAAGAGAAAAATCAAGCTGCCACAAACATTTGTTTTTTTCTCTCGCAGATGCTCTTCACCTTCCTAATGACAGCCCTATGGAGCAGCGTTGGGTCCTCGGCGAAGGAGAAGAAGATGGACTATTGACCCAGGAAGAGGAGACGAGGCGCTGGGGAAATGCATGCCGAGGCAGTCACAGCGTCTGAACGCAGGCCGGAGAGGGAGAGTGGAAATTCCCATGGGGCGAAAGCGAACATGATGGATGGCACTCCCATCACCCATCCCCGCAGTTCACCTCCAACCGTCTCTCTTCACTTATTTCTCTCTCTCCTTCCTTAGTTGTTTTTTTTTTTTTTAAGGGAGGGTATCTTGTAACTATTCTTTTGGCAGCTAAAACTCTCCTCCTCCTTTTCGGATACTGAAACCTCCTCCAGAAGGCAGCCAGAGGGACCCAGTCTAAATCAAGGCAAGGCGAAGCGCTGCCCATCCCTATCCTCAGGCTCGCGCTTCGCCTCCACGGAGGTGCATCTCCCAAAACCCAGAGTGGAGATGAGCCTAAACCCAGCCTGCACAGAGGGTGAGGGGCTCAGGGGGGGTCCTGCCACATCTCCCAGCTCCCACAAGGTGGCAGGTCTCCATAATTGTTTTATACACTGCGATCCCGATCGCACAAGCCCACCAGCAGCAGCCAAGAGGGGAGTCAAGCCAAGTCCCAGCGAGTCATTTTCCAAAAACGAGATGGGTCTTTTGCGCATGTAAACGGGGATTTTTGCAAAATGGATATGTCTGTACAAAGAAAAAAAAGCAGCACAAAAAAAAATAGGACAGGGCACAGCCAAATCACGTCTGCTTGTGCGTCCTGGGTGATTGCAGAGTTCAGAGCAGACACGTGGCGAAGCAGGAGGATGCTGGAGAACTAGAAACCCAGGAGGGAGCAGAGAGGTAGTTCAACAAGGTTCAGAAGGTGGGGAGGAGATTTAGAGATTACGCCAGATCAAAAGGATAATTATTTTTGTTACATTTCCCTATCTGCTTCACTCTACCGGTTATGCGAGTAGCTGAGCGGCTGTGCTGATTTTCTAGTTTCCGAGCATGCCTGCTGTAAAGAACATGTTTCTAAAGCCTCGGCAATAAATGCCAATCTATCATCAGACCTGCTCGCTGTGTATTCAGGAGCAGGAGAGGCAAACCCAGTGAGACCTGGAGATTTAGTTTGCAAGACCCGGAGGTTTAGTCTGCAAATGTTTCCCCCGACACCTGCAGGTTCGCTGCCTCCTGAGGTGTCAAGGAGTGTTGGCACAGGACGGAATCCCCCAAAAAACTAAAGCAGCTCTCTAGTCAGAGTTTGGTATCTCGATTTGGCATCCTTGCCACCAGCCCCACCAGGACCCAAGGTGTTGGCTCCCTGCTTGAACTGTCTTAGGAAAAGCCACTCGTCCCATATAAAGCATCTCCGGCCGGCAAAGAAATGAGCCCCAGCACGAGCTAACGCCCTTACTCACGTGCGGTCACCAAATCCCCAGCCGTAAATGGGGTTGAGGAGCGGAGGCAGGATTTGCCTCCCTGCTCCGCCTGAAAGCCTGCGGTAGATGGCCCAGATAGGTTTCTGGTTACCCTTCCCTCCCGGGAGGCTGCTCCCAAAGCAGCTGCTGCAAAATCCTGCCCCTCGCAGCCCTTTCACGCTGGGCAAGCATCAGCTTGCCCAGGAGTCACGGTCTCTATCTAAAGCAGAGCTAAAAGTCAGTTGTAAGGATTGGGATGGATGGGGGCGAGAGGCAGAGGGGCACCCATGGTGTTCCCTGCTCCGGTCCCAATTCCTTGACCTGCAGCACTCGTGCGGAGCCAGCTGCACCCAGGGGAGCCCGAAAGGAGCTGGAAGCGTTTATGCGGGAGCACATCCCTCCCAAAAGAGGGAGGGGGGGAGCTGTGTGCACAAAGCACCAGCCTCCCGAGCCTTGAGCAAAACATCTCCCCACTCTCCACGTCCCCAGAATAGTTTCCCTGCCCAGAGAGCCGTGAGGAAGAGATCCTGCTGAAGCAACCCATTGGCTTGCTCCAGTGGTACCAAGCCTGGCGACAGCTTAAAAGCTGTCTGGGCAGTGAGGACAAAGGCACCTCTCTTCCAGGCTTCCCAACGGGAAGGCTTTGCAAGCAGAGGGCAAGAATCCAGCAGCTGCAGGTTCAGCCTTTCCCGGGGCTCCTCTCTCCCTACTAACTGGGGAGGGAGCACTACCCCAGCACCGCTTGCTGGCGGCAAGCAAGCTGGCAAGAGCGCGTTGCCTTGCCGTCAACGCCAGGCGCTTTGATGTGCCGTCGTCAGCTAAGAAACTCCCACCAGGAAGACGATTTCCCAACAGCGAGCCGCAGATCCTCCTACCAGAGCTGATGATAGGTATCGGAGTACCTTGGAGGACCTTGGCCAGAGCTCCCGTTTCTTTAGCACCTGCAAGCTGTGGGTGAAGCTGGTGCTTGGTAGGGATGAGCATCAACGCATAGGCGTGCAATAGCTCTCCTGACACGCAGCCGGCTTCCCACTCCTCCGCTAGCCGCCGGTGTTGCCACCGGCTCCACCTGAATGCCGCAAAGCCGGTCCCCAGGGATCCTTGGCCACCGGGCCCCTCCCCTTCCCCGGGAAAGGAGACCTCCCCGGGAGGAAGAGGATGCACGTGGACATTCTCACAGCTCGGACAAAGCTCTCTCTGGCCAAGGCCAACCACGTGATCACAGGCCTTGACGGTCCCCCCGACAGTTTTTGGGGCTCCCCATCCCTCTCCTGCCACCGCCGGAGCCAGCTGTCTGCTCTCAACTCCGTATCAATACCATGCTTAATTTACAGGGCAATAAAAGTTAATTAATGCCGTAGTTACAAACCCATTACAATGTAATTATTGTTTAATTGGATTATAAGTTATGCAATTTCCGACAAAGCGCTTATTGCTTATGTAATAAAACAGAAGATATTTACAAAGTGATTAATTGCCACAGTGCTAAGCAGCTGGAACAGCATAGAGATGGGGATGGGGGCTGCCCATCTGTCTCTGGAGAAGAGCCCCGAGCCCGCGCCTCTCCCAGCATGGACAGGGCTGTGCAGCCAGAGGAGCAGCGGGGACCGGCTCCATCCCGGCGCTGCGAGCGGCTCTGCCTGTTCCTCTCACCCCAGCGCTGGAACATGGGACATGTCCCAGCTCCTGGGAAGACAACAGCAAAAAACCCTGCTGGCTTCAGCGGAGCCAGGATTTCTCCCTGGCTGTGCACATCTGTCAAGACCTCGTAAAGCATTTTTTTGCCCCAAACTCTGAGTTTCTTGATTGCATTTCCTCGGCCTTTGCTAGGCACCCCTCCACGTGCTGACCATGGAGGAGCACCACCTCTTGCTGCAGCCCGTGACACAGCTACCCAAATCTGCTTGCACAGAGAAATACCAGCAGGCCTCTAAAGACATTGCTTTCCGAGAGGCTGCTTTGCTCTCCCGTTTTCCCCTTCCCTGTGAAAAGGGAATAGAGGGAAATGGCTCCCAAGCAGCAGAATATCAAGCCAGGGGACTGCTCACCCAGTTGCCCTTTCACGTTGGATGAGCCTCATCAGCCGTCACACGTGTGTCTCGCCTTGTCTCCCCTGCACCCAGAGAGCTTTGGGAATGAAAAGGGCAGCTGCCGCAGATGAGCACCTGGGGCTACAGATGACTTTAGCACAGAGCCGGAGCCCGAGTGGTATCAGAGGAAGATTTAATTCGATCTTGATAAGGCTGCTGGGTTTTGGTGTGCGGGAGCGAGCACCCACGCGGCAGAGCCGGACCCACCGGGCATCCCTGAAAGCAAAGGGAACCAAGCATATGGATCTCCACCAGTCCAAAACAGGGCAGATTCTGCCCCAGAGGGCTCGGTGCACCCTGCTTGCCAGCATCAAGCACCCAGACGAGCTATGGGTCAGCGTGCTCCCAGCCAGCGAGGTCCTGGGACAGGCAGGACTCCTGCGCAGGCAGCTGACTTCAGTGGCTTAGTGCTCTTGAGAGTGGCTAATTAAAAAAAATTGAGGTTTTTATGATGAATATTGCTGCTGGGATAATTACTGTTATTACTACTGTTATTACTGTTTGGATAGGGGCTTGTCATGGTTCATTTGGGGAGGAAAAAGTCACAGCCTGCTCATGGGAAAAAGGGCGAAACATGCTAAAGGCCATTCGTTGCATGACTCAGGGCCAAATAACCCTCTTTTTTTTCCTGCAATGAAAGATTATAAGATGCCTAATAGGCGTCCAGAGCCTTTTTGGCTTCCCTCCCCCAAAAGGTCCTGTTTCTTGCCCAGCCCATCTGACCCATGGAGCGAGGCCCCGTCCTGCTCCCGAGGCTCCTACAGTAAAGGAAACTGCTATAAAAATGCAACGGAGCACTTTTCCAGCAGAAAATGCAGCTGCTTTGAATTCCCGGCAATTACAAGTTTGACTGGAGGGGGGAAGGGAACCATTCGAATTTCTCTCACGCTCTCTTTGTTTACTTTTATAAGCTCTTTTTAACATTTTTAGGTTGCTGCATTGTTATCTAAACAAGCTGCCTCTCTGAATCTGACTTCTCATTTTATGGGAAATCTTCAGCTTTCTGCTCCTAAGTGGAAAAAAAAAAATTAAAAAAAAAAATCAACTTACAACCTGGAAACGGTCTGAATATTCGACGCAACACAAATTCCAGCTCCCGATCCAGCTGCATGTATCAAACTGGATGAAGCCCTCAAAAGTGGACATCTTCCCAGCTGCTTTCATGTGGCAGCTCTTCCACCGCTTGAATTATCTCTCTGTGACATTTCCAGCGCTTAAAGAGCAATGGGGGGATTTGGTATGTTGCTTTTGTGAATGGTATTTAAACCTTCTTTTCATAACCCTGACCCGGTTTACCCTTTAACGTAACAAATCAATCTTCCCTTAAATTGTTTAGCTTCTAGTCAAACACGGGAAGTCTTATTGATGTAAATATTATGTTTGCTCACTTTATAAGCCGGCACGCTCCGCGGCTGCTTTTGCTTCTCTATAGCATTGCTATAGGATGATCATAGAAAGGAGGAGAGGGATGAAAACGTCCACCTCCTGCCCCTGACGGGATGCTTTCCTGGGGCGCCGGGTGGCAGGACCTCCATAGGGTGGCATCGCAAGGCTCAGCGCTGAACAGAGGCGGGAAAGGGGTCACACAAAATAACGCTAGTTTCAGCTAATCTCAGCCAAACAAAGCGCCTGCGTTCGGTTTATAACATCTCCCATGTCACCAGCACCTGTTGCATCCTATTTTGCAGAGGCTGCTCAGAGCCCCTGGCTCCCCAGGTGAGGTTAAGGAGAGCCCTGCTACTGAAAACAGCCTTCTTTTTTTCCCTCCACAGGGCCAGACTATCCGGTTCGGGCACGGCTACGTGAATAAAAACTTTCTCCTCCGCTTTTCTAGCTCCAGTTTACAGGCCAGCCACCAAACTTGAGCTCTGAGTACAGAGGCATTCCTATTATCCAAGAACATCTAATAATATTTAATCCTGCTAAGCTCCTGAACATGCTGATACCTTCTAGCAATAAGAGCTGCGGCTTAATTAACAGAGGTTAATTAATAAGCCAAGGAGTGGGAGGAGGAGCAGGGAGGGGAAGCTTTGTAAGAGAACCTGGTTACCTCTCCTACACTTCAGCGAGCGCCCGATGTGCTGCTGCAACTCTATTTCGGGGCCGGTTTCTAAACAAATCTTGCTCTGCCCTGGCTCTCGGCCCGTTTCCTCGTCGAGCCCAAAAGAAAGGATGGGGGTATGGAAGCATGGCCGACGAAAACCCAATCCCAGGCGCGTGTTCTCTGCTGTCCCCTGGGAGTCCGTGGGACGTTTGAATAGGAAGCGAGCTAAAGAGGGGAAAGCAGCAGGGCTTTCTGCAGGAGCCAAAACCAGAGCTATTATGGATGTTTTACGAGCCTTGTTCTTACCATTTTCTGTCTGGAGAAATGCCGCTGACGGGCCAGCTTGGCATGCTGCCCTGCACCACCCCCCTGCCTTTCTGGGAGAAAGCTTCTCCCTTCCCCGCCGGCCAAGCTGGAGAAAGCCACGTGCCGGCCCCAACATGAAGCCCTTCGCTCGGTGCCGTTACCTTTCCCTGGGATGTCTGAACCCATCCGTGGGATGTCCCCATCACCCGGAGTCACCCATCACCTGGGCTGGATCAACGGCAGCTGCGTGCGGGGAGTTAATTCTGCTCGACGGACAGACAGAGCTCATTGTCCCAATTCTGTTTGCTTTAATAAGATAATGAAAAGCTGGGTTTGTGCCAGGCAACAAAGAAAAATACCACATTGCCGTCCTGCCAAAGCGCTCGTCTCTCTGACTTTCCAGAGGGTGTCCTTTTAGCACGGCAGTGCCCTCCCCTGGGACCAAATCCTGCCATCCCAGTGGAGGCAAGCACCCACTAAACATGGTATTACAAAGCCCAGGTCTGCAACAACTGTGTTACAGGCGTCTTGCCAAGGAACAAGCAGCTGGCTGGCACAGTATCCGGTTCAAACACCAACTTAGCACTGCCAGCCCAAGAAGAAATTACGTTCAAAGCTCAGAATATCTCATTGCATCACTCAGAGATGTATTTCCTACTGAAAGCAGGGCAAGGAAGCCTGAAGAGTGACGTAGACCTAGAAGAGCACTTAAACCATCACCTGGAAGCATTACTCCCAAACCCAAGTCCCTGCCCCAAAACTAAAATGAAAGCAGATGAAAAGAAATACTACTTTGCAATAAATGGATCGGGGAAAATGGCAGGAGAAGTAGGCGTTAGGAAAAGCGCTGCAAAGGGGAGAGGCTGTGGAAGGTGGGGGATGCTGGGGCTGTGGGTGAGCAGTAAGACCAGTATGGTCCTCACCTGGTAGTTGGCCTTACAGCCAGTCCTGTCCTAATGTTATCTCTCTCCCATTTCCTTCCTCCAGAGCCTTTTTAAGGTGAGAAAAAAAAGGGGAGGGGCAGGGGGGAGCAGAAAAATCTTCCCCCCTCTACCTCCCCAATAATTGTTGGGGGGTTTTGGCAAAGAGCAGATAAGGAATACTGCAGTGTTTGTCATCATTAGGTTAGAGAGACTGCCAAGATGTAATAGCATTAAAGCTGAAGGAATTGTGGGTAATAGCATGCAAATTGCTACAAAGGCATTGGAAAGTAAGGCCGTTGTCTGAGCAATGTGAAAAGGACACTGTCAAGTACTCTTTTCAATGTAATTTTCGTACCCGGCTTTTCATGATACTATTGTAGAAGTTAGCAGATGAAGCGCCTTAGCCTGCTGATCTACCCTGGGCTGTAGTCCCATACGAGTTCTTGCACCCTTTGGTAGGTACCAGCATCATTGGTGACTTCAGCAAAGTTCTGGGGACAGCCTGGGAGCAAGCGGGAGCTGGTCTGCCATCGTTTACTCCCCCAAGTTCCCCCCTTGGTTTCTCTCTGGACCCTGCGATGCTGTGGAACACTTAAGAGGATGACCAAAGCATGAAATAGCTGGCATGAAAAGTAAGCCATGGGTTGCAAAGCCTTGCTTCGTTAGGAGCGATGCCAGTAAATCTGCAGGGCAGTAAGAAAAAGCCAGGTGAAGCTTAGGGCTCATCGCTCATCCGCAGCCCAAATGGCACGTCCGACGTCAGGCTCGGCTATCAGACCTCAGAAATCGTTTGACTCTCCGCCTCCCACTCTCTTAACATCACCACCCATTTATCTGACTGCTAAGAGAAGAGGGCCCAGCCTCTCCACTCATACCCTTGACCCAAGGGGAAAAAAAAAAACAAAACATCTAACATGACTGCTATCTGGACACTGGAGTGGCCTGAGAATGCCTCAAGTTCAAGGGTCTCCTCATCAAGGACTGCAGCAGCAGCTTTTTCCTCTGTATTTTTTCATGCAATTAAGTCCAGCTTCCTAACTGGAGTGTTGTGAACTATTTATAGCTTTATAATGACCATTTATTCCAGTTGCGCTTAGATATTAAAAAGAAAAAAAAAAAGTCAGTAGCCTAGATGGTGAACAAACTGCATGCATAAGAGAAAGACTTCTCCAAAGAAAGGCCAGCAGTTTGGGTAGGCAAAGCAGAGAGAGGCAGCAAGGAGAAAGAAATGCTGTTATTCCCTTTTCTACAGCCGAGGAACAGAGTGATCAATCTGCACACTCCAAGTTTACGAGGCACCGAGATTAGAGCATTTATCTATCCAGTCCCAAACCCAGGTTTTACAGGCAAGGCCAGGTTTTAGGGCTAAGAACACAAGGGCAGAGTTCAGCCCTGACTTGTGGGGAGTATGCAGAAAGAAACAGATGTTTTTACAGATTTTCCCAGTTCATCCACTGGTTGATGAATGCTTTGATACAAAACCCACTTATTTCAGAAACTATTCATTTTCTCCGTGCCCATATGCTAGTTGTAGGATAACCGATCCCAATCTGAGCTGCAAGATCTACTTGCTTTTCTGTGTTTGAATGAGTGAAAGACCATATAGATATTCAGGAGTGGAAACAATAGAGATCTTCAAGAACAGCATCTTTCCAATAGTGCAATATGATTTTTTCTGAAAATACTTTCCAGTCATACCATTGTGTACAAAAACCTCTTGCAAAAACCAAGGATGTGAAAGCATTAGGGGAATCTTATTTTCTTGTAGGTTTTTTCCTCCATCTCCTTCTGTCTGACAAGCACTCTCAGAGGGAGACAAACTACAATCGATCTTAACTACGTGGGCTTAACCTTGCATGAACAGCGACTTCCATAAAATTAAATAATAACAACCAAAATCTGTGTTTTACCAGCAGACACTGTGAATTTGAGGTGGTGTTTGTCTTTTTTTCAAAAAGCAGATAGAATCAAGACAGTTGAAGAGAGGCTGGTCCTAACCAACTTGACGGTGCCATTTTAATAGGATCTCACTTGGAATCATTAATAAGATGTCTGGAGCTTGCTTGAGCGATTGGTATGCCAGGACTGAAAACACTCCTGGAGAGGGAAGACTCTTGTATGCTTTGAGAGTCCTTTGTATGCTAACTTTTTGATGGAAAATTGGAGAAAAGGATGGATACAAAGTGCTGTTTGATACTCCCCGCATCAAGAGGGGAAACGTCTTGGTGCTTGGAGAACTTGGGTGCTGCAGAAGAGCCCACGGTCTCCCTGCCTCTCTGCGGCATCAGGCAGGGGCAGGTATTAAGGTCTGCTATACAAGCTGTTTCACAGGGAGAATTTAGAGGGAAGGAGATCAAGGTTGACCTCTTCCCATGCTTCAAGCAGAATAATACATATCCCTTCTTCTTCAGCAGCACAAGGACCATACCTCTTCCCCCCTCCAGTTTTTTGGCCGCTCTGCCATCACGTGCTGGAGACCGTACATGGGGGGACACCCACACAGCAGGAGGGGTCTCGGCTGGAGATCACCTGCCTTCTTCCCTTACTGCTGCGTGCTTCGGCAAAGGGTTTGTGTCTTCAGCTTCAAAGGCATGCCTTTAAACTCCCTGTAACAGGAGACTCATTTTTCATGCTGAATGAGATAAAATTCCCACCGTTACCTCATTTACATCTCAATACTGGTAGGTTATAGATGGCTATTATTTATATATGTGTAAGACATCCATTTCTTATTTTGTGGGATACAGTAAGAAGAAAAATACCCATCTTCCGTTCACTTTTTCTGGATTGTTTCTTTTTTTTCTCTTTTTTTTTTTTTATCCCTTGCTCAGGTTTGACTGTTGCTGAGAATTTGCAAATAAATAAAGGAGTGAACAGCCCCATAAAAGCTGATTGTTTCCCCCTCCTGCAAAGATTGTCTTTGTGAAGAAGATTAAAAATCCTTCTGCGCTGCAGAAGACAAAGGTATCCCTGGGTGAGAATAAGACATAAAAGAGGTTACTACATACATCTCTTAGCTGTGTGGACTGCTAATTCACACTGTTGTCATCCTTTCTTGTCCATCTTTACTCTTTCTTCCCATTATCATTAAAGGAAAAGTTACCTCTGCAGTTGCTGAAGGTAACATTGGAAGCAACAGTTGCAACGTGAGCAAGAAAATTTGCTTTCCCAGCCAGCAGCAGGGAGACAGGCTCTGTGGGACCATTGATAAAGGAGACACATCTGCTCACAGCCGGGATGTAAGGCAGCAGGTGAGGATGCACGCTCTCGTCTCACTCCAGGACCCGATTTGGTGGCAAAACAGTTCACCCCCGAGTTCGAAACTCTTTGTCATGATGAAGCAACAACTCATTACTTGGGCACCAAGAAGAGGTGTAAAAGGCATGCCACAGCAGTGGGTCTCATGGCCTGAGATCACAACCCTATAGCTATAGGCATAATCCCATGACAGCATCTCTACCTGGCACTGGCTGGTAAACCAGCAACCCACAGCCCTGTTGAGGCTGAGTTCAGAAAGGCTCTACAGAAAGCCTTGGGGAACATCAAAATCTTGAAAGACTTGCTCTGGAAGTTCAGGAGGTTCCTCCTAAACCCATACATGAGCAGGGCCTCCTCCTCCCAATCCCCTTGGTTGGTATGAAATCAGATGCAAGAAGAAGAGAGCCATCTCCTGCAGTCGTTCCCTGCCAAAGTGCTCCCAGAACCCACCAGCACTTTTACTGCTCCTCCCTCCTCACAGCCCAGGGACAGTCCTGCAAGCCGATGAGAAACCATCGGGTCCTCCTTACAAAGCATCTTGGTTCAGATGAAGGCCACGCCACAGGGCAAACTCCAAAAGCCAGCGGGTTTTTCTCTCCCTCCCCTCCAAAAGTGCTTTGTCAGTATTCATCAGAAGCACAGCAGGTTTTACTGGTACCTGCACTATCAGCAAAGTGTCTGCTTTTCTTCTTTGCTGACAACCTACATTCAGTTTAAGAGATATAAAAGACCTCCAGGTTCAAAGCCTTGTAATGACTTTCCTCTTCCTTTCTTTCCTCCTTCCCTCTTTCCCTTTAATGGCTTTCACTAAAGGGAAGAGGATTTTTTTCCTTGCATGTTGAGCAGAGCGAGGAAGAGATTCTGCTTTCTCATTTTCTCTCTTTTTCAACCCCCTGCACCAGCTCCCTGTTGGAGGTAGACGTCAGCAACTTATTTCTTCTTCCCCTGATAGCTGAGGGTACCACCATGAACTGGCCGCCAGAGACAAGGATGGCTACTTAAACAGATTTCAATAGACAGGAGTTTGATGGACTTTGCAAGGGGGAAGAAAAAAAAGAAAAAAAAAAAATCAATCTGTTCAGGTCCAACCAGATCCTCCTGTGGGTAACTGCAGCCTCTTCCCTTTCAGAGCTGAGATGAAGAGCTTTTTTAGGCTGGCCCCTGAAAACATTTCTTTCTTTCCAGCCAAGAGGATTCAAAAGAGATGGACGACGTTTTGTTTTAAAAATGCCAAGCAGGGTAAAATACAGCCGCGGATCGCTCTCTTCATTGCTAAGCAGCCGAGCCCATAGTCTTGACTCTAACACAATTTATCAATTTTTCTGAATGATGGGATTTCTTTATTAATTGCCAACCTACAAATGTGATGTTCTTGGGTATTTTTTGAGCGTAATGGGGAAGGGAAGGAGAACTGGAGCTGTGGTCCTCCAGAGACCCCGAGTAAGGCTGATTGATTGAAATCACTTGAATTTCCCCTATTATTAAATAGAAGAGTGCTCCTGGTTTGTCTCAGAGATGCAGGAAAGAGCTGCAAAGGCAACAGCAGCCCAGAATAGAAATGTCCAAGGAGGGACTCGTATCAATACTTTTTTCGTCTCTCATCTGCAACAATCTGAGACTGTGTTCACATGAAAGTCCTTTTTGGCAAGCACCAAGTCGGGCCACGTTTAAGTCCTTTATCCTTGCCTACTATTTGTGCAATACGCTGCACGCTCTTTAAAATAGAGGGGACCCCCCGCAACTGATGCAAAGGTCTCTTCCTTGAGCTGATTGCACACTGAAGACGTTACCTACGGGATGCCAAGCGTGCAGGAGATGAGATGTGCTCGCTCCTTATCCCTGCAGGGGTGGGGGGCAGAGAGATCAGCCAAGGCTGCGGGTGGTGGAGAGGAGGCAAATTCAGGTTTTCTGTATTTGAGGCAGGAGGGCAGTTGCTGATGGGGAGAGTGCACACTAAGGAATATGGGAGTGATGAAAAAAAAAAAAAATTTGAGCACAAAGGAATGCATCACTTCTCGTTTCTGATCAGTTTTGAAATGTGGGTGGACTCTAAGCCATGTCTAAACATAGTTTTCAAGTCCAGCATCCAGGACAGACCCGAAGATCCCCAGAATCGCCTTCATCCGAATATATCAATATCCTGTGCCGGGAATAAGAACTAGCCAGAAAACAAGAACTGTGTGAATTGTGAGATCTAGGGATTTCTCTTCCAAGACCTTTTAATTTAATGTTTGATTCTTTTGAGAGGGAGAGGAAATGCACACGAGTCTGAGAAACACAATATGCAGGTTGTGAGCGCTCCCCTAGAAGATGAAGGATTTTGCGTGTTTGCTCTGCCTGATTCTCTCTCTGGCCCTGTGCATATTTAATTAATCCCAGCTCTCTATCAGGCAGAGGTTTCGAACATGATCTCCCACATCCTGGACAGATGTCCTGTGAGTAAGCATTTCCTACCTGAGAAAGCTCCGTAAAATGTGTCCAGCCACCTTGCTTCCTTTCTTAGCTATAGGTCATCTTTTAACAGCAGCGATGGACTTCGGTGATGGACTGAAGCCTCAGCACAGATTAAAGACCTATTGCTGGAGCCCCTTAGGCATCCAAAGCTTTTCCTGAGCCATTCCTAAGCCCATTGGGCAACGTCAGACCTTGTCATATTTCTGGAGACTTTACCTTGGAAAATGTCTCATCAAGAGGTTGAACCTGTTTATTGATATAAATGCAGGGAGAAGGTGATGTAGAACTTACATTCATCTGGAGACGTATTTGTCACGTGACCTTTGTCAAGAGGCCTGCTAAGAGTCTGTGTATTAAACCCATCCTCTCAAATTCCACCTCCCAGCAAACCCCAAACAAAAAAAAAAATCTCACAGCTTCTCCATTACGAGTGCTGAAAGTGGGCAAGCCCCCACCTCTATGCCAACTCTTTACTCAGCATCCACCAAACCCGCAGCAAGGCTGTAATATTCTTCGCAAAAGAGAGTGAGAATATAAAGACTCTTTGGTGCACTGAAATTGCCAGGCAGCTTTAGGGACACGCATTTTTCCTTGCCGTCTATGTTCTGTTGTCAGACTCACACACTCTGATTAACTTTGGTGAACAGACTCAGAAACTGAAGGCAACCATACCTCTGCTGATCTCTTACTGCCTCTATTCTCCGTCACCCAAAAAACTGGCATGCCTTTACCTAAATTTTCATCTTCTGTAAGTTCTCCCCTTTTTATTTCTTCTCTGCCACACACACAAACCCATTCTTTTAATCCCCACCGTGCCCAAGATGTCCCCTCCACTCTCCCAACCCAGATCGATCACAGACACCCTTCCAGAGAATTAATCCAAGACTTGACTCACTCTAAAAAACAGCCCGTAGAGATCATGAAAAACCTCACACAGGGCAGCCATGATCGTTAAAGCATCTAATTATGTACTTTCCCATTACTAAGCCTGGTTTGATTTAAGCAGCTCCTGGCTAGCACTCTGGGACATAACACCATGCTCTGAATCATCCCCGTCCCATCTGCTCCAGTCTTTGCCCTTCCCCACTCTCAGGTAGGATAACACAGACGCGCCAAGCTAAATATTTAATAGGAGTGCTAATGGCTTTGTTAAGTGAAGTTAGGGGGGGCGGGGGGAGCGTTTCCTTGGTTTAGGATGACGGAACTGGGTTTGTGCTAATGGGCAACCTGTACATCCCAGTCCTGTGTCGGTTTTGTCCTCGTGCTGTGCTCCTGGGCCGTGAATACCGAGGCTGCGAGCAGATGGTACCAGGCTCGCACCCGGCACTGAGTCACCACTGAACAAAAGCTTGCACCAGAACAGATTTAAAGGATGATTTGTGTGTGTGTTTCTTTTCAGGTGAAGGGACCAGGCAGCCCTAACAAGCTTTCCTGAAAAAAAAAAACCTTCTTGGGATGGTGCTATGTAGCACTCAACCGAATCAAGGCAGCTGAACCCACAACAGCAAACCTGGCCTTAAGTGAGCCATCGGGGTTGGAGCAGAAGCTTGGTGGAGCCGTGCCAAAACTACCCATTTTCACCTTGCTAGGATTTTCCCGACAGTTTGCAAATCCCGTCAACGGGAGATAAAAACACCCACCAATGTTTCAGGGCCAGATGGTAGTTTATGTTTACAAAAACTGCAATTTGTTTTCATGGAAACTAATAAAAGGATAGCGAGCAAACCTGGAAAAACACAGCTCACCCTTTGGGGAAGAGTATATTTTATGGACAGCTTTTGTTGCTGTCGTGGTTTAACCCCAGCCAGCAACTAGGTACCACGCAGCAGCTCGCTCACTCCTCCCTGCTCCTGGTGGGATGGGGAGGAGAATCAGGGAAAAAAAGGAAAACTCAGGGGTTGAGAGAAGAATGATTTAACAACTAAAATAAAATAGAATAACAACAACAATAATAAAATAGACTAATAATAATAGTAATGAAAAGGAATACAACAGAAAGAGAGGGAAATAAAAGCCAAGAAAAAAACAAGAGATGCACAATGCAATTGCTCACCACCCGCTGACCGATGCCCAAGCAGTGATTCACCCCTCCCAGCCAACTCCCCCCAGTTTCTATACCGAGCATGACGTTCTACGGTATGGAATATCCCTTTGGCTAGTTCGGGTCAGCTGTCCTGGATACGCTCCCTCCCAGCTTCTTGTGCACCTCCCTGCTGGTAGAGCATGGGAAACTGAAAAATCCTTGACTTAGGATAAGCACTGCTTAGCAACAACTAAAACATCAGTGTGTTATCAACATTATTCTCACACTAAATCCAAAAGAGAGCACTGTACCAGCTACCAGGAAGAAAATTAACTCTATCCTAGCCAAAACCAGGACAGCTGCCACCGCTGATCTGCAGCTGATGGAGCATGCTTGGGAGATGGTACACGAGACCACCCTAAAGGTCTGCCGAACCCAAGAGAGCAACTGTGGGATCCAGAGGCCATCAGCTGAAACTCAGCCTAGATTAGTGAGAAGTGGAAGAGAGATACTTCAGATGACATGCCAGCTTGTCAGCTCGCTAGCAGAGGCAGTTCATTACTGAACCTTCATTATGCAGAGAATGAAATCATGGGCATGCTCATCACGCCTGGTGGATGAGCCCGAAGAATAACCGAGGTCCATCCAAGTGCACAAGATGACGAGGAAAAAGTTACACATCAGCTTTGTGTCTTACAGCTATGTAACTGGCTTCATTCTTTGCAGTTTTCATCAAGTGGCAAGTAAAAATGGACCAGCAGGTAGAGCTTCTCACACACTGGACTTCCCCTGGGGCACTTCCACCTCTGGCTGATCTTTCTCACCAGGTCTTGCCAACAACTGCCTCTGTGCCCTGTGGCAGGGTGTTGGTTTTGGCTGGATTAATCTCAGCCTGATCCCACGAGAGCAAGGCCCACAGCACAAGCAGCGTAAATCCTGTTGGCTACAGTGGCCCCAGGTCAGGAGTGACATCGGTTCCTAGAGAAGACTCATAAATTTCATCCCAGTTTTCTTCTGCTGAGTTTTTGCTTTGCTTACAGGGGACCTCTAATACTTCATCTGTCATGAGTGCTCCCATGGACTCATGTTCTGATGTCTTAAATTTGTGATAATGACATCACTGAGAACAAGCAGAAGGAGAAAGGGCTCCAGGGCTAAGCAATGGACCTTCTCTCTAAAGAGTGGCTGTGATTTGGCCGATGGGACACTCCACACCCAAACACCCCCAGGAAGCACTCAGAAGCAGGGAAGGATTCACAGTTCTCAGCCCAGATTTACCTTTTGTATTTATTACCAAAGTGAGACCTGGTCAATGTGGTGGGTTTGGATACATTGCTTCCAAGAGCAGGCATGTGTCTCCTAATTGTGGAGGTTTACTCTGCTTTCTGGGTTTATTTTGCTCTGTTTCCAAGAACTTCCATTCCTCCACACGACAGCTTAGCAGTTTTATGAGCAAAGTGAGATTTTTGGAGGAAAACACAGGGCTGTGTCTAGGTGAGACCTCGTTTGATGTTGCTGTGGTACTGCAACTTAGCCTGTTGATAAAGCTGTGGTTACTCTAATGTATCTGCACAGAATAAAAGAGAAATGCTCAAAGACTAAATTCTAGCACTGATGGGGGGCAGAAGGCAATGACCCTGTTATTTGAAAAGGCTGGTGTCAGCCTCGTTGAATTCAGCTCTCCCAAGAGCATCCCCAAGTGCACGTAGATCCTCCTCCTTATACGTACTCACAAATGTTGATTTTTTGCATCCATCAATCACCGCTCTCCCGGCACAGGCAGCAGCAAGGTTGCTTTGGGGCTGGGTAAATATTTGCTGGCACCAGTGAATGCCATCATCTGGAAGGACGGCAGGGTAGATTCGGGACTAGTTGAGGATCTGCCTAAGAATAGTCCTCCTTGTCATGCATCCCCTGCCCTTGAACAATCCCACCCCCATGCGTATCTCAACACCTGGACAGTCCTGCCTTGCATTACACATCCTGCAGACTGATAGCTACTGCTACCTGCCTTATTTCAGCGCTGTTACTCAAGGGCCTGGTTTCTTGGCAGGTCATCTAGAAATCAGAAAGCAACTCCACGAGAGAGTAGATCTCAGGATAGGAAAACTAAAAAGACTTATATGCCACGGCCCGTGATTTTCTGAGAGCTGTCGGCTGCTCTCTTGTGCTGTTGGGTGGTAGGAAAGGGCAGGAAGAAGACACAATTCTGCTCTAACTTGCTACATCATCAGTTTTCATTAAAATATTCTTCTGCCACATCTTTGTAATTTTTCATTTTGGAGGCAAATTTATTAAAGGTGTACTTCAGCCTGATTAAATTAAATAATGTGGTATTAGCAAATAAAGTTTTTTTTATCTCAGCAGACTACAAAAAAAAAAAATGCTGTAATACAAATAGCTATTTAATACTATAACAGAAGAGGGGAAAATTCCATTCTTCATAGGTTCCCGACACCCATTTGTTATCTTCCCTTACCCCCACCACCACAAATCATGCCGGAGCCTTGAAGCAAAAATAGCACAAATGTAAAGCAATATAATGTCATCTGTTTTCCAAGATATGTAATAATACATTTTGCACACAAACAAACCTTCCTAGCACACCAGCAGGGCCCTCCCTAAGCCTCCCTGTGCAGCTCTTAACTTCCCAGACTCATTTCAGGGCTATTTCCAGGCCAGAGATGGCTTTGAAAATGAGGCTGAAAGAGGTTTTTCAGCTTATTTTTGTTTTGATTTCTGCTAGGCAGCAAGAAAGGGCAGGCACTGTGTTCTGAAATTCAGGACTTGCCTTTGCTACCTTGTCTTAATAGGTCCACTTCGCTTGTGCTGTTCTCTCTCGGTCTCTCCCAAATGCATCTTAGCTAGTTTTAGATGGAAAAATAGTGTTTAGCTGATTTCTTTCCCCTTAGCCCTGCTTCAACATTTGGCTAATTCTAGGGCTATGAACACAAGAGCATTTTTTAAGCCACGTGTCAAACACGTCTCTACCCTTCCACGAGCTTTAAAACCAACTGTCCTAGCAGGATGATCTGATACAGCCAGGGGAAGAAAAGGAAGGAGGGTTTTCAGAGGCATCCAGGTCTTCTCCTCCCCTCCTCAGCACAGGGGGGCAACGTACACTTTCCCACCTCTCTGAGGATCAGGGTAGCTCCCTTTCCCTAAAGTCACCCCGCTCCTGTCATCCGACCACCTGGGAAGGACACTGGGGTCCTCCAAGTCAGGAGCAGCTGCGGCAGCAGGAGGTGGTGCCAGGCCTTGGGGCCGAGAGGTCTCCAAGCCTTTGTTGCCAAGAGTAGACAACAGATCTGCACCAAGTAGAAGAAAAACAAGGGAAGTTTTTTGGACTGGGAGTTTTCCATCTGTTTCTGCCACAGTCAGCCCATGACTTTCTTCTGCCAGTAGCTAGAGGAGATGATCAGGAATGAAGCAGACTGACATCCCAGCACTCCTCACCTACAGGGGCAAGGAAAACCTCAGCAGCTCCCTCCCGATGGGATACAGAGTCAAAAAGGTGTTGTACCAGAAGGTGTTGCACCCTCCCTTCTCCGTTCAGCAATAACTGGGCGGAAAGCTGATGAGCAAAAGGCACATATCCTTTGCAGAGCTTCATTCCCTTGGGCATGCAGATAGGCAGGAGCACACACAGTGGATGCCTGCCAGACCAGCTAGCTGGAGATGTCTCCTTCAGGTGCCTGTCACCCTCCATTCTTTTCTCTTGGGCCACTTATTTCTCCACAAGAGGCAAAGCCAAATTGCTGCATGACATTCCTGCAGCGTTGCAGGTGTGGGAATGCAATTGCCAAGGACTTGCAGCCTTGGTGACCACGGGCAGGGACACGGAGCAAGCCACTTCACAGCAGCCAAGGGCTGCTACCAAGGGGACTCGGTACTAAGCCAAAAAAAACCTTACCAGCTTTGATAGCACAGCCCAAATCTCACCTTCCCTGTTTATAAACAGAGGCAGATGCAGGGCTGAGGGAGCTACTATGCCTTGGGAAGCATTAAACCCAGCTTTGAAAGGCAAGGCACCTCCGCATTCCTTACGTGTTTTAACCCAGCGCTAAAAGCTGAACATGCTTTTAAACAATACTAATGATCAGTCATCAGCTATTTGGAAGATTTCCATAGCAGCATTTGACTACTGGATAGCAATCAAGTCGATGAAGGCTTGCCAAGTTCTGGGCACTTGGCTGGCGTAAGAAATGTTCAGTGCTGCAGGGAAGATTCTGCACAGCTTTTGATCCCTTCTAGTCCTGCAGTATTTAAACAAAAATAACTCTTTTCTTCCCCTCTTCCTCCCACCGTTTTCCTACATTTAATAGTAGAGAAGGCAGCCATACACGTGATTTGGGCACATTTCAGCAACACTATTTTTAATGGAGTTGGCCCCCAAATGTCACAATGCTATTGTCTTCCCTGTTGGTCACGTGCCTGTCTGAATTTTAGGCTATTCCCAAAATCTCACAAGTTCTCTCCTTCCTGCAACTCCCTGGTTTTATTGGATATTGTCTTCCTGAGAGATACTCTTTGTCCCTCTTATTCTCCCCAAAACGTCCCATTTGCTCCCACTTTGGAGCCATTCATTCCCGGTGAGGTCTCCACAAGTTCTTTTCCCTCCCGGGTCCCCTGGGGGTGGCACGCTCTCCTTTCCACCAGCAGGTCTGTTCTGCCTTACTGACTTCAGAGGCGACCATCTGACAGCACGCCTGGACGGATGCAATGTGACACGGCCAAACACAAAATGCCACTGAAATGATGCTGCACCTGACGAGAAGCATCGCCCTCCATCTAGCAATGATCTCATGCCGTCTGGTCCCATCAAGGCCACCCGGAACCAGACAGCCCTGCCTGTTTGTATGTGACAAGGGCCTTTGGT
>JAVJGG010000094.1:3927984-3970157 GCA_035590195.1 Aviceda cuculoides
GGGGGACAGGCAATGGAACAAACACCTGGGGGCGGGGGGGGGGAGGGGGATAAAAAAAAAATTAAAAAATAAACTTTGCTGCGGCTGCCCAAAGCCTCTCTTCTTCTGCCTCCCTCCCCATCTCCTGTTGCGGAGGGACCTCCTGCCAGAGCCTGGGGAATTTTATTATTAAAGACACAGATTGCTCAGCTATCAGAGATTATATGCTTTGCCACCGTTGATCACATTTGCCAAAATGTCTCACACGTGAGTCGGACACGTACCTGATTTAACCGGCTTCTTTCTGCCCCTGCTTTGCTTCCACTTTCTTCACACTGATGGGATGGATGCACAGTCCCTCACTTCTCACCCTGAGCATCCTTTGCAGGCTCCTTCCCTCCTCCCTCCCTATCCTATCCTACCAGGCTGTGTGTGCACGGAGGAAGGAAAACCAGGACCAACGCTGACTCTCTCCATCTGGAAGGCACCAGAGGGGCCGGCAGCAGCTGAAGCATAAATGCCCCTGCCACTTCTTTGGAAAGACTCAGGATCCAGGGGGAAAAAAACAACACGGACAGAAAAAAAATTAAAAATACAAAACACCAGAAACCTGGCAACAGTAAGGAAGAACTTCAGAAGTGATGAAAAACGCTGCCAGAGGCAGTCTCAGAGAAGGTGAAGGAAGAAGATGGAGATCTCAGAGTAGGAAGCAATTTTTAGCAGCATCTCTCTCTACTGAGGGACCAAGACACTGCCTGGATGACTGAAGGCGAACAAGATGCGACCCACCACGGTGGCCCCCCCTGTTAACGGTGCTCCTCTCCTGCACAGGACTGTCCCCGGGGATGAAGACAGGAAGAGCTGGGAGATGTTTGGCTGCTCTGGCAGCAGAAGGTTCCTTCAGCTTCACGATGCAATTCCCTGCCTGCCAATTACCAGGTCTCACTCAGCATCTATCGACGGCTTACAAATGGGCACAACCAGTAAACCAAAACTCTTTACACGTTAAATACAACAGCTTTCCTCACACCTCCTCGTGTCCAGTGCCAGAGGAGGGTTAAAAAAGAAACAAAAAAAGCCCCCTACCAGGATGACTTTTTCTAGCCAAAGGATTCAAACGATTGGAAATGTATTAATTTACGCTATCAGAAGTGCACATCTGTGGTATCTGAATATGCCTATGTTGCCTTAACACAGGCTTGCGTTGCCAGTGAGGACTCATCCTAACCTGTCTCTGGTAAGACAGCTCTTTCAGCTATCCCAGGGAAAGACAGCAGTGTTGAATTAAATGCCCTCATGTGGTTTTGAGGTCTTTTACACCCTTTCAGACACAGCCTTATTCTTTTACACCTTTGCTCTTGCCTCTGATGCCGGTCAAAGGTCCAACAGATTTGCCCCTCTTGTATTATTTCATCATTTTCCAGTAGGATCATGGCTGAGAACCACCTGCGACAGCCTTTTAATGAGATTTGAGCTCCATGGGGAGAACACCAGCTCCACACCAGCAGCAGCTGGGGTCCCTGGTGAAAAAACCCTATGGAGGCTCTCCTGCTGTGGTGGGAGGTTTGCAGGGTGAGCGTGGGTCATGCCCATCACCTGCCCAAAGCTGCTGCCTGCAGAAATTATCCCTGCTGGGACTCAGGTGCTGTATAAGCCAGAAAAATCCAGGATTGTTACAGCTCTAATGAAAAATGCTTCGATGCTGCCCCCTCCCCAGTGGGCCAGCGTATAAGCAGGGCATAAACATCCCATAGGTGTAGGCAACATCAGCTGCACACACATCTCGGGCACATTCGCTACGTTGCTTTATTGCCCCGTTGGAAGGAAAAAAAAAAAAAAAAAAAAGAAACCAAACTTTTTAGAGTAGTACAAAACTGATTAGACTGAGGCAAGAAAAAGAGTGATGGAAAACGGTCACAAATAAAACCAGGGAGCAGGTAAAAGTTCCTGGGGGGAAAAAAAAAAAAGTGCTGATACTTTCAAGATTAATGACTAATGACAAATAATTGTGGCTGTGGAACACCAACAAAAAGGCAGAATGGAAACAAGAACCAGACAGAAAGAGTAGGCATTAGGTCTGATGGCAAATTTAAGGCCATCAATTCATAATTGCAGCCATTATAGCCAGTATTTTCAATTGAGCACAGCAATATTAAGAGCTGCTGGATACGGTGTCCTTACAAAAGAATTTAGCTGTTAGTTAGGGTCCTAAGTGAAGGCTGAACTGTTGTGAAAAAAAGCCAATCCGAATCTCGCATCGTGGGTGTTTATAGGAATCTCTGCCCCGAAGAAGGAAGGAGGGAGGGTAGAAAATATTCATGCCCTTCACTCCCCTTCTGCGGGCACATAATGAGCCACTTTGCACACATTTATTAGCTCCTGGGCTTTTATTTCCCCTCATGAGGAGCAGCATCTCTCTCTGTCTTTGCTGAGTGCTTCGGAAGGCAGCAAACACCGGGCACAACGGCTCATGCTGCAGTCCCAGCAGCTGAACACGTCTGTCCTCCTTCGCTTCGGTTTTTCAAAGGGGAAATCAAAGTATTTAATGACATCTGAGGGTCTTTTCCCAACAGCACGGGATAAAAGGCAGGGCACCAGGTGAAGGAGGGTGAGTTTCTTGCGGTTTGAACAGTGTCCATCCTTCTAAGGAGGTGGTTAATGTGCTGCCTGTATCTCATCTCTGTGAATCACATCTATTTGAGTTAATGAGAAAACTGGCAATTCACTGTTACCAGCCCCTCAGAGTCAAAGCCTGTCCTGCTCTGCGTCATCCATGAATAACCGAATTGCCAAGTTTAGTCTAATCCTGGAATATTTACAGCTCAAGATGACAGAAACAGAAGGAACGCAGCTAAATCTCGAGCAAGACACGTTCATCTAAGATCTTGCATTCACAATAGATGGAGGAACTCGAACCAGACCGACAGGGTATACAAGACACTTGGCAGCCTGGCAAGCCTTTGTTCCTCACGGAGATCAATCAAAGCAAGACAGACACTTGACAGGGAAGCGTGGGATCAGCTGTTTTCTCCTAGTCTAGCTACGGTCTTCTCCTCTCCACTTTGTTCACTTCCAATTTTTAATTTTTTTTTTTTTTTTTTTTTTCCCGCTGGTAGGAAAAACTCACCTAAGTTTCTGCATAGCATTTTATCCACTCGACATCATGCTGGTTTGAAATTAGGAGGATCTGTCAGTACCTTGCCAAGGGTACATTGTACCTTCCAAGGGAGCAACTGTAGTCATGGATGGGAGTCATCCCTTTCCCTTTGCCACTAATTGGCTGAACGACCAACAGCAAATCACTGTCTCCTTCATGGCCTTCACGGCTTCTCCTCCAACCTCTCTCCTCTCTTCTTCCCCATTTTAAGTGGTAACAGACCCAGTTATTTTTCCTGTGCTTGGGGCATATTAAAATACCCAGCTATTAAACTGTACATATTTGATGCACAGAGAAAAACGTTTTGACTCGCAACCTGAGAACGTCTGATATCACCATGAATAAAGGGAGGAGGGGGATTAAGGCAGGGTGGCAAGATGTTCCCACAGTCACTTTTTTTGCTCATAATCCTATTTTTACACGTGCCCACCAGATGTTACCCATATCACACTTGGTACAGACAGATGGCTTCAGAATCTCTTCCCCATCATGTATCATCAGCTCCCGATCATCTTGCTGCTGCTGCTGATATATAATAGCCCCTGCAGAGGGGAACAAGGTGCCCACGATAATTGCCTGCCTGTACCATAACATCTGCGCACACGTCCCCATGCGGCACCGCTACACGTTTCTTCTTGCAAAACCCAGAGCTTGCAACTTGTGGGAGAGGACTTCCCCTTCTGACGGCCGAGACGCTGTTAAACGCCCGGTAATTACTCCAGTAGATAACCAGCATGTGTCACTATGACTCAATTACTGTCGCTCGCACCTCCGCACCAAAAGGTCAGGGGTTCAGCTTTACACGGGCTCGGTCTTTCATGTGCTGCTTAAGACGCCGTTAGATCCTGCCACAGGGTAAAGGTGGGATGGGTGGATGGACGGACGGACGACCAAGCTGCTTCACGCCCCAGGAAGAGGCATTTGCGGTGCAGAAGAGAACTGGGACAGCTTTTGTGACCAAAATTTGGGACTGACTCTGCGGAAGCTCATCTATTTACCGAGTCCTGCTAATCACCTGCGTTACCTTGTAAAGCATGTCCGGCTACTTTAGGATGTGGTTTCATGTGGATTTGAGGACTCATCGTAGCCTGATCTTACAGCAAAAGAGTAACACTTAGAGCAAAATTATAAGAAATGCCAAATGTAGGAAGAGTTTAATCAATGGCAAGGGCCAGAGTGTTTAGGACAGCTCTGTGATGCCACAACTAGGTTGAGAGGCAGCGGTGGGTAGAAGTGCCCTTCGGCCACGTTAGAGATGCAGCAAAGCCCTGAGCACTGCCGGCTGCGTAGTGCAGAAGTGGGAGAGGATGCAATTTAAGGAAGCAAATAAAACAGAATTAGCAGATCAGATCAGATCAGAAGGGATTATTCCTGATAGGCGAGTGACAGTATTAACAGCCTGGAAGTTCCCCTGGTGCCCCAACTTCTAAGCCCACCTCAGAGGAGAGCTGACAGCCAGATCAGTATCAAGAGCCACATATGCAGAGAAGGAGATGCTCGTCTCTCAAAACCTCCCCGTCCCGTTCTTCTCCCCGACACCCAACGGAGAAAACTGAGCCCAAGCCTCCGGCTGCGCTAATCCAAAGCGCTTTCCTACTCCTTTTCCCTCTTTTTCAGACTGCCACTGGCAGGGCAGGTCTGGGAGGGCACGAAGCCCCAGTTCAAGTGGAGGTCAGGGATGCGGCCGTGCCTCGGAGGGGACAAACTCGCCAGCCACCACCGGGCTCTGGGATAACTGGGTCCCACCGGCAGCTGCCAGCCCCGGCAAAGGGCTCGGGACCAGTGGTGGGCAGCTTTGCCCACGGACAGCAAGGCGACAGGGATGACGGGGAGATGGCTGCGGGGCGGAAGAAAGGGGAGCAAGGGGAGAGGGCAAAGGGTGTCCACTGATATAATTGACTGCTCGACTAATTAAAATTCTTGCCCTTTCGCAAAGGCTGCTAATTGGGGCTGGGATCTGCCTGCTGCATGCTCGCTCAGCGGATTTGCCCAGAGAGAGGGGAGCCCGCATGGAGGAGGGGTGATAAAAGTTTGAAAGGAGCCAGGCCCCTCATCAGGGCTGGCGGAGCCCAAAGCTGTTTTGTCTGACCGATAATAAGTCGCCAAATTACTTTTGACAAGTGAAGGGGATTGGAAATAATGGGGGTCTGCGAAAAGCCCGGGGTGCAGACGGGAGGGATCCATGAGATAATGAGGAGGCAAAGCCCTCGCATGGCCGGGGGCTTCCCACCTCCCAGCAAGGCGGCGGGGACCGGGGTTTGCAGAAGATGAGGAAGACGCGCGGAACATCTGCACAAGGCTTAAGTCAATATTCGGCATGGAAATGCTCTGCCTGCGGCACGAGGAAAGCAGGCAGCGCCTGGAGGGGGTCAGCCTCGAGCTCCCAGGAGCACTTGGCATCCCCGCTCTGCCTCAGTCCCAGTTTTTAAGAGCAATCTCCAAAGCCTCGTGTTACGGCACCAAAATCATTGTCACTCTTTCCCCCTACCCCCATCTCCCACCCCAGGTTAGGTATTTTCCATGTATTGACCAGATGCATCAGCAGCAGCTACGAGACCCCGGCTGCTCACCTGACCTGAGTAAACTCCGAATCCGTATAGGATCCAGGTGCTCCGGCAGTGCCAGACATGGGAAATCAGCAATCAGACTGCAATAATTAAAGTGTTCATTTACATATCAATACCCCACCTCGTATCCCTTTCACAGTGATGCAGTATCCAAATCTGGAGCACATATGAATGCACACATCCAATTTCTTTCTACTCAGAAAAGAAAATAGCCTTTTTTTTTTTTTTCACGTCAACATGCTCTGTATAATACCCAGTTGGTAATTTTAGTATCTAATGCAGCATGCAGAGAATTTGCACCTCTTGTGAAGTGAGATGGGGGCCCTATTTGACTTGATTTGGAGAAAAACAAAAATGCCTCTAATATTCCAGTGATGTCCCGGAGATATAGCTTGCTTCTTGCAAGCATGAGTACTGGGATACATTCAGTCAAAACTAGAAAGAGGAGATAGGATGTACCACTTTTGAGGGTACCATCTAGCAGGAAAACATGCTAGGGAAAGAGAAAAGAAACTGTGAGTTAATGACAGAGCAAACTAGCCTCTCTACATGGATTTAAGCTGATCTTACCCAGGGCCCCATCATCATATGGAGCTGACATCACATTTCTCATTTTTTGATGAGATTTCACATCTGTTTCTAAAAACAAAACAAAACAAAACAAAACACAACAACCAACCAAAAAAGTCAGACTCATGCATTTTGCTCTGTAACTTGGCAGCGGCTTTCAGGTTGGTCCTTTCAGACAGAACAAAAAATGCCCAAGCTGCGTGGGTTTGGTCTTCCTCGTGCACAGGCACAGACCTGGTGGGCTGCTGTCCTAAACCATCTCCCCAGGGACTCCTGCCTTCATTTCTCCTCTAGAAACTCTGCTTTTTCCCTGGGATGGGTTTTCACTGGAGGAGAGCTTCCAGGGAGGACAGCTGCATATTCCTTGCTCACACAGGCATTGCACCCCACTATTTTTCAGGGCACCTGATACCTCACCCTCCTCCTCCCAAAAGATTTCTGTGCTGGCAGGGAACAGAAGGCAGTGACAAAGATGCCCATTTCCAAAAAGGAACATAATTTCAGCGATTTTTTTTTTTTTTTTTATAACACAGCAAAGAGAAAAATATTACTTTAACCTCTTCGTTGCTCTAGGTCAGGGAGCTGTGAGATGCAGTGGACATTTCCCAATGCTCCAGGTGTGTGTGGCTCACGTCTTTTCTTCTAGCTCCCATCCAGTTGGTTTCAAAGCAGATCTCACGTTTGAGCAGCACTGTGGGGACTTCAGGAGGTGCTGACATACCAGGTTTTTTCCACATCAAGCAATATAAAAAGATAAAACCCCACGGTTTATCCCCCCTCTACTTCTCTAAACTTGGGTTATGGAATCTCCAGCTGAGCTTTCAAATAGGCACTGTGCAAGTCACATTCTCAGCTTAAAAGTGTTGCAGCAAATATACATAGCAACTCACTTGCTGCTTTTTTTAAGCCAGGGATTCCCAAAGCGACCTGGAAAACAGATTCCCTCTGGTTTCAGCCCTCCTGTCCCCTGAAGGCCACCTTATTCACAGCACAAAGCCACTACTCCTAAGCCACCACTTGCTGTATTTCCCTGATAAAACACCACCACCTCATGATGCAGAGGCTGGGCAAAGCTCTCCTAGACCCATTTAAAACCCCAGTACTGGCAGCCCATTCTCCCCAGCATCACACAGAGACATGGGCACCCACCAGAGAAGATGGGTAGGTATGATGTGTTGTGCTTTCCCTGCAGCTGTGGGAAACAGCACAAGGGAGGGGAAAACCAAAGCAGACAGGGCTTCTGATTTTTTCCTTCCCCCCCCCTCCCCCTTTTTTTTTTTAAGGAGAAAAATAACAAAAAACGCTTTGAAGGTGAAGCTTGCTGTAATCGTGACGGCAATGCTCCTTTCCCAGAAACTCTTCTGAAAATCATTCTGTGTGTCTCTCAAGCTCTTCACCCCCCTTTTCATACAATAAATCTTCAAAGCCCCGATGGGCAAGTGGGGCCGAGGGCTGCCAGCATCAACGGTGGCATTCCCAAGTCCTGCGAAGGAAGAGAGAGGGCATAGAGGGAGGGAGGATGAGGCTACAGGATTGTCTGCATTTTTCCTTAACAGTTTGGGGTCAAGCCTGATCCCCGGTGAGGTCAGCTCTTTTACAGTCTAACACGTCAAAGTCAAAGGAGACGGTCTCTTCGCTGCGGGAGCCCAGCCAGAGGGAGGTTCTGCAGCTCCTTCAGGAATAAAAAGGTCGGAGGCGGACAGAGGAAAGCGTGGGGAAAGGAGGGGAGATGGCCGGCGGGGACGTGCTGGCCCTGTCTGCTGCCCAAGGGGGGACCCAGCCCCGTGGGTGCCTCCCAGCTGCATCGCACCCCAACGTCCCTTCCCACAGAGCACTAGGCTATATCCATCATTACCACCAACAGGACCAACGGGACCTGGTTTGGGAGCGGATCAGCATGGCAGGTGATGTCAAGAGTCACACGATTCCCCCCCCCAAAAAAGAGACCTCTCATCATCTACAGGATGTTTCTCACCAGCAAAAAGGAGCCCGAAACGTTGAAGTCATGGTGACTCTACAGCAATTTGCAAAGCGTTGACATCTCAGATAAGAAAGAAGGGAAGGAAATGAGGAAATCTGTACAGCTGGGTAATACCTAAACATGTCACATACCGGTGCTGAGAAAGAGGTTAATGCAAAATAGCAATATCAATGCCGCATCTCACTGAAAGGGAGATACAGAGGAAGAAAAGTTACACATGCTGCCCCATTAATCTGCCCGGCTCATGCGAATGGAGTGGGATGCTGCATGCAGCAAAAGAGAAATAAGATATAAAATAGGAAGATGTCAAACTTATTTTTTTCAAAATGTAAGCTCCATTACACAAGGCAAAAGGTGCGTATTAACTGTAATAAAAAAAGAAGCTTTTATAGAGATGAATTTGTCTGTCCCTTCCTCGCTAAACTGGAGATTATAAATTGTGATGGATCACATATGTTTTTGGGAAGCGAAGGCAGTGTGCACGCTCTCGGAAAAAAGCGAATTAGGGAATAGATCAGAAAGTTCTCTGAGCAAAAGGCCTGGGAGACACATCTACATTATGCTTTTTCTTCTCGCCTTGGAGCCGGTTTCATTCTCCTCCGCAGGAGAAGGAAACCTCTTCTTGCCCCTCTGTTCTTCCAGCTCTTTGAACCCATGGCCTCCATGAACAGACCTACAATGAGGGTGAGCTTAAAGCCTGTTGTTTGTTGGGTTTGGGATTATTAGAACAGGATAAATGATGAAAACAACACATTACAGCAGTGATGTTATCTGCTTTCACGCATTGGTCTCACTGCAAACATTTCAGCGCTCTGATATCACCAGCAAAGCCATTCAAGAATAGCAGAGCTCAGAGCACTTTGAACAAAAGATAATAATTTTTATCTTTCCTCTTTCAAGTTTTTGTAACAAAAGCCTGTTCCTGTCTGGTCAAGGAACAGATCCGCCTGCCATAGCCAAACTTCAAATACTTCTGATTGACCTCACCGAGTAAAATAGGTGCCATTAAAGTGTTCTAAGAATAATTCTCAGAAATCATGAGTCACTGTCTGATTTAGGCAGAAAGGACTAAAATGATTAAATTATTCACTATGAATTATTCACCGAGGTTTGATAATTACGTTGTAGTTAGCGATCTCCATGTAGATGGTTCATTATGAGCAAACCACTTACACGCAGTTAATATTTCACAAAAAAAAACCCTTTTGTTATTGCACATCATATATAATGAAGCAGAAATATTGGCGACCGTCGGAGGCAATCAGAGCGACATTAAGTGCGGAGGGAAAACGCTGCTGTTTCTCGCTAATTCTCAAACAGCCTTTCCAAGCGAAGCACCGGTCCTAGCATCACTTTCTTCAGTTTCAGAACCTGCTAGGATCTGCTCCTTGGAGAAACGCGGCACGGGCACCGAGGAGAGGAGGAACTGAGCTGGCAACCGTGGAGAAAATTCACCTTTCGCTCTTCTTTTGTTGATAAAGGCTGGGAAGCCCCAGCCCAGCTTTTGATTTCGGACTCTCAAGGACTGCAGACAGTTCAGTCTTGCTTGTCCGCCTCCTGCTCGCACAGAGCTATCTGGCAACCAAGCAGCTATTTACCTCCAATTGCACTGGCAGGGCCAGCACAAAAAGCAGGCAGAGAGGAGAAAGCAGCCCCGAGAGCTTCTCACCTGCCAGGGAAGTGGGAGGAGAGCTCGTCTCCCCCACATTTGCGAGCGGGGATTCTGGGATTTGCAGCAAGGAGCCACTTCAGTGTAGCTGAGCTGATACTGTCCTTCTGCTGAATAACCAACATGGCCCTCAAAGTCTGCACGGGCTACATCCCAGGGCATTTTGTGCTCCCAACTCACCCATTTGCTTCCCTTTCTTTTTCCCCCACCAGCTTTGACCTCGAGCAGATGCTGAACAGCGTGGGGAAGGATCCCATCGCTATTTTCCACCTGCCTGTGGGAAGTGTGGGGGCTCACCAGTGGTGCTGGGATGCAGAAATAGCCAGGGTGGCTTTTCTCCAGCCCAGTCCCACAGAGCATGCTGCCAACCGGGACAGGGTCCTCGGGCACAGCTCCAAGAGCACACCCCGGACCCACGCCAACTTCTGGAGCGGCCAACAGGCTCTCCGAGACGTTCACCCACAGCTCAGAGGTTTCAAGCTCCTCTGAGAGGCTCTCGATGCCCAAATAAAACCAGGTGCCCAACACTGGGAATATCAACTCCTCATTTTGTGGGTCCCACAACATGGCACGAGCGCTTGCCAGCAGGCAGGAGGACCAGGGTAGCTATCGCGCACCAGGCTCCTGTCTCGGAAACATCCCATTTTTTCCAGCTGTGCTGTTTCCTATCACAAACACAGCTAAGTAATCACCATCTTTTCCGGGCAGGGCTCGTTTGACATCAGGGAAGAACTACACAGGTCACTCGTTTTCCCTAGTCCTTGCCAAGTCTCAGGAGGTACGACCTGTTCTTAGGGTGCATTTTTCTGGTGATATCCCTATGAAAATAACACCTTTCAGGCATTCCCAACTGTGGGGAAGGGGAAAAAGAGAGCAGAAAGGTCCACGTGACATCTTTCTGAGGCAAGTTGGCAGAACAGAGAGGAACTGGTATGAACAGAGGGATGCTGGGATCATCCCCAGGTCTCTGTTGGATTTTATCACACAGGGTAGGGGCTGCAGGTCTGTAAGGGTTGTTTTATTGCTGATAACTGGTCATCCCATCCTCTGTTTCAGTCACTGCATTTCATGGACTTCGGCAGTATATTGAATGCCAAAACCTTTCAGACAGCCATCTGTCACGAGAAGCAGGCAGGGTTGAAGGCAGAAAATATCTAGGCGCACGCGACCTGGAAGCTGGGCTGGCAAAAATTTAGTTTTTCTCTAATTGCAGTTTTAGAGGGTTAAACATCCCACACTTCTGAGGGGCGCTGGCATGCAGGTTTCCTGCCACGAGGAGACTGATAATTGAAGGCTAATGGAATAAAACATTATTCATCGCTGTTTAAACCAAGGTTTGCCCTCTCTCACTTTACGCTATTTTCCAATTTGGGCATTGGCAGCGAAGTCATAACACCAAGATGGCGACAGACAGTGATGTCAGTGAAACACCAGCACAGCCTCACTGGAATTGGGCTGTGAAGGAAGAAAAGCCCTTTCCTGTGCGCTAGAGTCTAACTTGCTTCAGTGGCATGTAAAGACTCTACCCAAAAGCAGGGCTCTGTCACGCCGGTGGCAGTACACCAGAGCTGGGGACGGCCATATCCTTGGGACGTCAGCAGACAAGACGGAGGATGGGGACACCGGGATGCAGCTGTGTGGTGTCACTCCATAGGGCCCTTCAATTGCACGTTGAGCAGATGTGAAGTTTAACATCCTCAAAGGCTTACAGCTTAGCTACTCATCATGTTAAAAAAAAAAAAAAAAGTCTTCTTCAGTCCACCTCAGATGTGTCGTCTCTTGGTTTTACTTGATACCCACAAGCTTTTCTATTGGAAAAAGCAGTCAGCAATCATTTCTATTCACTGCTTCTGAATCCTATCCTATTTAGCCGTTCTGTGCAAGAAGCATTTCCATACCTCAATCGTCCTTCTTGCCTCTCCCTGAACCCTTCCCCATCCTTTCCTCTCCTGCCAGAGTTGGTGGCAGGCCAGAGCTGTGCACAGCACTCATGATGTGGATGCACCCTCTATCACGGCGTAATACTGTTTGCTGTTTTGTTCTCTGCTTTTCTAGTAATTCCTATCATTTTATTCACTTCCTTTGACTGCCACTGAGAACCGAGTTGATGTTTTCATCCGGCTATCTATTATAACCACAAGATCTCATTGGTGAGCAGTAATAGCCGGTGCGGAGCCCATTACTGCCTGTATAAAATTAGGATTGTTTTCTCCCAGATGAAGGCAGCATAGGAAAACAGAGGGACTTGCTCAAAAATCAGAGCTGTTGTCCCCCTCCTCATCCTGAAGTCCTTAACTCTGCCTTTTTGGGGGGGTGCAATGGGTTTCCATACTCTTTTCATCTGGTTTGGCTCATTTCTGTCTGAAACTCCTCACTGCACAGGCATTTCTGACTCTCTACCTTGAGAAAGTTAAGACAAAGAGCTTTCAAGGATGGAGTCGCATATAGTGTTACCTCGGTGCTGTGTTTTAAGACATTTCTTCAGCTTTTATGCTCGCCCTCCCCCTTTTTCCACGCCAGCATTGATTACAGCGGGTAATTGTTTTCTAATTGGCCTGCAGCTGCTTATCTATCTTAGATAATTAAAGAGAAGAAGAAGAAGAAGAAGAAATAAGAAAAGAAAAAGGAACTTTATTCTTAAGTAGCTGCCTATTGACTGCCTCAATCGATAGGGAGGTCACTTTGGGCAGATACGCAAGCAGGACGCGTCCTTGACTGAAATACACACTCTGACAAACCCAGCGAGACACTGCCCAACCTCTCACTCCTGCTTCTGCCAAGTCCCCCCTTTATTTCTTATTACACTACAGTTTCAACGAACTTGGTCGTATAGTATCTGCATGAGACATCGCAAGATGCTGACAAAATCCTTCAGTCCAGCAGCAGCACATTGGAGGACACCACCCAACCATCAGTCTACGTTCAAGGGGCAATAGCAGCAACAGCAGTGAATGTCAGAGGGTGCTACAGACTGATTTATCTGTGCTGGCAGGAGCACACACAAACTCCGTATCTTCAAGATCTCTACTCCCCTGTCAAGTTGGATTGAAACCAGACAACGAAACTATCGACTGCTCAACCATAGGTCTAGAAAATCATTAGAAAGGGTGGAGCCAGACCACAGCGTGACTGCATAACCTCGCTCTCTTGCCAACGAAGGCATCCCAGAACCTGCTTATCGCAAACATGCTGGATTTCACCTTCAAACCCACCCAATTGTATTTAATAGTAAGTGCATCAAGGCACTCTGCCTTCTCACAAATGCGGACACCAGTCATAACTGAGACACGATTCTAGAAAGGGCTTGCTGCCCAAAGAAATCAAGAAATTTTCCAAGAAGCCTACGAGTTCAGTACCTGGCTCTACTTTGTAGCGGGGGCTAGAGTCACAATCCAGCTCCCTGGTAGCTCAGCAAGAAGCAGTCAAGTAGAGCCTTTGAAATGCAACTCAGAGCAGTTGGACTGAGATGGCAGAAGGTGTTAGACCTGATCCAGTCTGCCACAAGTCCCCTCTGAACAGCCAGCGCACGCTTACACACCTCAGCAACTAAAAACCAGGCACAGGGCAAGCGTGACACAACTCCCACCATAATGTGTCTCCCACCAACCCCAAAAACCTCACAAAACAGGGCAGGTAACTCATCATCAGAGCTGACAAGAGAAGGTAATAAGGGTCTGTAGATTAACCTGTTGGCACAACTTTGGTTTTGTACTTGGGCAAGATGTACAATTAAGAGACTGTCCTCGGAGCAGAAGTCCTGACTACTTTTAACAAAGTACAAAACTTACAAATGCTAGGATGATAGGTTTGAGACCTGGCTCAGCATTTTGGAGAGGTCCACAAAAACTCTAGCATCCAAGTTTCAAGCAAACGAGAGATGAGGTGTGGAAACCACCTACTACAGAAACCATGGCAAAGATACTTTTATCCTGCTGTAGATGTTCAGGACATCACCGCATCCATGAAAGCTGTTATACGTTCTCCCCATAAATAATAGAGAAGAAACACACACTTCTGGGGATTAGCTGACTTTCTCTTAAGATCAAAAAGACACCAGAAATATCTCACCCCAGATGCACCCATTTCTGATCTCTGCCTATGAAGGGATCTCAGATGGCCAGCTTAGGTCAACAGCAAGGACCTGTGAAGGCATGCAAGATGAAAGCCCTCTCTAGGCAGGGCAAGGTATTCTGCTGAAGCTTGAGCATGGGTTAAGCTGCCTATTTTGACGTCAACTAATTTCTATGTACCTCACCCAGAGACCTCAGCAGAGCAACATCAAGATGACACACACACGGCAATCAAGAGGTGACTTTCAACATGCCATTTCCAAAGGTCACCTGGTAAACTAAGGACATCCTTCCACCAGCCATCCAGAAACCCTGAATTACATTCTCTAAGCACACAGCATGATAAAAATTCAGAACCAACTTCAGCAAAGTACTTTTTAAATAAAGTATAAGGTTTTATTTGTTCTTTCCCCACTTCCTGCAAATCGTACTGGAAACACTCCAAGCAGGAACCTTCTTTGTGTCTGTGCATGTAAAACTTCCAAGTACATGCTAATTCAGTTTAATTATGGATTTACTTCACTGGCCACATCACTAATGCCAGAAACGACCAATATTTGCAGCCAAGGGAACGAGGGAAAAAGAAAGCAAGGTTTTCCGTGCTCTCGCCCCTCTCAAACCCTGTCCCTGCGTCCCCATCCATTCAGAATTTCACGTGCAGGAACACCGCAAAGATAACTCGCTCTTTATTTGTACAATTTATTAGATAATCTCCTTCTAATCGAGAACTAATTAAAGGAAGTGAATGCTTGGTTGGAAACGGGGATTAAAATGTGGATAATTATCATAAACGCTACATTTGTTGTTCCAGTCTGCTCCGTTCTCCTCCTCCCCTCTCCCTTTCCCCCCCAGTTCCTCTCCCAGGCTGCTCCTGATAATGCTTAGACCGTCTCAGAGGGGGTTTGCTTTCACAATCAATTATTTTCTTTTTGTCTCTCTGGCTAATGTTTCATTTGTGTGAGAACATTAGCGAGAACTATTTTCTTTTCCTTGTAAATTCATTTAGACGACAGTGACAGAAGGTGGGGAGGTGGCAGCTGTAGAAAAAAAAGAAACAGGAACATTAAACCAAAGCTTATAAATTATTTCATCTTCTCCAGACAATCCAGATCTGTCACCGCTCTGTGTGGAAGGGGATTTTTTTTTTTTTTTTTTTTTTTTTTGTCCAAGAGTTCCTCACAGGCACAAGACATTGATGTATGTGGGAGCCTGACGGGAGAGTCTCCGCGCAGCTTTGGCTGCTGCAGCTCGTTCTGTCTGCTCACCTGCCAGAGCTGCTGCCTCTGCTAGCAAGGACCACGGCCACAGAGGTCTCTTTGGACACACTATCTAGGTCACAGCCAGAAAGGAAAAGTTTAGTTTAGCTGGTCCTGTTTGGCTAAAGCACATTTTTAAGCCTGGATCCATGCAGGCAAAGCCTATTGCTTTGTTGCAGTGTCCAGTCAGGACCACTTCTTGATCAGGCAAAGATTTTGAGAAGCAGGAGGTGGCTCATGTCAAGCCACACCACCTTCAAATGAGTTTTTTGGCCAAGCAGCATTTGCACTAGACTGACGTGAGGCTCCATTCCTGCAGCAACATCCTGCAAGCCCAAGGCTAATGACCCAGCAGATGGGAAGAAGGGATGCCGCAGGACGCAGAGCAGCTCTTTTCTCCCTGGATTGGATATTAACCATAAGAACACAAATAATTACTCCTTTAAAAGTGCCCTAGCATGACAAAAGGTGAGAAATGGGAAAAAAATAGCAATGCAGGGAGCAGACCCCTCGATAGCTTGATGCCAGAACAAGATAGGAATGTCAGCACCGTGGCCAAGAGGCAGCAAAACAGTGGTGGGTTTTCACAAAATGCATTGGACAATTTTACATTGTGTCTGGATTTTTTGAGAACCAGGAGGCAAACAAAGTGATAAAAGCACAGAAGTGGAAGGCAGATTTTTTTTTTCCTTTTCTTCTAAAGAGGGGAAAGGCTCTTCCTGCCTAACCTGTACCTGCCATGTCATAGTCCCACCTGATGGCACGTCACAAAACACCCTCCAGTCAATCCCCCAACTTTTACTGTGAGGATGCCTAGGGGACAAGACAACCCTCAGGTGAGAAAACACATAGTCATTTGAAACACTATCATTCAGTTTGCTTAAGTGATTTTGGTTTTGGTAGTCCTTCCAACAATCCTATGAAGAAGAGCTGGGTGTGCACCAGAAAGGGCACGGAGAGGCTTCCTCATTCCACATCAGCATCTGCTATCACACCACCACCGCCATCAGTGACTGTCCCCATTAAATGGGGACAGCAAAGCAGCCTCTTGATGAAGAGCACAGATTTTGACACCGATCCACTCCATGACTTTGGGAAAGTACCTCTGGCTTGAAGCCAGGCTCAGCTTTGGCACAAGTCAAACCAGACCAAGTCCAGACTTTCCCCCACAGATCAGGGATCTTCTGATTTACATTCGTCCAGGAAAGAAGCGCTGTGTACAAATGCACAAGGCGTTAGCATATTGTTATTTCTGAAAAATTTGAACTATTATATTTCAAAGGGATGTGTAATGCATAACCGTCTGGGCTCATATATCTTTCTCATCATCCCTCTGCCTTGAAGTAAGGTCTTGCTCTCTAAGAATCTAGACAAGAATAACACTCGAACAAAATGAAAAGCAACCTGGCTGGTGATATATATAAAAGATGACATCTCCAGAAACTCCAAACTTCAAAGGGGCAGCTTTCAGCTCATGACTATCCACTTCCTCCAGCCCTCAAGGCTAGTGTCATAATTTTAAAGCCACGGGAATCATTTGATCTCTCCAAATGGCAGCTCAGTGGTCTAGCACACTTCTGGATGTCAAAAAAGTATGCACCGCCACCAGCAATATTCTGCAGGGGTTAGTCTTTGAAAGGACAGATTGAGTTGAAACAATCAAAAGATTCAGTGGCAGGGGGAGGGGGGGGAAGGATATTTGAAAGGACAATTGCATCCTGAGGGACTTTGTGGTCCGTCTGATGTGATGCTGGAGCACAGGGTTGATGGCACAGCAGGATGGCAGAGGTTCCCAGGTGTGACGGTCACGCCAGCATGGTGCATTAACCTCCAAGGACTCCTCCCAGTCTCATACAACAGCCTGTAGCTCATGCAAGAGGTGCACGAAGCCTGTTCGGAGGGTTAGGGAGAGCACACAAGACCTGTCATAAGAGGACAGGTTTTCTGTGTCATCCCAGCAGTGTGGGGAAGCCATCCTCCTCCTCCTCCTCATCCTCCAGGGCATGCTGCAAGTACCAGCCCTTCCCGAGGACACTCCGAGAGTGGGCGAAGAGGAGGGGACAGGAGAGGCTGCCAAGATAAGTAATTGGATGCCTGCTAGCGAGAACTCTTAATTAGAGGCTTTTCAGCAACTAAATGTTTATATGGAGTTAATGTATTTACTTTGATGTATACACACTGTAATAAACGAGCACCCTTCCTATGCTCCGGCAATTAAAGAAGTGTATTGCAAACAAACAGACCCACTGCCTCCCACACAGCGACTGCAAGGAGCCAGCCTGCAAACCTGCCCCTCTCCCCTTCCCCACGGCCCAGAGGCGACCTGCGGAGCACCCCTGAGAAATGGGATGGCCACTGGTTTCCCACGGCTGACCATGCTGCTGGAGCAGGGTCCCTTAGTCCAAGTAGGCTCGGTGGGCGAGAAACTTTACCCGATCCAGCCTAGAAACCAATAAATGGAGCACGGTTTTCATGTTGCGAACTGGGAGAAATACCTTCTTATAAACAGGCCGCTGAATTGTGCACTGGCGGCAGTTTCTGAACAGATTGGAGATGCTGTGTTGCCGCAGTTTAATAGAGTGAGTATTTATTCCTGTGTGGGAGAAACACTCCATTATCTGGTTTATTAATTGTTAGTTAAGTAATGGGAAGGTGCCCAGAGCAGGAGATGAGCCCTCATCACTTGTTATTAACCTAGAAACCAGCAGAAATAAAATAACTGAAGATAAATTATCACAAGTGCTGCCCCAAGTACCGCAAACTGACAGATCTGCTCAGAGGGGAATTCACAGAGCGCTCTCAGGGGGAACGGAGAAGAGATAGCAATAGTCAGTCCAATTTTATACTTTTTTTTTTAAATGAAAAGATTTCATCATCTTTGATTTTGAACACCACTTTTCATGGCTGGGATCACATAGATATTCATGGCTGAGAGGGTATCCCTGCTCCTGCAGGAAAACTCAATTTATTAGTCTATCACTAGGAAAGCGAGACAGGCTTTGCATTGGTAGCACGATGCCGCACAGGAAAGAAGAGTTGGGGTTTTTTTGTTTTTGTTTTTTTTTTTTAAAAAAAAAAAAGCAACATGCAGCTGCAAACAGTCTGGCCTGCTCACTGCAGGGCTGCAATAGCCACAAAAATACAGGCAACCCCATTATCAGCAGTCTGGAGCAGGGATGGGAGTTTCTATAAAATTAGTTTAACGAGAACCTCAAGCAGCAGCCAAGAAGCCAGCAAGGAAAACACACAGGAGTCTGCTTTGAATCCCAGAGAGATAAAGACACCCAAGTTTCTCAAACATTGTAATAGCTACCAGGTCTATACAAGTAAAATCCAACTCCGTATTCAGCATCCACATTCATTTCCCCAAAATTCATCTTCCAGTGGTGGCCATATATTCTCTGTTTGCTGGTTCTCACACCTAGGCATGGTTTTGAGCAGGTTGCCCATCCAGGCAGAGCATTCCTGCCTACACACAACTCAACTACAGGGAGGAATAGGAGGCTCCCACCCACGTAGAGAAGGTGGTCTTGGCTCCACTGGCAAAAGCAGGGTGCCCACAGGGACCTGGGCCTGCAGAAATCACCATGCATTTATCAGGCAGGCTTGCAATTCAAGAGGAAAGCAGAATACCATGACACACAGCACAATAAGCTAGCCAACCAGCTAGCGTGCCATTACACTGAAGAAATTTAACTAAACTAATGCATTTGGGGCTATAAATCAGAAGAGGCAGAGTTAAAAAAAAAAAAAAAGAAAACAGATAGTCGCTCTTGTCCCTGCAGACATTTACCTAGAAAACTGATCCAAGTAGCCTTTTTACAGCACATCTAGCATTTTTACCCGCAGTTCTGTCATGCAAGGTAGATATAAGGAGACCAGTAGACTGAGACAACACCAGCAGCATGCTAATATTAGCCAGAAACCAGCTACAGCCAAAGCATGTTGGAGCTGAAACTGAACCAGGGCCATTGCCTCATCTAGGAGAGCACAGAAGCACCTGAGGCTGTTCTCCACCCATGGAACCGGGCTCTGCTCCCCAAGGAGGCAGCCTCTATCAACAAAATATACATTGCTGGATCCTCCAGACAGAGGATCCGGCCCCACATTACTCCTTCCCTAGTAGTTTACAGCAGTTAAAAAAAAAAAAAAAAGCAAGTTTTATTCACACACTTCATTTGGTGACCAAACACCAGAGCTTGTAAGACAGCAGGTGATCTCTGAAGAATTAATTGTTCTTATTTTAGTCTCTGCAGTACATGCAGAGTTTGCCCTCCCAGCTGCAGACCCAGCAGGAGAGCTGCAGCACCCTGAAGTCACTCCCATAGCCCAGAAGCCCTGCTCACACCACAAAGCCTTTTTTTAAAGAAGTTTTACAAGTGTTGTGCCACTTTCAGAGTCTTAGCTCTTCAGGTGAGCATCTCTTACTCCACGTTTCATTTAATCTCTTCTAGAAATACAGCGATAAACACTGTTTCATCTGCAGCCTGCAACAGAGCACCCTAGAGCCAAGCTCATTCCCAAACGTATTTGTTTGTGAGAGAAAAGACAGCCTCTCCTAGCCCTAGAGGACTCCTAAAACATCATATCTAGCTCAGTCTCTTTACTGGCATATGTATCTCAAGTTAGAACAGAAGAATTTCTTAACAAAGTAGCAGCCCTCTGAGAAATTAATTAGCTCAAATCTGCTCCCCCATCCACAGTCTCCAAGTATTTCTTACCTGCTATCCCAAGTTTTCAAGTTTCCTCTAACTTCAGCAGAATAGAGCAGAAAACTTCACTAGTGCCTCACTCCTGCTTTTATAAGTTCTTGCAACTCTGAAACTGTTCACAGGTGGGCTAACTATGGCAGCCCAATTAGGCCTCCCAAACAAGATCCTTTCATTTAAGTGGATCCAGGTGTACCTTTCAATTTCTTAAGGTGCTTTCTTTGCTGTATCTTCCTAGAGAGGGTACTTTACTGCTAAATTGCTTATCAGTTGAAGAATGCTTTGCAAATGCTGTATTTTCCTGCACCTACCTTGTAACTTTGAGGATATACAACTGATTTGAAAGTGCCAGTGTTTAAAAAGGAGCTCTCTGTTCATTGGCACTACCTAATACCTCAGAGGTAGATGAGCTTTGGGTGAGATGAAAGGAGATAGACGTGCTGGAGAGAAGCTTTTCCTTGCGTTACCTCTACATGTTGATAATCTGGGTTATTACTTCATCACAGAACTGTTTCTCATGGATAAATTGTAAGGTTTAGTTATGAAAATACAGCACCTGCTCTCAATATAAGCATTTTTTTCCTAGCTATGGGCTGCTGATGGGTACCCTGTGGCCTAATCTCTTCTAAGATCTCCCTGGCTGCACAGTCACACCTTGCCTGTGGAAGATGATCCTCTCTCTCTAACTTTTCCCTTTACAGCCTGGCTTGTTCTGCCTCTGAACTTAGACTTATCTGAGCTTAATAAAAAGGTATTTTTCATCATTCATGGGCATTTAGAGCTGTTCCTGCAGGTGCAGTTGTGTCCCTCTGTAACTCCATCCCTTTGCAAGTCTCCTCTCTGGTGTCCTGAAGAGCTGCACTGCAGTGAGTTTACGCTAAAACTTTTGCAAGGATGTAGCTTAACTGGCTGCCAGGTAGAGCTAGCGAGTGCTGAAGATACAGGGAGGACATTAGCACTGGGGGTAGAGCTGGGTGCATGCTGGGCAAAAAGATCCAGGTCAAAAGGAGCTGGCCCCAGCTCTTCCTCTCACTGGCCCTAACGCTGCTCCAGAGGTGATTTTGTCTTGGAGAAAGCTCTCACGTACACTGTGATTTTGTGAGAGGCAGGGACCAGAAAGGTAGGCAGGATGAAAATCAATCAAGATTTGTCAAATACACTGGAGAACTCATTTTTATGAGATAAGTGCCTTCAGAGGAAGCGTTGGTAGACACCTACCACATGTTCAGCCTGCTTAGTGGCAAAGTAGGCAACATTAATCACTGTCACTTGAAGGGGCCAGCTTCCAGCCAAACCATCTTCCAAGTTTCTTCCTCCTTCAGCCATCCTCTCCCCTTTCCCCTCCCTGTCCACTCACAGGAAGACGAGTTCCATCCACAGACCTGCGAACCTGCAAATCAGGCTGATGCTCTTGGCAGCTGCCATACCAACCATTGTTTATTTGATGCTGAGCCACCCTCTGTGTTTCAGCTAGTTACACTGAATGGACTCTCATTTCATGCAAGATAATTAGCGGTGTGGGCCAAAATGATGTTAGAGATGCCTACTGCCTCTTAGCAGATGAAGTTCACATGCTGTTGTAACAATGCAGTGGGACCTTGCCCTTAGAAGCAGCCAGGAAAAGATAAAGTGACTGGCTTGGCAAACACCCTCTTCTCAGAGCAATTATCAGCAGCGAATGAAGATGGCTTGATTGGCCAGGCTGATTGCTGATCACTCAGGAGCTTGAGCTCTGCGGACAGAGTGGCTTGGGAGCAGGAGTAGATCATGGAAATCCCACAGCAGCGCTGGAACAGAAGAGCCTGCAAGGACCTGAGTTGTCTAAGTTAGTTATAGAAGAGGAAAAACTGATGTGCTTCCAGGACATTATCTCTAGCCTCCTCCACCTGCCTCCTGCTCCCCATAACTTTTCTTACCGTAGTGCACCATTCGCTGCTGTGAGGCTTTATTGTGTCTTATGCTCACTCATCCTGAAGAAGAGCAAGGGGACTTCATCACAACAGGGTGAGGGGACAGCCCTGTCCTGAGGGGTATTCACGATGGACTTCTCTTTTTCCATGTGTCAACACATTTTCAGGCTGAGATTTTCTATAGTCTTACCACAGATCTTGTTCTCACGTTTTAATAGCCTGAATTATGGGTCTCAGCTCTTATTTTCAAGGTGTACCCCAAGGAAGTCACACTGGATAATGCCTGCTAGGTTAAATATTGCACCTAGCAAGTGGAGAAAACTGGTTTGTGGCAATAGGTATGAAGACCCTGTGGACTGCACTGTTAAGACTAGGAGAGAAAGAAATGGCTAGAAAGTCACAAAAAGACCCCATTTTCAGGTCCTAGGCCAGTTACCATCTTTAGGGATTAGCTTCAGCTGGGGAGCAAATTGCCCTAAGCCCTCCTGCCACAGGGCTCTGCTCTGCACCAGCACTGCAGCTGTCACGGAGGACGCAGTACGGGATTAGAGAGATGAAGTTCTATTGAGATCTGTTCCTTGCAGCAACCATGACACCCGTTGCAGGAGGAGATGAGCGGCATTTCCAAAGCTTCCGGGCCAGGCGAGATTATATCCCTGCAGTAGGACCTGATTTAAGAGAACAGCAAAAAGAGATGGGCAACAAGGACCACAAAACCTACTTCCAGTCCCCCAGTTGCCAGCAGAAAAGTTGTCGACTCAAGAGGTGCGGCTGCCCGCTCTTGCTGACCCAGGCTCTATTTGCCAGCGCGACACTTCCTAGGCAGGGCTTGCTGCAGGTTTACTTTCTGCTTCCCCTCTCATCTCTTCATACATCTTCCCTCCCTCTCAAGAGCTTTCAGCTAAAAGGCTGAAATTGCACCAGTATTGTGCTTGCTGGGCAGCCCTTCCCCGTACGCCCTCTTTCCAGGTGACCGATGATGGTGCAGAAACACCCGTGCCGCTCTCCTCCGTGGGTGCAAGCAGCAGCGATGGGCTGGCCATCCCCACCGAGGCCGTGGCAATAACCGAACCGCCACCTCCGACCTCGGGGCTGCAGGGTTAAGGGCACGCTGCCCAGCCGGGAGGCAGCTCATCATTCAGCGTGGCTCAAACACCAAACCTCATGGTGCATTCAAATGTCAAGCCTTGATGATAGTGAGCACCTGAGGGCAGCAACCTGGCTGGAGGTGGGAGAGGACACCTCTCTGGGACCTTGTCCTTTCCCTTGTAGGCCCAGTCAAGCCGCAGCAGGGATGCGCACACAAGAAGAGCCAGCCGCTCTGCCCCGCAAAACTCTGCCCTCAGCCTATAAACAGTGGCAGGGTAGCTCACCGCAAGGCTTTTTCCCCACGCGACCAGAATTTTGGGAATAGCTTTTTCCTTTGGGCAAGCCTAACCTTGCTATTGACTTCCTTGTGCGTCGCTGACGTCAGCAATGAGTCCAGCATCCAACGCAAGGGGCAGCTGCCAAAGCTGGGGGTATATGAGGATCTTGAGACCCTGTCACAGGTGGTAGCACAGGTTTTATTTTGGAAGACAGGATCCTGCCGGACATGAAGGGTCCAAGGAGTCCCGGGTCTTCACTAGAGGAGGGAGGGATTCAATTTCCAGACCACCCTGCTCCCTTCCTTGTGGCAGGGACTGCCACAAATGCAAGAAAAATTGCGGCGAGATGCTCTAGACCAGGCAAAGGAAAACAACAGAGCTGAAGAGAAGCAAAGCCAAGCAAACACCCTGCTCTGTCCCCACGTCACCTATCAGGGACCCTTTCAGGGTTGTTTTATAAGGGAATCCACAGAATCCCAAGAATCTGAGCTTTTTGGATTATTAAGGGCCTGTGTTCCCATGCCAGGGATGAAACCAAATCCAGCTCTCCAGAAACTGCACAGCAGCAAGATAACGTAACTCATGAGCGCTGCGTGTTTTGGAGTTACTTATCGTGTACCGTAGCAGTCTGGGGAAAAGATAGACTCGGACCGGCACACATCATCCCACAAGGGCTGTTATGAGCCATTTGTTCATAGCTCAGGAGTGAGGGCAATTCAAAATTAATTCAACAGGTTGTAGCAGTAAGGGTGATCAAGGACCTAGGCCCTAATTTTATGGAGCTGCTGTCAGCACACAAAAAAAAGATCAGAGCATGCCTCCGTGCAAGTCTAGGGCACTAGAAAAAGATATAGCCAACGTATTCTGTGGCTATTGGACAAGGAGGGAAGGAAAGAGGAGGAAAATGAATAAAAATCAGGCTGCCAATGCCCCAGGCTGCTCTTCTCTCACCCTAAAAAGGAACAAGGGTTCTGAAAATTGGGTGGAGAGAATCTGCAGTAAACAGCTGAAGTCAAGGTTTTTAACTCGGGTTTATCTTTCCTTCTCAATTTCTACATCAGAGAAAGCAAAAAGCTTTCAAATGCTATATATACTACCATTTTTTACACTTTTTTTTTCCCTTTTGCTTGGCAATGAATAAAGGCTTGACTCCTATATCAAGCCCTCCAGAGCCTGGTCAGTAAAACCCACTGACAAGGTTACCTCGTGACTTACAGACTATGGGAGAAATGGATTGTTGCATAGTAGAAATCACAAAAAAAATACTTCTTATTCATGGGTGTGGGAGGTTCAAGGGATGGACTAGAGGGTGTGGTATCTTCTGGCTCTCTCTGGCTCCAAAAAGGCACAAGCCAGGATGAGCTGAAGTCTTGTTATCATCCATAGGCACATGAGCACTTTGGAAAGGATAGTAAAAGGGATATTGTCACCCTCTGCCAGCTCTGGGTTACCTCCCTGCCGTCAGAAGTCAGTGACCCCCAACCAGAGCTGGCGAAAGGGAGGGTGAGGATGCTCCATAATCTGCTCCAGCGCAAGTCAAACCAAATTGTTAAATCTCAGCTGCTTCTCCCCAGTCTTTCTGCTCTGAAGCCAGAGATTTATCCAGAACAAAGGGGGAGCAGAGGAAAAAAAAAATACTTCAGATACAAGTATTTATTTGCAGGTGCTAAATGATTTCTTGATTAACTCTGCAACCTGCTGCTTACTTGCCTCTAGCCCTTGCTGCTCAGCGTTTCACAGAGAAAGTATTTTAGCTCAGCAAAGAAATTTCAGGCTGAAATTTGCCTGATGTGGACAGCAGGGCAGTAATTGGTTTGAAAAACAAAACATTGAGGAAGAACATGGAACTAATCTGAAACCCTTTTAGCTAGATAAAGGCTTTGATTTACCATTGGTACAACTTCTCCAGACCTAATAAAGAAGCATTATCACGACAGCAGATGTTAAATATAAGCATTACTTTAAAAAAGGGGGGAGGCGGGGAGAGAAGAAAGAAATAACCTGTATATAAATACAGATACAGATAGATAGGTACCACGGTAGGCTCTCAAATTGCAGGCTTTCACATCCCTCTATTTTACAGTGGGATATCATCAAAATTAACATGACAATATATCATTACAGGAAAGGAATAGCTATCACACCCTTACACTAGCAACCCAAACAGGGTTTGGATACAGGATCCTTCACCAGACTGTCTTCCCAAGTCATTGGTATTGCCATTTGCTCCAAGGAGCACACGCAGAAATATGTGGCAGATACAACGTTTTTGGAGATATTAATTACACCAACAGTGTAAGCCATTAGGTCAGACTCCTGCCTGCCAGGCAAAAGCCCGAGGAGCTGGGTACAGAAAGAGGTGACATACTGAAATCCTGGGTGTTTCAAGGAGAATTTCAGCAGTGCTTTTTAGTTTATTCATGGTTTGCCACATGGTATGGAGTTCCCCTTTTCAGCCTGGGACAAGCCTTACTCAGAAAAAGAAGAGTCCTGTGCAATATATTACCTCTGCCATCTAAATGCAGCAGCAAAAACAAGATAATCAGATCTGTGACAATTTAATTATCGCCCTCCTAAGGCGGCTGCCCCATTCCAACCCTGTTAGGGAGCCCATGGTATGCTAAAACCCCATGACTTGGCCAAGACCTGCTGGGAAGCCAGCAGCAAAACATCTCTGCAAGGCAGCTGCCTCCAGAGACTGCATCCTCTTTTTGTACGTTGCCTTTTTAAATGGGAAAAAAAAATGATTGAACCTCAGATCAGGAATTTGAGTAACTTAAATATGAAAAGAGCCTTAAAATCTTTGCAGCACCCTGACACTGGTTGGTACCTAGGGAAACTCACCGAGGGTGGGCCCATCCATCAGGACCAAGGAATCCTCTTTTTTTTTGCATCGGGGATGCCAGAGCACTTTGAGGTGCAACAACTTGCAGGTAGCAGGAATGATGCGTTTTCTAGCAAGGAGGGAGCAGGGGAAGTCCTCTAGCAACATAAGTCAGTTCAGATGGTGCTGGCTTACAGGTCCCTTCCTTTAAATTGATTAATAATGACACATTTAAATGGATAACATAAATTAATTTCTGAATCGCACCATTAGTAAGTAATTAATTTCTTTGCTCTGTGAAACTAAGATATCACCGTTATCTAAATCTATAAAGAGAAGAAATGCTGAACGAGGACTCCATTAATGTAAAAATTGATTTTTCCATTTACCCTCTTCTGAGGGGTTTTTTTTTTCTCCCCCTCCCTCCAAAGCATTTATTTTTCAAGTTGCTGGGGGTGGGGAGAGTAACCTAATTTATATTTCCAGTGGTAATCAAAAGATCATGCATGCTCATTTCAACCAAATGATGTCATTATGAAGGCTGTTAAAGCTGGGGTTGCCTTGGAAACACAAAATACTGATAGTTGAAGTTGGACATCCGAGTTCTCTGTAGGCACAGTAATGAGGAAATGGTGTGGCCCTGCCAGACCTGGCCTGACTGGTCACGCTGGGAAGATCACCCCAAGTTACTCAGATGGTCACTTCAGCACTTATCAGGCTGCCATTTTTCCTATTCCTCCCACCACCTGCCATAATGTATTACTTTTATGGAGCCAGGAGCAGAGAAGTCGCTCGGTTCAAAGGCAAGCAGAAATGACAAGGAGTGGGGCAGGACCTGCTCATCCCAGTGGGAAGGACACGCCAACTAAAAACTGCGTGGTCCTTACCACCAGCTGTCTCGCTTCTGAATTTCAACCTAAAAAGACATAGCTGGTGCCTCTGCCATCCTCTTAGTGCAGCCCAGGACTGAGAATTACTGGGGACTCACGGTGTCTCTGCCGACCAGAGCCAGGATCCAGCTGTAGCCAAGGTGTTAGATCCTCCTTTCCAAACTGAGGGACTCGGTAAATGGTCCAGGGCACGTTCAGCCTCGGTGCAGGAGATCGTGCGTTCAGCATCCTTTCGCCTGCTCTGGAGAGGAGGATGCAGCCTGGGAGAGGGGGAGCTTTATTTTGGGTGCCCCAGAGCAAGGGGTTTCCTCACAAAGATCAGCAACCTCCCTCCGACTGGACAAAACAAGACATGTCTGTCCCCTCTTACAGTCCTGCGCCCTTCAAGTGAGGATATTTTGACTGAGAGTTATTTTAAAAACAATTCAGAAACGGAACTGACTTTCATCTACTACTTAAAGAAGAAAAAGCCTTAATTTTTTTCCAGTGAATATTTCCATGGCCGTTCTGCCGAGATGGCTTTAGGCAGCTGTCCCCACTGGTGTCATTTGCACGGGGCAGACTATGAGAAGCCGTCGACACCAGTTAGGCAGCAGGCTTTGAGCAGCCCAGGACTCTGGTCCACCAACAGAAAAGGATGCAGACCGATGCTATGGTTTCAGGACAATTCCCTGGGTCTCTTTAGCCAGTTCTCCTCTTCCCAGTTCAAGGTACTGGGAGAGAAAGCTTAGGACTAAACTGGAGATGCATTAGTAGCGCTGACGCAAAGAGCCGCATCTGCCTCCCTCTGCCGAGAAAGCCTCGTCCCTCCCACTGGGGTCCTTCAGCTGTGCCGAGCCATGAATTTCACAGTTCCTTTTCAGCTCTTTTTTACCTACCCTGTCCCAAGAACAATGCAATGTCATCTCTGATCACATCACGCTGAGCTGAAAGCCAACTTCAAGGTACACCTTGGAGAGAAGAGGGCACAGCCTGAACCACATCTTCAAATGTAGGCGCCGTATCCACCACTCTAAAGAGAACAGAGCGAGTTGAATTATTTACAGCGAGTATTTTGACTGCATCTTTTTTTCTTCCCCCCCCTCCTCTTGTTAAAGAGCACAAAACAAAACACGCATACAAACAAGTCAATGAAATGAAACATTTACTATCTGTGCAAGGAGTGTTAAATGAACTCATTTCAGCTTCTCAATTAATATCCGGATGTCCCCTAGTCACTGCCAGGTTTTTTTCACTTTGGTGAGTAGGTAATGACATTAATACCACCATGTGATCTTCTTTCTCTTCCCTTATTGAGTCACCTTCCTCTTATGAGCAGGAGTTTCTTTTAAGGTTCATCAGTTGAAATTGTTTGAATGCACCGAGAAAAATAATAAAGAGAACATTTCATAACATTGGTAGGAGCATTTCAGGCATGAACACTTTGAATATTTATTCGCCCTTTGTGTGAACAATCTCAGCAAGAAAAAGTCGGTGTGAATAAAAGGAATTGCAAATACCAGTGAAGTAGCTCGGTAGTTTTCATTCATGAGAATATTTGCACAGGCTCCTGGGACAATTATCAGGCAAGGTAATACAAAATCCCGTGTAGCGTCAAAGCTTTGGACACTCCGTAATCCACCTTGTCCAATGAAAAACATCTTTTCCTGAGAGCTGAGGGCCTAAGCTGGTTTTTTTTTTTTCCTGGCTTGGGAAGCCTGAAGAAGGATTGGAAAAGCTTGGAGAATTGTTATGTTTGCCCTGTTTCTGTTTCATAGTGCCTCATATTTTCTCTGCCTCTCCTCTCCCACCTGCTCTCTCTCCCTTGAGCCAAAATGGAGAGAATAAGCTAAGCTTCTTTCAGAAGTCCAAAAAAAACCAGGAGAAAAAAGGGATGGCCAAACCGCCAACACTGTTGGAGGTGCAGGAAGGTGGGGGACTCACAGGGAAAAGTCAGTCGAAGAGCAAGTCAGAGCAGAACTTTGTACCACAAGGTCTGGATTAGACAAGATCCCATCTGGGATCAAAATGAGAACGAATCGCTAAGGAGTAGAGCCAAAACATCCTTCTGCCTGGGAAAAAGAATGCAGAATAGCGGTATCCACTGAGTTTTGGGGGCTCAGCAATAAAAGCACCAGGGCCAATTTACTCATAATTAGCCTTTATGAACAAAAAAATCCTACAGAATTTCATTCTTGCCGTAGGATTTTATAGGGTGGTTCAGAAACATATAGAAAGGATATTGCTTTCCATTATCTTGCACAGGTTTTTAGAGCATTTCTCTAGAACCCTGTTGGTTTCAGCCCTGTTAAATTCAATAACTTCCCTAAGGGAGTGCTTTAAGTGTCAGGCTTGATTCAGTTATATAAAGGGATAAGGGAATAATCGTTAGACAGTGCACAGAGATGGGAGAAGTGGTTTTGTGTGGCACCAGTCTTATTTAAGAACAGTCTGAATTTATAGATGAGGCTGATGAGAAAGTTGGAAGCAACTAACATAAGTGTAAAAGACAAAACCCAGGCAGTGCTTTTAGAGATGGCTGTGATTAACTGGGATACCACAGAGACATGAGGATGGTTTCAGATGAGTATTTTAAGTGGTTTTAGATGTTTGTCTTGGTTTCATCAAGATGATGCCCCATGTACTCTTCTTGCTATTCATAACGTAAGCTATGGGCACTGGAGTTTATGTAAGAGCCTGTATCGCTTGCTTTGCAATTAACACATCCTGCAATTAGCAATCCAAAACACTGAAGTCTAATGTTTCTTCTTACTGCTAATACAGAATATTTTACCTCTAATATACTGTTGTCCTTGCACCTTAATTTATTATGACAGTGTGAACCATGACTAATCCCTCTGACTGCTGAGCACAGGCAGAGACAAAAAACCCAAATCACCGTCTCTCCTTCCAACTACTGACCTAGCATCCTCTCCAGGAAGCGGGGAGGGGGACAAATGTGGCCTTCAGGAGACAAGGAGTGTGAAGCATGGTGAATATCTGCATCCAAGACCTGCTCTGATCAGGAGGCACCTGCAATTTGAAGAGGAGAAAAGGCATGGGGTTGGTTTTACAAGGTGTTGGAGCACGGGAGAGGCAGTTCCCAACAGCCAGGTCTCTAAGGGCACATGTGAACTTAATGATGCTCTGACAGACTTTTCACCTAGCCTGTGCATCTCAAATGTCAAAAAAAAAAAAAAAACAAACCCAAGCAGACAGGCCCAACTCCATCTTCTTCACTAACAGAACCACTAACAGAAGCTTTCTGCCACTAACCAAGGATATTTATCAGCACTTCCGAGAAGATCTGCTTCATAAATAGGTTTTCCTCAGGTTCCTCACCCACACCCAAGACCCTTCAGGAGGAGGCACCTCATGACTCCTCACCATCTGAGTCTGATCCAGCCCCATTAGCTTCAGGCCATGCTCACGCATTGCGTGGTGCCTTCCCAAGTCTGCATCCAATGACGCTCAAGACGCCGTTGAGAAACACTGCCAACACCAGCTCCGACTGCAACGTGAGCCTGGATATTGCTGGAGTCAGCAGCAGGTGAGGCAGATTTGGAGCCTTTCCTCATTTTGCCATCAATGCCCAGAAACCAGTAGGAGCAGGTGGCAGGGCTGGTCGGTGCCAGAACACGGTGAGGTCACCCGTGTGCCTCCCTGCGGCACCCACGTGGCTGGGAACAAACTTCTTCCTCACCTCTGCCCATCGCTTAATGCCCAAAGCCTGGAGGAGATCAATAGCTCCTATTTTTGTACAAGTCAGGACAACTGCAGGAACTCTTCCCAACTACCCAAACGCCTCATTTGTCTCTGAAATTACGCAGCTCTTCCTAGCCCTGTGCTGGGTGCAGACTTCCTGGTCCATCATTACGAACCCTTTTTACGGCTTCTTTGGGTTCATCCCTGGCCTGAGCGTGAGACGCTCCATTTGTTTTGGCAAGAACGTCCCTGAGATTTATACCTATAATTATACAGGTAACCTTTCCGACAGGGAATTTTAAAATGATCAACGCTAAAGCAACCTACACATTAAATGTGATTAATAAGACGCCAAATGGCTGTGAGTCTGCGCCTCCCTGCTTGTTAAGCACGTCAGCTGGTGCGTCCCCGGCTGATCCCACCACTGCGAAACATTGTGGGACACCCAAAAATGGTGTGGAGCGGCCTTGGTCATTCCTGTTGGACATATCCACTCCTCCCAGGCAACGTGCACAGAAGGGTTAGGGTACGCATGAGCACAGAGGATGACATCCATCTCCCAAAGTTTCATTTCTGAGGATGGAGACTTCTTCTGGTCCTTGTTAATATCTTCTCCTGCCCCTCCTGCTCTCTGTCCTTTTATCCCCTTCCCGGTAGGAACTGTACCGGTAAAGCCGCAGCCGGAGGGATGCTGAAGAGGTGACGGCAGGATCTCAAGTGACAGGAGACAGATGAGCGCGAGCCTGGCTGGGAGGCAGGTTAAACGAGGTGCCTGCTCCCCCAGCGCAAGGTCCTCTCTGCAGAATTGTCTTGCCATCCCCAGGGGCGCCTAATGGAGCTCTTCTCCTCGCTCACTGAGCAGGCACCAGCTTCACCTGCTATCAAAGCACCCACTACCCGTATAATCGTGGAAAATAGCATCTGTCAGGATATCTATCATGACTTGCAGAGGCATGGGGTCCCCTCCTTCCACCAGAAAGTGTTGCACGAGCATAAGGCGAAGCTTCGCCGTGCGCGGCGTTGCCGAGGAAGACGGCTTCACGGTGTGCTTGGCAGGTTGCATAGCGCTATCCGTTATGGCCCGCATTGAGTCGAGGTTTTACAAAGCTTGCATTTTGCTGATGGGTTGCCCAAAGACAGTAAAAATCAGTCATAGTCAAGCTTGCATTGACCTTCAGTTGACGGCTACGGCGCGCTAAAATTACAGGAGAAACCCTGATAGCTGCTTCCCTATTCTCTGGACAGAGTTATTGCATATAAATTGTGTATTGATTAGAGGCAGGAAACGTTAAGAAGCCTCTTTGGGAAAACTGGAGGGTGGAAAGAAATTCAGGGACTGACAAAAGAGCTACTTTAATTAGGAAGGAAAGCAAAGTAGCGGGAAGAAAAAACCAAACACAACCTCCCCGCAAGAGCCTCCCACTCCAGATCCAAAAATGTGATCAGGAATCATCTCTTTCAAGGAAAGGAAACTGGATTTTGGAGCTGTTTTGTCTGGACAATGGATGCAGGAAAACAAGCTGGCTTCCTCACTTCACCCAGCACTGATGAGGGTGGAGACTGGGGAAAAGAGCAGCTATACTTTCTGCCGCTCCCAGATTTTGCTTGCCAAATGGGGAAAGCAATAGATCACCTAACGAGTGTGTAACAACCATGCTTGTTTCTGCTTTCTAGCTCAAAGTGCTTACAGGGTAATTACACATTTTGGACTTATCAGCTGTAATTACTAGGTTCTATAATCTGCAGAACGTGTCATTAGAGTATGGGCAACCTCAAGTGGTCTAAACACACTCAGAAAAGTTTCTTGTTTCTCTTCAACTTCTCCTGCCTCAACCTTAGATTACCATCAAGAGATGAGGTACTTGTTCTCACACTGGGAAGCCTCGCCAGCCCCCCAGGACCCTATCAGAGGCTGCAGTTCCCTGACCTGGGAAAGATGGGACACTCGTGGGAACACACGCAGCCCTGGCCTGCAGCTGATTACAGGCTACGGGAGTCTTTCAGAAATTTGGCTCTCATTCACACAGCCAAATAACATGTGGTGTTCATAGTAAAGTCACAGCACTCCTTTGGATAGACACCATTACGCCAGGAGCGGCTGGATCAGCTACAGGGTTTCAGCTCCTGCCTCCTGTCATTTTTCTACTGGGCACTGCCAGGACTCTGCCTTCAGTAGGACGGCTTCCGAATTACATAGCTATCAATAAGCAGAAAATAGAGGTTTTAAAGTCGGTTTGGGTCTACGGAAAAACCCTGCCAGCTCATCACAGATGGGACGGTCAGGGCCAGAGCAAATGCAGGTTCCCGGGCTTATCCGAGCGTACAGAAATGAACCGGTTTAGGACTCTCCTACCTACCAGACTGGTACAGCCCAGGTTTCTCCCCACCCCAAATTCTGTGCCTGTGACTCACTCCTCCTTTCGCCTGGAGTAATCCGCCTGCTGGGTTTCCTGTCAGCCTCCCCTGTTTTCCAGGGCGCAGGCTGGACCCGCACCTCCAGGCGGCCGCCTCGGTCCATCCCTGCACGCAGCAGTTCCCCCCTGCAGCCATCTCCTAGCCCACATCCTACCTTTGCCCCCAAAATTAAACACAGCCTCTCATTTAATGTTCGTCTCCCTTTCCAGATGAGAGCGAGCTGGCAGCTTGGCCAGGACTGGAAAGGCAGTCTGTGGGAAAGTCTTAGATTCCCACACCTCGGACAATTAGCTTCTCCATACAACATTTCCCAGAGAAGCTTAGCTTTGCTAGTGCAGCCTTTTTTCCAAAGTACCTTTAATTTCACACCGGTGCATGAAACAGAAAAGCCGGTCCGCCCGTCCATCCCTGCAAAGCCACATACAGCTCCATCTGGGATCATCAGGGCTTCTGGTGGCACTGTGCTCCTGTTGAGAGAGGAGGGACAAGGGGGACCCTTTACCCAAGGCTGGAAACCACCCACAGCAGATGCAGAGAGGTGAGAGATCCCTCCGAGAAGACGGATGAGGACAGGAGGTGAGCCAGCTCGCCTCTACCTCAACACCCAGAGGCCTCTCAGATCCAGGTTTTCCTAAAAGCCAGGAGGCCGTAGCAGAGATGCCCAAGGATGAAGACAGCCCTGCATCGTTTGCCTCTGGTGTAATGCCTCCAAGGCCATTACACCACAAGGACCGCAAATTAGACAGTGTTACAGAGCCCAGCTTGACCTAAATAAATTGCAGCAGCTGTACCTAAGTTCTGCCTCTGACCTATCTTCGAGCAGTTTTTCTTTTTCCCCAACATATGTCTTTGCGCAAGCTTTGCAATCCATCCTTATGTGATCTAAAGCCACGTTTTACTTCCTTCTGGTTCCTGGTTATTGTTTTGGCCAAAAATCTACTTGCAAGGAGAAAGGAAGGAAAAAAAAAAAAAAAGTTGTGGAATATCCTGGACTGCAATGTACCCTTCCATATGGGGTCAAGGAGGTATCCAATATTAGGGTCAAACAGCAGAATAAAATCAAGTGGTGATTGAAGTGGAAGATGGGAAGATACAGTGCCAAGTACATCACTTGCTGTCTGTGCCCAGTGCCAGGCTGCAGCATCCCTTCCTATCGCCCTCTGACCAGCAGCGAGCCTGGGCCACGCCAGCAGTGCCCCCATCCCTACTCTGTTTCTGGCAGTGCCCCAAAAAGCCAGGCAGGCAGAGGGGGACGTCAGGCTCCCCACAGGGATAGGGACCACCTGGGATAACCGACCTCTTCCAGAAGCAGCAAACTCCAGCTAACAGAGTTAAAGTGTTTCTCTAGGACAACAAAATGCAACACAGTACAACACGAACAAGCATTTTCATGGCAATTTTACTCTAATTTATACGTAACGTCTTTTTCTGAGCATCTAATACACCCTGAAAGCAGTACTCACCTGCGGGAGCCTGGTGGCCACCTCACACTGGGCTGAACAGGGGAGCAGTGGTAGTGTAAAACCAGAATGTTGTCCTTGTAACCACCTAGCGAGAGAAGAAAAAAAGAAAAAAAAAAAAAGCGTGACCACTATTTTCTTTTTGTTTCTCTGGGAACTAACATCCCATCTGTGATGTAAATAATGAGCTACCCAAATAGACAATTTCTGGTTTCTCTTCCCTCTGGGGAAGCTCTGGCTCTGAGGAGCCTCCATGGAAGTCAGTAGAGCTTATTTGGGTTTATACAGGTGTAACATGGAGGAAAGTGGGTCGTAGGCTTCAAAAGCAATGCCACAGCTACCTGTTACAGTAGCCCCAGATTTCTGGCCACCAGCCAGCAGGTTAGATGGCCAGATAATCCAAAAGTATCATTTATATTTTTGCATGCTTAAGATTTGCCTCCTTATTTCTCTGTAGCGAAAGGCACTGTCCCATACTTAGAGAAGAGAGTGGATATAATGCCAATCATTAAAGTAGCAATTATTTATCTCGCAGGAGCTCCGAGAGGCTTAATTAGTTAATATTTGTAAACCATGACGAGCTCTGGCGACGAAGGATGCAAAACATCCAAGGAAAGAGAACGCTCACCACAAAGCCCAGAGCATCTCTGCTTTGCCGGCTGAGCTCCCCTTTGCCGTCCGGAGAGCCCAGCTGGTTTGAACCCCAGTCCTCCCCAGTGGCACTGCGCATGGTGAAGCTGAAAGACACCTAAGGGAGCGTTCTCTGCTGCATGCCAGCTCTCTGAAACCCAGCATGAATATGACACTAATGACATCTTTCAGAAATGTAATTAGCCTTCATTCATGGCAAGGTACATTAGGGAGAATTCAGAGGCTCGGGGAAGTGGGCTCCAGTGGGTGAGAACTGAGGCTTGTGCTTTGAAAGCTGCATTAGGGAAGGGGAAAAAAATAGAAAAGAAAATGTTCTAATATTACTTAATTACCCCAAGACATCCACAGATGTAATTGAGCTTGGAGGGCTAAATGAAGGCTGTGCGTGTGAGACCGGCAGAGGCTGATGCATTTATAATGAGGCCACTTTGCAAGGCAAACTAAGTCCCCACGGGGGGAGAGAGGGGCAAAGACGAAGGACAAGAAGGAGACTGGGGAAGTATCACAAGGTGCCTGAAGACCTGTCGATCTCCAGAGGCTTCGTGCGAAGTTTCTTCCCCTCTGCTCTTGCAAGCCAGGCTGGAGGGAAGGTGGGAGATGAAGGGTGTGGATGCAGGTCCAGCACTGCCCAGCAAACCACACACCATGGAATTACCTCAACTCGCAGTTTGGACACTAAAACCCTATTAAAAAACCCCTTAGTACCCAATAAAACGTATAAGAGCTGCTACCTCACACTGACGGCGAGACATCCCTCCATCCAGATCCAGACCCAAGTCGTTTCGGCATCTAATCAGCATCCTCCTCGGGAAGGCTCTCCGGTAGGGAGCCGGGATGGGAAAGCGAGCACAGGCTGTCCTTGGGGCAGGGCCATCTCCGAAGATGAGAGGGGAAACCTTCGCCATGGTGGGCAGGGTTTGGCCCTGTTGCTCCCATTAACATTAATGGAAACCAAGCGGCTAAATCCCAGTACCAAAAATCAGCCCTTTTATCCACAACACCAGAGGCCCAATGCATGCTCACAAGCCCATTCCACCCCTGATTTACATACTGTACAGAAGGAGACATTAAAATCCAAACAGTTTATGGTAATTAACGCTCATTTAAATATTATACTGGTAACTATCACTTCCAATTCTACTCAGCCTTGAAGGGGCTCTGTGTGCATGTATATATGTACAGGGAGATTTTAGAGGGATACTATATCTTCTCTCCTGATTGCTGCTTTCCCAGAAAAAGGATGTTTAATGTTCATTAATTGTTTCACTTTGAGAAATTGCTGTGAAAAGTCACCACAGGAGAGCAGAATTTTTTTTTTTTTTTTTTAATTTTTGCAAAGAAAGTAATAATGGGAAGCCCTGCCTGTAGCACAGATGTATTAGCTGAGTACAGCACTGCTCAGACTGTTTAAGCACTGCGATGTGTGACAAATAGCTATCAACACTGAGCTCCCTGTCACCGGAGGAATGAAGACTATGGAGATCAAACAACCTTTAGGTGGGAACAAAATGCATTATTTATCACCAATTAATCTTTTTTTTCTCCTTGTTCGCTGGAGAGCCCAAGCAGTAGGACTGGCATGGGAGGCAGCACTACCTTGCTGAAGAGCAAGGGGACCTGTCAAGCACCTTTGGGAACCTTGCACTGATATCAAACATCAATTAGAGATAAATAGGCTGCAGGACAAGCCTATAGGTTGTGGTACAAAATAAAGGCACAAGAGGCTGCGAGCATCCCAGTCCTGTTTTCAAGGCTCATAGAGCCACTCCAGCAAGGCCAGGCGGGCATGGCCCTACATTGCAGTCAAAGCTGGACCACAGCATCCTCAGAGGATGAGGAAGAAAAGATGTTCATCGCCAGATTCTTCAGGAAGCAGTCCAAGCACTGAAGGCTCTGTCTCTTCCCATCTCCTATGGACTTTCCTCCTGGGAAGATGAAGGATACAGAAAATTGTCCCTCAAGGGGTACCCGACAACATCCACTCTGGCGTCTACCAGCTGACCAGACAGCCAACCCCACCGAATCGCAGAGAGAGCAGCTCTCTCTGGGAGTATCTCCTGCACAGGAGGTGGAAAAGGGCCGCTGTGATTACCTTACCTCACCTCCACCTCTTTCCCTCTGAGCACCAGGAACACGGCCAGAGAACACGAGACCTGCGCAGCACATCGGCGGGATCCAACCGTTAGCGGCTGCGGCAGCTGCCCTCCAGTCAATCTCACAGCACAAGCCATGCAGAGATAGAGATGAAGTTCTGTCCCTCTTTCTCCGGGTGCAGCCAAGCTCTGCTCAGTACCTACACCGAGCCCGAGGCCTTTCGCATTATTCACTGTGAGATCAGCTGGAGAACAGAGACGGAACGTATGTGGCAGAAGTGTGAACAGCAGCAACGGGGGAGCAAGGGGTTAGCAGAAATGCACGGTACAGGTCTTGGCCAAGCAAAATGGCCAGCAAACCCACCTGCATACTGAGGGCAAGTGATGCAGGTTCACAGTTTGTCTGAAAAAACTACCCAGGTTATTCGATAGCCTCATGCTCCAAAACGTTACCCACCCATCCATGGGAAAGCATGGGAAATGGCAGCAGAGCCCAGGAACTGTTGCAATGCCCCATTATAGTAATGATATTTTCTGCCCAAACCATCCCAGGTGTGGCTCCTTATTGCAAAACAGGGGTAGCCAGGAGAATCGCCCCAATCCCTTCAGGCTCGGACCTGTCCCTTGAACCCCAACTCCCATGAGAAGTACCCAGGATTTTCTTGAAGGGGACCACCAAGTGATGCTGAGAGACGTAAGCAAGAGCCTGTGCCCATTCCAAATGCTTGACAAGGTCTTGCAAGATCCATGTTTGCATTAAAAAGAAATTAAAAGGTTTTCCACTCCACTAGCTTGCCCAAAGCCTGCATACTAAATAGTAAATGCTACCTTTGAGGTTGAATAAAATCTTCATGAAAAAAAGCTAGCAGTCATTGAATACATCATGAACAATGACATTGGGGAGGCATTGTTCTTCTTCTGCCTGATGGACCATGCTGAAACACCTGTTTCTTATCATGAAACCGTTAATAACTGTCACCACTGAAATCAGTGCTGAAAAAGTGTCATTAAGTCAAGTTATTCCAACCACCACTTAACAGAAAAAAAAAAAAAAGCAGCAAGGAAGAATAGAGGCAAAACTAGATCTTAGATAAACCCAGATAAATGTCAAAAACATACTTGTCCATGTGTCCACTGAAAAACCACTTGCCAGCGGGGAGGGAAAAAAATCCCACCAAACCCAGTCTACATATTAGATGGCTCCTGCCTCACAGACATCTTCTAGCTGACACAAAAAACACAGCTGGATAACCATAGGCAATTTTGACTGATTAACTACAGACATTGACCCCTTCAATTAATTCACCAGGGATTTGTTTCATCCCAATCATCTCCTAAAGCTACAGCCTCCCCATAGAGCCAACAGAAAACCAATTTCTGGTCCTGCCTTTCTCCTGTACCAGCTATAAAGGGGTGACAGGGCTGGTTACTCAGGGGGGTTTAAGGTAATCCTGACTCACGTAGGAATGATAGAAAGGATGTTTTATACCTAGGAGGGTGGACATTTGCAGAACGCAACACCTTAGGGACTGCAAGGTCTTTATCTTCTCAAAGCAACCTAGAGCGATGCACAAGTTAAATCCCCTAACTTTGTGTGGTTCACATGTGGAAACAGACCTCAGTTTTGCAGTGCAGGACCATCTTCTGCATCAAAACGTCCTGCTGACACTCCTTGTGCTGCTCACTGGCTATATGAACCTGATCTCCCATAACCATTGAAAGCCTTAGATCGGTTTTCTATAGCAAAAATGATTATTTCTCCACAAAATCACAACCAGTCTCAGGGTTTCCTCTTTCCCTTCAAGGCCCTGGTCTGGCCTTGGTTTGGTCCCATTTGGGACTGTTTCTGTCCAGTGGAAACCAGCGGCCACCTTGTAAATGAAACACATCCGTCCAGTTTTTGATGCCTTCTGCTCTGGCAAAGCAGGCAGGGATATGAAGTTTGCTTGTCCATGGTGGTCTACTGCCCGAATTAGCTGCCTTTTTCCCATTATCAAGGACCAACCCTCTTGAGGCACCAATGAAGCACTCTGCTTTATATAAAGAAGCATCGACTGGAGCCAGCAACTCCATCCCCTAAATTTTTGGCACAAGGCTATGTAGTCCTTTTAGAGAAGCCCTCGATTTTGATGTGGGCAGCACAGGAGCTGACACTGGCCCCATTCGCAAGGAGTCACAAGAGCTCACTGAAATGGTTTCAGCGCAGTCCTGTCCAAAAAAGTAATTTACACTGGTATTTTCTGTCAAAATGAAAAACTAAGTGGAAAATTCCTGGCTAGAGCAACTCTTTGCCCTCAGCCTGGGAACCCGCATGGTGCCAGCCTGAAAGCTTCACCCTCCTTGTACTGCACAGAGAGTCTGGATCGAGTCTCGTTATTTCCATTTCCTTGAAAAGTCCAAGCTTATTTTCCCCCACTGTCCCTTGATTCACAGCTGTATCGCCTGGAAAAATTTTTTAAAGATCCACACTTCTCCAGCGGAGCAAGTGCACTCAACAAGAAGATGCACCTGAGATGACCTTGAAACAATCTGAAATGAATCTCTCCAACCCGAGCCGCTGCAGAGGGGAAGCATTTCTTGTGCGGGCGCACACACCGAGCCATGGTCAGGGCTTTGGAAAGTGGGATACGGATGGCATCCTTTATCTTCCTCTGCAAACTCCCTGACAGCCTGAGAAAGGATGGTTCAAAGGAGCAAAACAAAACACTCACCTGCATGACAGAATAGTTAGCTTAATCCCCCAAAGGCAAATCCCGTTAGCATGTAAAACTAGGAGTGATAATTGTAACCAGTTTTCAACCTTTACTGTAGTGGAAATAATCACTTCAGCAGTGCTGCCGTGCTTCCCAGAGACTTCTTTCTCCACAGATTATTTTAAACTAATCTAACAAGGGGGAGCAGGAGAGAAGGAGGATGTAGGATTAAAGAAGAGAGAATATTTAAGACTGGGGCAGGAGGATGTGATTCAGACAGCTACAGGTTGCTCAGGCTGGTCTGAGCAGCATCTCTGCTTGAGAAACAACTCAAAGGCAAAAAATTAAGAAAACGGGAAAAACACAAATGGGATTTCACGCAGATGGCTTCTGCCAGGCAAGCCTGGTAAATATATTTTTCTGGGAGATAACGGCTTTTTTTTAGACAAAAGCCAATCTTTGTCTTTTGTGAGAGAGCTTGACCATCTGGACTTCAGAAAAACATTTGATATTGTGCCACATGGGCAAATGATTAGTTAAACTGTAGGAGGGGAACATTACAATAAGAATTATGAATCAAAGAAAAGCTTTGCCTAAAAAAAAATAAGATTACAATAGAAAATACCAAAAAAGGAGGCAGTCTGGAGGGATTTTGCTGAGCAGACTGTTCAGTCACCACTCACATTCAACACTTCCTTAACAACAGGGGGACCAACACTCATCAAACTCGCTGCTTAGGAGGGAAAACAACCCAAAACAATGAGTTTTGGCATCATTCGGAAAGAAACGATGACTTTGAGAACCAGACCGATGGACGTGGAATGACGTTCAACAGTACAAAATTTAAGGCCAGGTTTAAAAGATAGTGGCATGGATGGAGACTCGGTGGAGATGACAAACGAGAAGACCCACCTGTGTGGTTTAGCTGTCCTACAACAGATCGGGGGGCCCCGAGACAGCATGATTATATAAAGTCATCCACAACTCAAAGTATTTCCAGGAGAGAGAGAGAGAGAGAGAAAAATCTATTAACTGCTAATGAAGAACATCTCCAGGAGATCATAAGCTGAGTACTGTGGTGAGGTTGGAGAGAGCAGATATGAACCACTCATCAACACATTTAGGTTGGCTAATTACTACTCACTATCATATGAACCAGGGCCTGAGACAGCCTCCATGGGAACAGCAGGAGCAAAACCCCACCTGCCATTGAGATAGCTCTCGATAAAGTTTATTAAAAAGGGGTATGGTGAGTGGTTGGTTGTAATAGCGAGCGACTGGAGACAATGAGCCATGAGATCCTTCCGGTCCCACGTTCCTCTTACACCAGTAATTATTGGGGGAGCAATGATACTCCCCAATTGGCCCTGTGCCCATCATCATCTACCCGCTCACCAGATCCCTGTGATGTGACACGGCAACATGGTGAGGCACTAGTGCAATTAAGCTTGTAATTAGTTTCTGGCAGCACACCCAGTTCATGGGCACCTCATTGCCCACTTCACCAGAAGTGGGTGAGTCCCCTCCCAGCCTGAAGAGGCACTTCTCCCATGGCAGGGCTTCTCCGAGTGCCCAACGTGCTTTCCACAAACATCATTTAAGGGCTTCTGGGCTTTGCTTTATACAGATGCTCAGAAATACCCTCCCTGGGTTTTTCCCAGGTCCAAACCAGGTTAATTTAAGGCTTGCTCGTTCAGGGAGTGCTGGTCCTTATTGCAGCTGAGCCAGATAAATTTAGTCTGGAGTTAAGTACCTCTCACTCACTCTATGAAGCCTTTACAAGAATACAGATACCAATATCTCTCTCAAAAACCAAAATGCTGAGAAACAGATGCGATACAAGCTGGTCTTATGTCCTACCTATGGGAGGTCACACAACACAGCATCTCCAAGCCCACCTCTTCGCCTGCCCTCTCCAAATGCAACGTTCATCTTCGGAGGAACCCAAACCCATGGTTTCTCCTTGCTCAGGCAGCCCTACAGGGTCTTAGGAAAGCAGTAAGGGATGAAGCGAAGGGATTTGGGCAGAAATTAAACTGAATTTACTCTGGTGAATTTTCACAAGAAGATACTTAGGGCAAACATTATTAAGCCTCCCTAGGTAATGTAATTAGAAGTTCTGCCCCTTTTATCTAAAGTTTGCACACAAAGAAAATCCATCACTGCATTAAGTGGTAAAAAGGGCTTTTCCTTCTTTTTTTTCTTCTTACTAAAGGCAGGGGTGGGGG
>JAVJGG010000094.1:3970167-3998905 GCA_035590195.1 Aviceda cuculoides
GGGCGCCGGCCGCCCGCCCGGGGGGGGGGGTTAAAGCCTTCTTTAAGCAGGTGAACATTTCACGAGGGCTCATTCTGAATACTTTTGGATCTCTCCCAAGTAAATCAGGAGCCAGGTTCAGGTTTTACAGCAAAATACATGACAATACACCTCAAAATTCAGGTGGCTATTTGAGGGAGAAGACAGCAGCAAAGGCCTCTGAAAGGAGAATTACTCAGGTTTACCCAGCCACTTCTGTGTTTATGGGCAAACCCACTCACTGTGAGTAAGGATGGTCAGGAATTGAGACAAAATGGGTTTTAGTCAGAGAATGTCAACTTGCCAAACCCAAGACCTCACACAGAGGTGGAGGAAAGGCCACTTCAAACAACAAATTTATTTACCAGTGCCAGAGATTTTTCAGCGTCATCATGGAGTTGTCAGCAGTTAAAAAAAATAAAAACAGAAAAAAAAAAAAGAAAAAAAAAAGAAGAAAGAAGAAAATAAGAAAAAAAAGAGCTTCACAAAGCACAAATAACCTGGTACGCTGGGTACTGGCCAAGGATGCAGATGGCTCAGATTCAAGCCCTTGAATCAAAGCAGGGATTTGTACCTCTCTGTCTCCAACATTCCCAGTGAGGCCTCAGCCATAAACCAGTCCTGGGAGTTTCACTCTCATCTTCTGGTTTAAAAAAAAATAATAATTTTTCTTTTAAAGTATCTTGGGTTTATCTTGATGTAGAAAAAGCACTTCTTTCGAAATCTCAGGAAGGGTTGTGGGATGAGAAAGAAGCAGGTCCTTCCCTCCCTGTTTTTGATTACAGCTTATTAGCATCATTGTTTGGTTTAAGATTTCCCATAAAAATTCCATTCTTGGCAAACATCTCAACTGAAAAAGTAAGCAAGCATTAATAGGAGCTGTCTCTCATTAAGACCAGTTTCTTAAGAAACGGGAGCTCCTATGTGTGTGTGTGTGCACACACGTCCATCTCAGTCAAGGCACCGTTCAATAACTTTCATCCAGTTTTGACATAGGGTAGAAATCGCAAACTATTACATTCCTGAAAGCTTAATGAAAATAAATAGCTGGACAAAGGAAAGAGCAATAGCCCCATGAAGGACAGCCTGCTCAACCTCAGTATTAGCCATCAGAGAACCCACACCGAGGAAAGTCATAGGAGACTAAGCTCTGTACCTTCCCCTGCCAGCAGCAGCGCTTGGCTCAAAAAAAATTAATAAATTGCTGTCAATAATACCCTGGACTGAGAGGCAAGGGGAAAGAAAAGGGGCTTTTCTGTTGAGCTTGTCCTTCTCCCGAGAACGGCCGATTCTCGCAGCCGGTCCCCGCTGCCAGCAGGGTCGAGGGCTTTGCCATCGCCAGCTCCAAGCAGATGGCGCGGACACGCCTGAGCTGGAGAAATCTTTTGTAATAAAATGCCTCTCCCAGAAATTAACTTTAATTAAGGCATGAGCGCTTAATATCTGTATTTGAGATATTAAGCCTTCAGCGGAGAGGCCATTCCCAGCTTCTCATCTCGCACCTTCCCCAGCATCAACTTCTGCCCCTGGTAGGGGTGCTGCAACCCAGTGTCATCCCCTCCCTTGAGGAGGTGTCCCTGGCTGCTTATATTTGTAGGAAAACGTGCGGGAACTTCATGTCTTGGAGCTCTCTATCCCTCCTGGTAAATTTGACAAGGGGTTCAAAACTTGTTAAGAGGAGGCTGGTGGGAGGAAAAGCACTGACAGACAGTACAATTGCATAAGCTGCTTTTCCTCAGGAAACCAGGCTAAAAATAATACCCTGCAATTTGACAGCCTAAGCCCAGGCGAGCCACCGGCGTGCGAGCAAGGATGGAGGAGCAGAGCCTGGCCGGGTGCTGGCTCCGGGCTCCCGCAGCACCAAGCAGGCTCGAGTAAGGCACAGGACCAGCACCCACAAGTCAAAACCTCACCCTCGACCGGCGATGGCACCCGCTGTGGCTACCCCAGACACCAAGGCCCACCAAACCCGGAATTTTGGAAGGGGGTCCTGCAAGATCCCCCCGGCTACATACACGCGCCTTGCACGGTTTCACCATGCTGCTGCTGCATTAGTCTTAAAAAAGCTATTTTACTGCCCGAAACCATGTTCCCCCAGTGCAAGAGGGAAATCTTGCTGCCGCAGACACAATTCTCTCTCCACATCCCGCGCCGGTGATGGAGGAGAAAACCCTTTGGTAGTAATTGCTGTGCAAGGGGGGGGGGGGAAGAGATTCTGATAGCTTTTATTATCAGGGTATCCAGAAGTAAAACGAATGCCTGCAATATTTATACATGTCATCACTTATAATAAGTAGCCTTATTTGTCAAACTGAGACAAGATTCAAAGATGTCAATTAGGAGGAGACGGAGGGCGAGGCGGGGGAGAAACGGTGCGTGGTATTTATCAGTGCTGCGGATGCCGCTTCCCAAATGTCAGATGCAAAACCGCCATCGGCTTTGACCGGTGAAAGCACAGCCAGAAACCCAAAATAAGGTGGCGAGGGCAAGGCAAAGGCTGTGGCCGGGTCCTGCTTTGGCGTCAGCCCTCTGCTCCCAGGATGGGTGCTGGTGCTGGCTGGCCGCCCGCAGAGCCTGGGGAGCAGGAGGAGAGGGAAGGTTTCCTTTGACTGCCCTCTAATGCCAAGTAGAGGAAAAAGTGATGGGTGCTGCAGGACATGGCAGGGGCCTGCCAAGTGTAAGGCAGCGGGACTTGGGAGCAATCTCCGCGCGGAGGTGAGAGATGCTGCCATAAACCTGATGGAGCCCAAGAACAGACCAAGGAATGAATTGCCTTTCTGGAGACACCAGCACCACTGCACTGTACGACCTTACAGGGTATTTTAAGCCACTATTAGTGGCAGGGATCCCCCTTTTTCCTCGGTAATCATTAGCCCTGCAGAGAAGCGATGGACAAAAGTCTTGCTGAAGTCCGGGGTGGGGGCTCCCTCCCCACCCCAGTTCGTGGAAGCTTCACCCATGCTCACGCTCGCCTTGGCCAGGCAAACTCTCTTCTGCATAGCCAACGCTTACCAGCAGCAAGAAGACCAAGGCTGAAGTGCACAAGAGTTCATTTAAAAGTTAGCAAGCCCAGGCCTCTGAAAACCCCCTAGAAATTCACCGCCAGCCTTAAAACCTGCCTCCTGTAACACCCGTCGCTGGTGGCACCAGGCAGGAGAAAGTACCCGATGGAGCAGGGCAATGGAGAGCGACAGCCCCACCATCGAGGTCACAGCTTTGGGGAGATTTATACCCAACGTTTACGTGAACTTTGAGCAATGCTCCCCAGATGTTTGCACCTTTGGATTTTTGTGGCCAAGCCCCCGTTCTTCCCCTCACCCAGCAATAGGTGGCAGCAATGAACTGAGCCGGCCATGCCCTGCAGGGCCACCACTGCCTCTTCTTCTGTGCAGACAGAAACAACCTCTGCACCTTCGTTGGTGGCCAGAGGCTGGAACCACAGAGGACATGGGGCACAAGGGAATTGGGGTGTCCTCCCTCCTATGGGGTTAAGTGGCCCTGCGTGTACCATTATAGCAGCATCACCATAGCAAGGATGATGGATGGGGGGAGAGAAAGAGAGGAGACATCCATGGAGTCTCATCTTCCAGCCTGACAAAGCAGAATCACCCCAAAGTGCCTCAGCTGACAGCGACGTTAAAGATCAATCAGGTAGAAATGTCTAGTTGAAGATCCCTTAGAAATGCAATTACGTGGGATGTTGTTTGCTCATCAAGGCAAAGGAAGGACACTGCAAGAAACACCTGCAAACAGCAAGAGCTTGCTCCTCAGCCTAAAAATTAGTAAGGAATGAAATAGCTGAGGTGTGTTTTGTCACTGGAAGTGGTCACACAGTCAAGGTTTCGTTCGTCACTCTGTCAGAGACTCAAGACAGGCAACACCCTGAAATGCCAATACTCTACGCGCTTTTTGAATCAATGTTAAAAAAATATATCCCGTGGCAAAGAGCTATACAGGAGGAAGCCAAAGTGTGGGACTGCTGCAGAAATACAGCCTCAGAGTCTGCCTCCCCTCAGGGAAGCTGTGTCACATCTCAGGCAGAAAATATCCAGTAAGTTTCAAGACTCCCAAGAATGTCACCCTGCGCCAAAGTCACCACGAGGAGTCCTACAGGAGAAGGAGCAAACCCCTGAGCAAAGCCAAGGGAGATGCTGACACCAGGATTCGTCTTGCTTAACTTAATAACTGCAGACACCTACATCTGAGCTACTCATTCTGCACGCCTGTCTCTCTGTAATGAAGAGAAATAGGCACTTTTAGGATACAAATCGATTTTAGGCTTCCACGTTAGCAGATAAAACCTGAGCTGAAAGCACGTGCGCCGGGGAAGTCGCAGCCATCAACATCCAAGCTGTCCGTGGAGCAAATTGCTCCCAACCACAAGACAAGGCACAGCAGAAGGAACCGGCCCAAGAGCAAGACACGTCTTCACGAGACAAGAGCTGATGTCTAGAGACAGCCATGGCTGACGGGCGAGCGATGCTGAGCAGGGTCACCCTCTCCTCCATCGGAGACAGAGCACCCAGCCTTCTACCTCTGGGGACCGGCCAGGAGGGAAGAGGGATGACAGACACATTAGCACCTTCTTCTTGTTGACAGCTTGTTTTTGTCCAAGCTTTATCGTAGTCCTCTGCTAATTATTTCCTTTTGATTTGGAGACTCTCAGATCTCAGGCCACCTGCCTTGGGGCTGAAGAGGGGGGAAAAAAGCCCTGAATGACAGAGGACTCAGAGAAGGGGGAGGCTCGCTTTTGTCCTTGCATCTAGAAAGCAGGAGTTTCTCTTTAGATGCATTTGGTGCACATAAAAACTAGAGGCCAGACCTGAGAGCTACAGTACATTGCAGTGAGATTTGGGGCTGTCTCAGGGAGACCAGAAACAGTTGAGGTCCTACATCAAGGAGTGCTGATCAGATACACAAGCTGGGCCAAGGAGGACAACGTCGAGAGGCATCCAAAAAAACCAGCACGAGGATACACAGGGTAACCTAAGAAATATGTTTTCAAACCTGGGGGGGCCACTCTACCTGCTCAGACCCCATGCTGGGTACGAAGCATAAATCTCTGCAACGTTTCTCCATGGGAAGAGACTCGCTAAACAGCAGAAGGTCAGCGAGGGTGATTCAGACCAGTGGTTTGAGAATTCTTGGTTTGACCGAAAATCGGAAAGGAAAAGGGCACACACTTGTGGGAGAGGGAGGAGACGGTCTCCACTGGGAAGGGAAACAGTCGCACGCAACCACAACCTCTGCGGGATGTAAAATCCTTTCACCGCACCATCCCACCAGCATCCCTGGCAGTGATGCTCAGTCCTGCAACCCCCCCCCCAGCTCGTAGCTTTGGGGTACTGCACACACGGAGCCACAAAGATTAACTACCCACCCATCCCCAAACCATCACTAACTACCCACCCATCCCCAAACCATCACGGCACACATAAGGCGGTGAGAAAGCACCCAAGGGTAACGACAGCAGCCCAGAGTCCCTTCCAGCATCCTCGTCATGGGATATAAGCCGGGTCGAAAGGACCCTTCGCTCCACACCCCCCCGGCCACCGGAGCTGCAGTGACCCGAGGCACAGCGCGCTTGCAACACGCGGAGGGGACCAACATGGGGCCAGCCAGGCATTTGCATGCAGAAATCCTCCGCCTGCTTGGAGCTTTTTCAAGCCCATACGTTTATATTAAATGGTCTGTTAGAGATTTGCTGGTACTTTTCAAGCTCTGACAGCCCTGTTTTTATTTCAATTGCCTTTAAGCCACTTTGTGGAATTTTCATATATAAATATGGAAATATGCAAAAGCCCTCAGATATATAGGATCTGACACTGCGGTTTAAATGAATCCCCAATGATCTTGTCTTCTGCTCATGCCCCCTCCTGCAGCACCCCTTCCTCCGGGCTCCAGCGCGCCCACTTCGTGTGGAGCAGTAATCCTTCCCAGGCAGGTTGGGAGACGTATCTGCGGTCCCCTCTGCCTCCCAGTGTACCAGTCTCCCATCATTTACGCTAGCAGGGCCACTGCTCTGCTGCTCCTCTCGCGCAAACGGGGGTCATGCTGTACGGCAGCGGTTCAGTTTTGAGCCATTAAAGGCAAGGCAGTCCTGGGGATGCAACCACAGTAGTAGGCAGTGGAGAATCCACAACGCACGGCTGTGGGAAAAGCCTTGTTCAGGTCCTGTGTGGCTTCAGAGGAGATGGTCCCAAGACAAAAATCTCTTGGACATGCAGGAGAAACTCCCTCGCCTTACAGCTCCCATCACAGGAAAGCCCTGCCATCACTTTGGGGTTAAATTGGAAATAAAACACTCCGTCTCATGCTGCATCTCCCCTTCCTGCCTGTCTCTGCTGGAGGATCACGAGGGGAGAGCCCACTCAGAGGGGAATGGGTCCCACAGCTGTGATGGGAGCCGAGGGCGAGCTGAGGTTTCTTTGCCTTCCAAGAGCGGTACAGGAAAATGCAGCATGCCCATGGGGATGCACGCACTCGGCACGGGGGTGGCTCCTGGCAATGCTTTCGGACTGAAATCTCCGCAGGGCCTGCTTGGAAATATGCCTTTCCTCTTTTTCAAATCACTCCCGAGTGGCTGAGTGCAATAAAAACCAACCCCTGAGCTCACAACGGCAGAAAACTACCCTGAAACCTCAATCCCCCTTGGCAGGGGCACACAGTTTACCCAGCAAGGGGCACAACCAGGGGCTCATCCAAGTTGCACAGCCACTGCCATCACACGCATGCTTAAAAATAAATTAAAAAAATACATAAATCAAGATTAAAGGTAGCCTGTATGAGGCCGATGCTTACCCTGGTTTAAATCAGTGCAAGCCATTTAAAAAAGGAAGAAGTAATACACGTTCGCTAGTAGAGGGTCAGAGAAAGTCAAATCGGCAACCTGGAGAAAATCGCTAGTTCAGTATCTGCAACACGAGCCTGTTAAAATAATCTTCCTGCAGCCATATATTTTTCTATAGGTGCCCCATATTCTCCCTGAATACTAACTTGTTTAATCGGCTCACTGCAGCCCGGGAGGTGGTTCTTTCGTGGCTGAAAAAGCAGCTGGAAAATGGCTGTGGCATCCTGTCGACCTCCGCCTCTCACACTTGTTTTGAGAGCGAAATTGGAAGTTTGGCTTTGCAACAGAGCTTAGTCTGTAAGCTTTGAGGACACACAAGAAGGAAAGCCCAGAAGAGATGGGGCTGATTTACTAAGTACAAGCAATACCGCCTTTGTTTAACAAACTGTGTAGCTGAAAACACAAAACATCTTTGACTAGAAGGCAGCACCACCTACTCAGGGACCGTAGCATTTCTCCTGGACTTCCACCCACCCACCCATCCCCCGCCTTTTGGCCTATTTTCTGCATCAAGAGAATTTCAATTTCCCTCCAAAAGCAACCTGATACAGATCATGAGAAGAAAAAAAATTGGGGAAAAAAGCGTTGGCACTGCTTTTACTGAAGAAGATGCCTATAAACAGCTGTACTGGAGCATGTAATTCTTTCAGATAAAGGATATTTGTTATTTTCTAAGAGACTTTAAATTTAAACCTCTATGTTTGGTGTTAGGCCTACACTCCGTTATCAGTTTGACATGTCCTGATTAACCAAGGAGAATTAACCTCTCGGAGTGCAGCAAAAGTTGATTATTTAAGATAAATCAAAGATTCTTTTCCAGTTCAGATCACACGGACAGTCGGTTATTTTAAGTTGATCCACACAAATACATTTTTGGCTGCACACGCCTTGGCATCCGTGGGCTTGCTAAGCCGCTCCACCAGTGACTCCCTGCAAACCCCAGGTTTTCCCACAGCCGGGGCAGCTGCCCTTAACGGGAACCTTTCCCCCCCACCAGGATTTACTGGGGGGAGGCTAAGGAAAGGCAAAGCACCTTGTCCCGACTTGTCGGCTTCCAGCAAGGTGTGCCCAAGCCTCTGCCGCCACGTCGCCTTCACACCTTTCTCAACCCTTTCCACCATCTCCCACTGCACCCCTCGGCATGAATCACGCCGCTATTAACTTGTGACACCATTAGCTTTTGCTGTCACCAGAGCTGACAATTCAAAAGGCCCTCGAGAGCCGTCTGCAGAGACACAATAAACGAGATCTCTTAATTAACACCTCCCTCAACTAAATAAATTAATTTTATGCAGCTGATATGTCGCGTCTTCGCGGTTTGAGGGTGACTGAGTAGCTGAAAACATCGCTCTCCTCTGAGCCGGTGGAAAGACTTTTTTTGCTTGACAGTGTTTCTATAAACAAACCCGGCTCCGAGGTGGCTGCGGGTGCGTGACAGAGCGGCGAAGGGAGGGAGGGAGACGGGCGGCTGGCGGCAGGCCAGCTGGCATCCCTCTCCTTCAGCATCCCTCGGCTTCCCAGGAGAAACACCTCACCCCGGCCAGGGAGGAGAAGAAACCCCTCGGCAAAGGAAGAGAGGTGGGACGTACCCGCTCGCGTCCTGAGGCGGCTGCGGAGGCGAGGCAACGGCACCTCCTTTTCTTCCGCAGAGCAAAAGCGGCCGCGGCTGTGCCAAAGCGTGGAGAAAAAAAAGTCAGGATGCTTCGCCTCTCGAGCGAAGACTCGCGAATCCGGTCTTGCAGTGAGCGCTCTAAAACCTAGGTCATAAAGATTAGAAAGAAAGGACTTTGGCACAGGGGAGTGAGGATTTCAGCCCCTGGCCTACAGGCATCTGATGGACAAAGCAGATCCCACACCCCCAGCTAAATGCAAACAGCTCCCTACCTAAATATAAGTGTGGAAAATGGCTACACACCGAGACTTCACATCCGGCACGCCGTTACCCACGGATCGCTCGGCCAAAACACTAAGCGTGGCGTAGCTTAGATTTTATAAGTGCACACACCCTCCTCTCCAAATTCATCTAACTTTCTTTTCAGGCATACACACGTGCACACTTTCTCCTAAACGCCTCTCAAAGGATATCCTTTTCTTTCACCTCTTTTCCTCTCCGTCTCTCTCCCTTTTAACCCAACAAGCAGGATCCTCACTGGGAAGGAAGGAGACCTGGGCTCTGGTCGGCATGCCCACAACTTGTTTTCTATAAAGCAGCCACTGGTAACATGATAAAAGCCTCCTCTATAGCCTTTGATGGCTGGGGAAAAAAAAAAAAAAAAATCAAAACTGAAAGCTTACCACTAAAGAAGACATTCTCCTCCGGGTCTGAATAACCAGTGCAGCTTCTGGTCCTTGAAGAAATGCGATAATCCAAAGGAACAGACTCAAGGCCAAAATCAGATTGTATTATCCAGGTTATCAAGAGGGCACCCTGCAGAGATGCAGCCAAGAATTATTTCCTCCTCCCTCTCTTTTGCCTGGTAGAGCATGACAGAGAGAAAGTATCTTCATTATTTTTTTTTAATTTCTTTTTTTAAGGAAATTAATTAGATTTTTAAAGAGGCTTAGATTTAAAATCAATTTCCCAATTAAAAAGCATAAGGTTTATAGTTGGTGCAGGATTTAAGCTCAGGCTGTTTGTTTGCCTTATGGGATCGATGCACAAACCCCAAAGTGCCATGTTTGTCACTATTTGGTGAGAACTTTTTAGGTAACCTTTGGGGAATCTGTTTTCCTGCTCAAAGCCAGTTTAAAGGAGAGACAGCAAAAAAAGACTTGTGCTGCTGCCAAGTAAAACAGCACCAGGCAGCTAACATTGAAAGGTATTATAAAGCAACATCCACCACCTTTGCGAGAGCAAGGAAAACTGTCTCCAACAAATCAGGGACCACTGTGGGTGGATTCTCTGATGTGTACTAAAGGGCTGGTTGACTCGGAATTTCTCCCCCAAGGGGGACACCAACAGCACCTCCTCTTTGCCCAGCTCCCTCTGCTCACCTCTGAAGGAACTGGTTCAAGGCTAGACTCTCTTATCTCCTACAAACAGAGCTTGACCTCTACCGTATTTGCAGCGAGTCCTATTACTTTGGGGTGATTCAGAGCTAGAAGCTGATTATTACAAGCCAGGAAGGAGCGTTCTGGTTTCTTCAGTGTTTACAGCTTTTATCGCAGAAAAATCCACCTGTGCTAGCTATAAAAATAGATAAAATCTCCCAGCAAAGCCTGCTCTACTCAAGATCCCATGCCACTAACAAGTCCCTGTATGCTCTGGGTATCACCCCCTCCCCAGAAAGCACGAGCTCTGGAAAAAGCTGTAAGGTTTTCCCCCAATTCAATCTGGCCTATGATCCTGTCTTAGAGGAGCTCTAGGGACAATCTAAATGCTGAGAGGACAGCACAGCACATCGCTGTGTTGAACAGGGTCACACAGCAAGTTGGATCAACGCTTCCATCGTCCTGGCTCTGTGGCGCACGCCAGCAGCCACGAACGTGTACTTGCAGCAAAGCAACGACCAAGCAATGGCAAAAGGGAGAAGGAAGAAAAGCAGGTTAAAAAAAAAATTTTCCCTTTTCATGTACCAGTGGAGTTACTTTCATACCCAGAGCACAGGAAGCTCATTCATGGTGGTGTTTTCACTTGCTTACAAGGCCTCGGGGAGATTTTGTCCCCTGCCACTGCAACGTAACATAAATGGTAGCTGTTGATCAGCAAGGCCAACGGTATTCAACAGCATGACTTTCATTCAAGCACATTTCTGCAGCGCATGAGATTTACTGTTACAAGAAAACGCTGACTCCTTCCTCTGGAAAGGGGCTGGGCAGCGGGGAACGCTTGGTCCAAACGCAAGAGCGGCAAGGTGAAGACATGAGTTGAAGAACAGTCATACAGGAAAGCCAGGAGATGGACCAAAGACAACTTGGAGGGAGGAAAGGGATTGGAGTAAGTAGCAGCAAGCAGTGCTGAGTGCTGAGGGAGTTGCAGGAGCCCGAGGGCGAGGAGATGTTGGAAAGCCATCACAACGAAGTAAGGCTGCAGGAGGAGGGAGTGCCGGGGGTTGGCATCCAAACGAAATGAGACTGCACACAGCCGGCTTCAAAGTCTTTTAGGGTTTCTCAGAGCCCTGGTGCCACCAGACAGGATTTGACGAGCTGAAAAAAAAACCCCTCACCTTGCATTTTAAAAAGTGTCTATCTCCTACGGCCAAAGAGGGAAGAGAAAAGGGGAGGGGGGGAGGAGAGTAAACACCCCATACATACTGCAAGGGAAGGAAGGAAGCAGGAGACATACAGAACCCCAAGCTTGACTCACATCTATTGATGGAAATAAAATGAGTTTGCCTGTAGTTGCCTCCTTCCCATATTTATGTCCAACCCATCCTTTGGTCTTTCTCACTCAAAAAGCCCCTAATTCTGGTTGACCCATTCCACCAAAGCTTGAGAAGACAATGGGGCTCCCCAGGATATGCAGTTCCTACTGGCTTTCACAAAAACCTACATCTACACCAGCAAAGACGTCCATACTCACGCAGACCTGGACAAGGTCATCAGCAAAGCTGTGATATTGTGCAAGGGGTATCTAGAGGCGCTGGACATGGTCAGACAGACCAGAGGAGTGTGGTACAAGAAAGGCAGAGGCACAGAGAAAATCAGGTTTTTTTGTTTATGTCCTTCCCCTCTCGCTACTCCTGCTGATCACAGCACAGCTTGCTTTTTTCCTCCTGCCTCTCTCAAGGAAAGTCATCCTTCCTTTTCTCGTCTTCTTGAGTGAAGGGCTTGGCTTGGTCCCACCTAAACCCCAGGGCCAAAAGCTGTGATAAGCCCAATCACGCCCGCACCCAGCTCAGCTTTTTAATCAAAATGTCCCTCCAAACACAGGGGGAAGATCCTCCAGCCTCCAGAAGAAGGAACAGTTTCTGGTTTAAAATTTTTACAAAGTTACTGCTTCCACAGGAGAGGGAGGTATTAATTAAAGTTCATTTTTCAGTGAAAAAAAAAATGCTCAGGATAACCCGGAGTCCTGAGGTGAAATAAGCCGAAGGACAAAGCCGCGTGGGACTGCTGGAAGGGACGAGAGCTCATGCAGCACGCTGCCATCACCGCCGTTTGGATGCCCTGAGATGACATTATCACTTTTATCCTCATCTCTCCTTTCCAATTCCCAGAGAGTTAAGCAAAAGAAGAAGTTTTCAGAGAGGCAGGCAGGCACGCACTTTAACAGCGCTACCAGCACGCTGCCCGTTGCCCGCAGTCACTGTTGCAGCTAAAAGAAGCAGCGATAACCTCAAGAGAAGCACGGTGCAACCTTAGCTCGGGCAAGACCACGGGACACGCCAAGGGCTGGGCCCCCAACCCTATTGACATGCTGCCACTTGCCCCCTCCACCCTGGATGAAATGTTTCCCTTTCATTTGAAGATTTACGAGACAGAGCATAAACCCATTTGCTGCCCCACTGCCACCCGCTTTCTCTCTTCCTAAGTTGTTCCTCAGCCTTACTGCCTTCTTGAGGACTATGTTTAGAAGTTCACAAATTCCTTTTTTTTTTTTTTTCAATAATTTTTGAAACCTAATTATTGGGTCCCTGCTGTCTTCATGGACACACCTCAGCTAAAAATGCAGTTTCAAAGACATATCATTCATCCAAGGCCTGAGAGGGAGCAAAGAAATTGTTCACTCACTCCACAAACAAGCATAGGAAAGGCAATATTCTCTCCCATTCCTGCTGTTTCATTAAACTAATTTTATGCATGAGGTGAGATTGCATCTTTCCTAAAAATAATAATAATAATAATAATGAATACATTTTTCTCCAGTGACAGCATCAGCAATGGGGTTTTGCTTTACCACAAAGTAGACATTTCAAGAAAACACATCTAGAAGCTGCCTGGTTAAAAATGCACCATGAACAGCCAGAATTAACATCTAAAGGAATTTATGAGGCTTTCTGGGTTATTCTGGAGTGGAAAGGTTAAGGAACCACACCATGTGGAAGATGTACGCAAACCTGCTTCCAAAGCAGCCTCCTTCTGAGGGCGAATCGATACCCATAGGATCCACATAAATAACTGGATTGAAGGAGCAAACTAATACTACCGAAGCAGAGATTCACAGATACTAACTTTGTTAAAGCATAATCCTTCACAAGCCCAAAACACGAATCTGAACAGGGATGCCAGATAGCACCCTGCTGAAAAAAAGCAATATCCAAAGTGAGTGGGGGATCTCCAATCCCCACATCACCTGCAGAGAGCTCAAGGACGACTCCACTCAGTCCTCTTCCCAAACCCCAGTTATAACGAAGAAGGGGAGATGGGAAGATAAATAGATAAATCAAAGTCCTTGCAGGAATATCAAGAAATGCAGAAGTAGTTTTGCGAGGAGAGAGCACATTGAAAGGAAATACCTCAAGAGAGAGTCTGACTGCGCAACACAAGAAGGATGGGGTGGGGGGGAAGCTTATAGCACCTGTTTGCTTGCACTTATAAATAAGAAAAGAGGCAACTGCGGCTAGGGAGGACAGCAGACACCCATCTCCCCTTGAATCTTGGTCGCTGTCCCCTCTGTGAACTCCACGCTTCATCAGGGCTGCAGGCAGGAAAGCCGCAGCTGGAAGAGGTGGGAAAAGGCGAGCGGAATCACATCCCGCTTCCAAACGAAGGCGGGCACGGAGGACGCACAGCCCTAATCACACACGCGGACAAGTTTCCCAGAAAGAAAAGCTGAGAAAAATATCACCTATAATTAGAGGGCAAGAGCCATAAATACCACAGCTGAATTAAAAGCAGAGATAAGTCCAGAGCAGAAAAGCAGAGCTTGAGCACAATCAAATCTACGTCCCCAGCTGCAGCGTTTGACAAACCCTTGAACCTGGTTTGCACCACCACGGTGCTCAGCGTTTCCAGCCAAAGGACCAAAGGACTTCACACATCCAAGGAGATGACGAGGGCTTAGCTGACAGAGTAACCCCCAGCACGTAGCCCCCCTGCCGCAAGCGAGACATGGGAAGAGCCCCTTTTCCACACACAGGGATGGAGACGCCTCTCCCCGTCATTAGTTTCCAGGGCTGCATATGTTTAGCATGGATGATAAAGCGTAGTCATTTCAGAGAGCTGTTGCGAGCAAGGTTATGGGCATCGCTACTGCTGATTAAAGAACTGAATGTGCTTTGCTAAGGTAGAGCGTGTTGCTATTTGCAACCCAGCACACAAGGTCACGGAGCACAGGTCCCTTCAGATGAAGGCCAGAATAAAACAGCTATTTAACACGGGGAGGCGTGTCCAGACCGCCTCCTCCGCCTGCCACAGAGCGCCCCGAGCACCCAAGGCATTTTATTAGGTGGCCATAACTCACGGCCGCACCAGAGCGAGCCCACAGCTGCAACCTCCAGACCTCGCCACCAAAGAAGCCCAGCTGAATCAGCAAGGTCCACGTCAGCTCACCCATCCTCCTTGGAACCCTGTGTCACTTGGCTTTGCACCATCTAGCAAGAAAGGCCAGTGAAGAGAACGATATCCTGAACAATAACAAGCAACAAATAAAGACATGGAGAGGGAGGAAAGCAGCAAAGCCATTTGCAAGCCCAGTTCTCTCGTCACGCAATGGACAGAAGACCGTTGCAGCACACACAGCAAGTTCTTGGTTCTTCCTCTCCTGTGGGGAAAACCAGAAATTCTGGCTTGTCCTGTAGGAGAAAGTTATGGGTGTTTGCACCCATCATCAGTTCAGAGGTAAGGGAAGGGAGTGCTGTGCTTTAGACTACAGATACTCCGGACACCAGCTCCTCGAGGGTGAGGAGAGCAACAGCTGGTAGACTTCAGTCCCTCTGATGTGAAGTTACATCCATAGCCTCTACTCATCCAGAGACTCAAGCAAAGCTGTGCCAAAGATTTGACACCATGCCTGCAAAAGGCAACAAACGCAACCAGTGCTGGAAGAGCCGACCTGCCTGTCAATGCCTGGTTTCATAGGAAAACTGCCTCTGACAGCCTAGCAAGGGTGGCAGTGAAACCGTGGATCAACACCAAGGTGCTGTGACCTCCAGGTCCTGTTCAGGAGACCAGCAGACTCCTGTCCTTGCCCAGCAGGACAGGACAGCAGCCGCCCATAGGCAGCAGCGATTCCGGCTGCAGTCAGCCTACTGGCTAATTCCACAAACACGTGGAAAGAAGGCACACCATCAGCTATTCCCCGGTTATTTTTAGTACCTGATGACTTTCCTGGAAGCACGCCATAGTGGCAGGTCGCAGGGATGACTGCAGAAGGGACGAACGCGGCCCCTCTGCCAGGACCGCACCGGCAGCGATAGACGTCAGTCCAGGTTTGAAGGGGTCACCGATAAAAACGTGAGCGTACCCGACCACGAGCTCCAGCCGTTCTTCCTCCATCCTCCTCTTTCTCCCCATTCACCTGCAGAGCAGCAGCCGAAGCCGGCCCCGGGAATCCCTGCTGCCCGCTCTGTCCCCGCACAGCCTTGGAGGGGACGCAGAGCTGACAGCGCTGGCGTGGAGAGACCAGTTCACCTCGAACCTGTGGACAGGAGTCAGTAATTATTACTGAAGAGGGGGACAGGGCACTGGCCCTGAAATTGGGTAAAGGCAACGGCAAAAAGCCTCGTAGCTCTGGTCCCAGGGCAAACCGGCAGCTGCGCTGCAGCACCTGCAAGCAAATCGCACCCGCCGGCCAGAGAGACGGCTTCCCACCATCCTGACCCACACAGAAGTTGTCTTGGCATCTCCTAGACTGCTGCTGGCCATCAGGAGAAGGAGCTCAACGCTTCAGTAGGGATTAGGCTGAAAATGAACGACATTTTCCTTTACGCTACCAGAGAGATGCACCAGAGATGCATGAAGGAAGGCAGCTCAGCTGAGAGCTCCAGCAAGGATCTCAGCCTGGTTTTCCACCTCAGATAACATATTCCCCCCAAAACAGTCTTTAGGATAGCATCTCAGAAGCAATGCGTTAGGGTAATGGCAGTGGGAGGAGAAGATGAGAATCCGACCGGCCACACGTGGAAGAGCAGCTGGAGTTGAGCACAGCATTGCCTTTGGGTTTGAGTTACCGAAGAATTACCAATTTACTCTCTGCCTGCACTCAGAGGGCTGCAAGCAGAAGCACTCCCATGCATTGCACAGCATTTTGCAGCTGGTAAAATCTTAATGTTCGGGCACCCTGACTGAGCAGAGTCAAGATAACACTAAATAAATAGAGAGAAGGCGTGAGAATTTCAATATTCTTTTTGCTACATTAGGACCCTAATCAACAAAGGCAGGAATGGAGAAAAAACAGGATACTCAGCACTCTGAAGTCATTCTACAGATGCACGAGGCAAGGGGCTTAATTTTGGGGGGAGCACAAAACACATACCAGCTGCCTCATACTTGGCACATAAGGTTTGACCTGGTTGGGATCAGAATATGTACAATTCTGACAATGACAAAGCTGCCTTGGGGCCATATCCTATGGGTCCATACCAAAAAAACCACGGTGCCTAGGAGTTTGAAGGAGCAGAGAGAAGTTTTGCAAATTAAATTCTTACCAATTTACCCCCTTTAAGATCCTGCCCCATCAAAGAGATGTTTGACCACTGCCACCCCAGCGCCGTCCCCACACCATCACTCACCCCACCGCTGGGATTTGTCCTGGGTAGAGCCCCGCAGCTCTGGAGCTCACAGCCTGAATCCCTCCCTGATGCTGCCAGGGAAGCCGGGACCCGATCCAAGCCTTCTCCAAGGCTGGCTCCTCTCAGCTGGGGGAAGGCAGCTCATGTGGCCCCACAGCTCTTCCTCAGTGACCCATGCGTGGGGCTTGGGTGCTCAGTTCTCCCTCAGCACGGAGGGAAACCCAGCGTGCAGAGGCTTCCTACTCTGCTGAGAAAGTCCATGTTTTTGTCCTTCCATAAATGATTTAGTCAACTTTACCTGCAGCCCAATTATATGTCTAAGCATTAAGGGAATAAAAAACCTTGACGTGTGCAAACTGTTGCTTTACTAAATTAGTTTGGTTGGTTGTGTTGTTTACAATTACTTTTTTAATGCATTCTGATCAGATATCTTTTCTATTTTGCTTTATGAAAAAAGAATTGATAAGAATGAATCTAAAACCGGCAATAATGACAGGGAGGGGGAATAGAGTTTTACAAAAGATGGGCATTAACGGGGTTAGAAATGCATGCTTTTGAGATGCGAGGCGGTAGGTTAGGAAATGAGGTGAAGCATCACCATGAAGGGGTTTTATTTTGGCTCCTGAGAACTTCCACATCCCCCCTCCTCAACTTCCCCATATGATAAGATTCATAATGATAACTAAATGTATAATTGAAATGAAATGAAGGCAGTGTAAAGTTCAAACAGATGCACTTGCAAGTCCTTTGCAAGATCCGCGTACATGTAGAATAGAAGCATTAGTGCAAAGCTTTGCTCCCTCATCAAGAGGAATTGTTTGAATATCTGATGTAGCACGCGTGCAGCTAAGGCTAGTTAAGCGCTGACACTCAGAGAATATGAATGAAGGCAGGCATTTTTAAAGGCCTTAGGAGGAATTAGGTGCCTAAAACACACACAGGCAGGCATTTAATTCCCCTGAAAATCCAGTATTTCAACTACCTTGCTGAAAAGATTTCTTTAGATAATCCAGAAAGCTTACCTAATACCCTGCAAAGATTTTTTTTTTTTTTTTTTTTTCTCTTAGGGACACTTGGGATTCAACATGATGATTCAGTTGCAGGAAGAATTTGGTCTTACGCTTCTCCTCACAAGGCCTCCAGCCTTTTGGGAAGTTTCACAGTGCATTTCCTAGTTATTATGGTAATAAATGAAGAAATGCTCCGGCCTAGTATAATGGGTACAAGCTGCAAGCAAAGAAATCCCTTCTCTTCCTCACACCCACTTGCACCCATCCACTGCCCATATTTTTAGCAAAAAAGGCAACTTAAACATATAAGCTTCATTGCTGCACCTGAACAAAACAGAAACATCCAACCTCATGAGCCAAGAGCATCACTGACACCATCCTGGAAACATCCCTGTAGACAAGGTGAGTTCAGCAACCTCACTGCCTGCATCCCCTTCACAACAGTTGGAGGGAAACACGAGCAAAGGCACACAAAAAGCCAATTAGAGTATCACGAAGCATCTCTTGTTTCCTGTCCTAGAAAGAATTGTGCAAACAGGGTTATCTCCCAGAGCTCAGATTGCAAACTACCGCCATCAGCCTCCCAAGGCTACTCAGCATCCGTGGCTCCCAGGTGTGCAAATGGGAGTACTCCGGATTTCCAAAAAGCTCTTCTCCATCAGTGGGATGAGTTATTTTCAGGGCCATGTTATGCAAGGGCTGGAAATAGGCACCAGTCACCATTTTGTGCCTGTTTAAATCAAGGAAATAGCAGAGTCCCCTCCAGGGAGTCTCTTTACCTGTGTGGGGTTTGGCAGAGCCACCTTGGCTGAAGGACACCATCTGTCCCCTGTCTGGCCTCCTCCATGCAAGAAGGACAAATGGACAAAGAGAGATGGGTCGCAGAGATAAAAAATTAAAAAGCACCAGGAATACTGCAGGCTCCTGACCACGCAGGAAAGTTATTACAGTTAGAAGAAAGCCACCTGCATCAGAAGGGAATGAAGCCAGCAACCGAGATGCATATCAGGGGACAGGGAGGAGGGTGGGACGTGATGAGAATTGGCATAAATATGAGGCTGAGGCAGAAATCATAGGAAAATAAGGAAAGGAGGAGGGTTGGGCTACACGGCATCCCTGGTTCATTGGATCCGGGCCCTCCTGCAAGCTCCCGCTAAAAGCAGGAAGGGTTTTATCCCCTCTGTCCCCATGGGAAGGCTGGTCCAGAGTCTGATTGCTCTCTAATTGTCAGAAATGATCTTCCAACTTCCAGGCTGAATTTATTCTGGGCCAGTTTACGTACCTTTGTTCTTGTGCCAACACTGTCCTCAGGCATAAATAGTTCTCCTTCGCTGATGCTCACTCTTCCCCGTCTTCCGCCAATGTATTTATAGGCAGCTATCTTCCTCAGCTTTCATTCTGCTAATTTAATTAAGTTAGGCTTTCCTCGCCTTCCCTCCGAACACACGAGTTTTATTTCTTTTATCGTGTTAGCAGCCCTTTCCCAGCCCCAGTTCTTTGGTCCAGCTCCGGTGTCCCTTCAAGAAAAACACGAGCTATACGATCGCCAGCGGTGATCTCTCCTAGAAAACAAATGCTTGTGAGCAGAGTGCCTAATTGCAAACTAACAGAGACAGGCTCGTCTTTTATCCTGTCAGCTCTTTTGAATCAGTTCAAGATCATAAATAGTGCTCTGGAGCACAAGCAGGTCCCGCAGTGCTTTGTAACGTATTCAGTTTACATCTTAGCTGAGTTGTCTCACCGTAATCCTGAACGGTTCTTCTTTTTCCAATTACGCTACATCACTTTGTGGAACCATATGATGTCCATCAGATTAAATATTATCCTATTTGGTGTTAGACAGCAGCTGATATTGCAAAAGGAGAAAGCTATGTCCAGTGGAGTGGAGGACATTAAGAGGTTTCATTCCTGCTTTTCTGGTGAAAAGAGATGTAAATATTGCTGTTTCACTTAGCATTTGGGGAAGAAATCCAATCCATGGACTTCGTGACAACTGAAGATTATGCAAAAGTGGCAAAATGTGGCAACTACAAGAGCGAGACATATTTAGGTGATCAAGGCTAGAGAACTTGGATTCAAGAATTCTAAGAGAGCCAGCCAAGGAGCCATTTGGACCATTTAATGCTCATTCAGTAAGAGCCAGAACACCAGAAAAGCTTTCAAAAGGTGGAAAAAGCTAACATTGCATCAATACACACATATAGGGTACAGCGAGCAAATTCACAGAGCTTTAATGAAACTAGACTTTATGCTATTTTGTTTAAATATTTGATTAACAATGTTAATAATGTTAGATCTTTCATGCCACTAGTATTTCTCATTTTCTAACTAGGTGCTGGTACTTAGTATGGCTTTCCTTCAATATGAGTGAAAAAGGGAGAGATTAATAAATGCAGCCAACTGCCTGAGGACTCACTCAACGCCAGCTGAGAGGCAATCGCCATCCTAACTATTTCTGGGTGGTGGTTAGTTCTTGGATATTTCACCTTAAGAAAAGCAAAGGCACAGAAGCTCAGTGTCTTTGCAGCTGCTATTAGGCTGGCATTTAAAAAAAGACTCTTGTCAAAGAGCAACTCTGTTTTTCAACCTCTCCAAAAATGTTTGTTACCCCAGCAAAAACTGTTTTCTGCCCTGTGTAAGCACGCCTTTCTCCCCTTCTCACCGATGACCTAGACCAGCTCTCTGGCTCAACAGCAGCTTTGTTGCACTCCATGCAGGGTAACAAACTTCTCATGCTCCAACTCGGTCTCCTCTTGACAGCAACAAGTGCAAGCTGTGCTCCGTGTCACCAAAACCAGAGGCAAAGGGGGTACATCGCTGTTTTGGCGGCCATTAACTCTGGACGGGTGCCAGCGCTCTGCAAGGCAGTGCAGAGGAACACAATATTGCCCCCCCCCGTGCCATTGCATCACTGCCAAGTAAGGCATTATTTTAATCCTGTATCCCCAATGGCTCGCTGCAGGACTGGGTACCATTTCCTGGGGTGGTTTTTCATCACCCAGCAAGCAAGACAGGCTCCCTCCAGCCAAAACGGAGGAGAAAAGGTGCAGCTGGAGACCAATTTGCTGTAGCGCAACTGCCAGAAATAGCAGAGAAAGATGGAAATATCCTCAGAGAATCCCTAGCCTTTCAATAAATAAGGAAAGCTGTTGTCAAGATGTAAAATAGGCAGGTGTTATTCGTAGGAGAGCAAATCGTAGTGGGGTGCTATAGGGCCAGAGGAACAGTTATCTCCAGCCACTCTCATTTCTTTGCAGAAATCGCATTTGGTGTCAACTCAAAGACACGAAAGCCGCAACCATTTCCAGCAGCATTAGAAACACAAACAACACATCAACCATTTGTCAGAATGACAAAACTAGCAGGAAAAGAGAAGGGGAAATATGTTCTTTTCAAACACCTCCACAGGGGATTTGCAGAAATTGGGTGTTAAAAATAAAGCAAATGGCCAGCATCCCCAAGCACAACTCACTTCACTTGTGATTTTACACTTCTGGGTTGCTGGGGCTTTTCTGAGCCAACAATTTCTGCTAAAACAGAGAAGTGCCCGCTACAGAGGACTCACGGTGGTCTTGTAATGGGTTTTCTTTCAGCTAGAAACAAGCAGATCTAGCACCAACGCCTCCTAGCTAAAGGAAGAGGGCAACGGCAAAGCATCCAGCACTGTTGGAATATTAGCTTTTAATTGCAGCATTGCAATTCCCTCCAACCTGCACCCTTCTCCTGCAAGACGCTGGTGGGGAACCTACAAGGGGTGGCCAGGATTCCCCCAGCCCCTCCAGCCCTGCCGAGGAGGGGGCAGCACTGGCAGAGATGGATGGCCAGCCCCAGGGCGGCGTGATTGATTTCCCTCGTTAGCCTGAGTGGTTAAGTGGGACGGAAGGGTGGCCGCACAGCTGACAGCCGCCCAGGGATGGGGCGCGGGGAGAGCAGTTTGTCTCGCTCAAATTTGAAGCAAGTCGTATGTTCCCAAGCACGACGGTGGGCAGGAGAAGGTGTAGAAGAGCAGAAAGCCCTTGCTGCTTCTAGCATGGAGCTTAACACAGTTATGGCAAGGGTTATGTGTTGCCCCACAGCTGGGGAACCAGGTAGGACGAGCCCTTCCTTATAGAATAAATTGGGTTTTATTGCTGTTCCTTCTACAGTGAGCTTTCCCCTTTCCATACATGAAGAACAGGTGGAATTAAGGCTCAAACAGCTGATGCTGGCCTGGTGTCGTAGAGCAAAAGAACCTCTTGGTGATAAAGCAAGACATGCCTCCAAGTTGACCCCAACCATCCTGAATTAACACTTACACAGCCTGGCCCAAAGGAAGAAGTTCCCAGAAAAGTTTCTTTCTAACTTACCCAGCTCAGTTTAGCTCTTGAGATAGATCCTGATTTTTCATTTCCATAATGCTATTGCTCCAAAACAAAGCATTCCCTGAGAACTCAGTGCCCATAATGTTGAAACCAAATCTTAGGGTGAGGCTGCAAAGGGGAAGCGTAAGAAATCACTAAAAATTTCTCCACTTCCCGTGGAAAATTCTCCTGCAATCTCAGCTTTAAAGATAGGTTAAAACTGGTTTGGCTTGGGGTTTGGTGGTTTAGGGGGAGGTTTTCTGGAAAACAAACAAAAGCACCAGCCATCATGCTGTGACACCCGCAGCATGATGAATGTGTGAAGCAATCACTAAATGTGGCTGCCGCGGGCCATGATAGAAATGAAATATGGGGAATGGTAAATCAGCGTGGATAGGAGGAGGAGAGAGCACCGGAGGGGTACCAGCCCTGTTGCCCCCAAGGCAGGTCACCGTCTGTAGCAGGGAGCCCCTCACTCAGTGGACATTAATGGATGCAGAGAGGGGAGACTGGCTTGATTTTTCATTGCTCCCTCAAAACCGGCTGCATCCCTCACTCCAAAGGCAAATAAACAGAAGCTCGGCTAAACGCACCCCTCCAGCCCTGCTGAGCCCTTGCCCTCCACTGACATCCCTGGATCTGGGAAGTTTCTCAGGAAAAACTCCAGGCCGGCTATTTTTCGTCCTGGCATGCGGCCGTGCTGGGCTCAGCCCCTTGCTCCGAGGTGGGGAACCAGGCATCTGCCTGTGCATATAATTGTGCATGTATATAGGTCAGCGCCGGCTCACGGGTCCGGTGGAGACATGTATGCATTTTTCTTGCATCCTTAGGCAAGCTGGAAAATGTCACTTACTCGCTAGGCAATCACTAAACATTTTGCTGCCCTAAGTGACCACCTGCTCTGCGTATGCAGCTCTGCGGCTCTGGGAGCAGGCTGCAAGCACATGTCTGTAAGTCTGAGAACAGGTTTCTCCTTTTTTATACATTTTGCTTGATTTTTTTTTAATTTTATTTTTAAAGGCACACAAAGTCATTTAGAGCACAAAACCGGGGCAAACGTCCCTACCCACATATGCATCCCTGCTCTCATCTGTGCCTCTGCAGTATCCTTCACCTCCCTTTTTATTTTAACCCTGTAAGGGAAAGCCTGTCTTCTGTCTGGCTTCCTAACAGCAGCACCGTAAAGCTTTTATTTGAAGCAGGGCTGATGCCCAAGCAAAGCCCACGGAGCAGAGAAATGCCCGCAGAGGGCTAAGAAGCTGTTGCACATCCTGAAGGCAAAGAAAGTCCTGACCAAGGACGTGGCGGGGGTTCCCTCTGTAGCCCATATCTGTGTGCAGAAGAAGTCACACACATGCCAGAGGGGCTGCTTTTTCTTAGTCCTGGCTCCTCCATCCCTGGGGAGGAACAGGAACGTCTGGCGCAGGAGTTAAGTTCGCAGACAGGTGTCTGCTGCTGAATCCCATGATAAATAAAATAAGCAGGTTTGGGGAATGGGCTCGCAGCACCATTTGGAGCAAGCACCCTACAGCGAGCAGAGCACCACGTTGCAGCAGGAGGAGACGGCAAGTCCTTCGTGACCGGTGTGCAGAGGCAAGGGGAGAAAGATGAAAGGGATGAGTCTGAATGGAAGAAAGGAGGGGAGAGACAGCTGAAGCTCTCCAGGAAGGTAGAGGGCAGCTGAAGATGCTTCGGAAGGGACCGTGCTTTCTATCTCCTAGCAACAGATGCCAGCAAAAAGCCAAGGGAGATGGTCACAAGACAGTCTTGGTTGAGGGGCCTTTGCCAAGCTCACCCCAATGGACCCCCATCCCTCCCCTCCTTGGGCTCCTTACGGACACCAACACCACTGTCCTTGCCCCAGCCAGGCTGGTTTTAGCCCCCAGTGGCCCAAGTAAGAGATTTGGGTGTTTTCAGCCCCACTCGGAGCACCTCTCTTGCTCTCTCCCTTGTAGGATCCACCCAGCTTAACTCAGGGCAGTAGAGCCACAGTTCGGGCCGTAGCCATGCACCGGCGACGAGCAGCTTGGTAGCAAAAAGGGGGACCCCGATACTACGCAAAGGATGATGCTTAGCTGGGAGTGAGCTCCCTGCCCCTCGGGGTCTTCTGCTGCTCAGTGTTTTGGGCTCTATCTGCTTCCCTGCAAGTGGATTCACCTAAGAGTAGCAAACAGGGCAATATTTACAGACCCCAAAGCATCTGGCACCAGTACCTTTTAACCCATCAGTAAATGGCTGGAGGATACCATGTTCAGTGCTTTTAAAGACATTAGGGGGGGGAAAAAACCCTGCATCTACAGGAAAAACCACCCTCCCTCCATTGCTGTATCAATTACAGAAGATGCATTAAAAGGTTTCAGTAATGATTTCTTGTCAATAACCTGGATCTTCAAGTCCCAGCGTCCTTATTCAAACTCTCCTGGGAGCAAGACGTCCCAGCAAAAAGGGACACAGCACAGATCCGACTGCAAAGGCAGAGGAAAGATAATAGAAAAGAGATATTGGGCAGAGAAAAAAAAGATCAGAGACAGCAATCTGTATGAACACAGACAGATCACCAGTTTAAAGGAAAGTGATTCTTCACTCTGTGCCTATACAAATGATTTCCTTCCCTCTGCGTCTCCCTCCTCCCCTCTGCCCTGATGATTTGAAGGCTTTGGGAGCTGCAGTAAGTGTGACTGTTTTTCCGTGAGAGTCAGCCAAAGATTTAAGTAGGCAGGAGGAAAGCACTCTCTTTTTCCATCAGTGTTCAATAGAAAGACAGTAAAAAGAAAAAAAAAAAAAAAAAAAGAAAAATCAGGGAAGAGTCCAAGCTGGGAATCATTAAAAGAAAACACAACCAAGAACATAAAAAAACAGAGAGATGGAATGGAAAAATACACTCAGGCGATCCTTCCAGCACTAAGCCACCCTCCAACACTTTTCAGGTATGTAAGGTCTTAATGCAGAGATTAATCTGCAAGCTGCCGAGCCAGAGATGGGCAAGCTGGCCTGGGAAGAGCCTTCTCCACACCAGGCGAGATCTTCTGATAATCCCCAGTAGAGAGCTAAGGAGGAAAGTTGGCCAACGCTTTTTCTCAGTCCTTGGGCGATAAAGAGGGGGAGCGGAGGGCTGCTGCCAGTTATGATAAGGCTGCTCTATGAATACTGATTATCGGCCTGGCCTTGGCTTGCTAATCCAGATTGCTAAATCCATAACCCTTCACCTGACCCCATAAAGCCCTCGCACGGGGCCAGGGCTCTTTGAGGCAGGCGTTCCTGTTATGGGTGTTTTGTGACGCATCCGGGCACGCTCGCTAGCCTAGTTTCCTAAGGAAACAGGGTACACACGGTCACGACATCCATCTGTCCATCCCTTCACTAATCGTTTCCAAACCTGTCAGGCCATTTTAACCACATCCAAAAAGAACAGAAGAGATCTCCTCCAAAAAAACCACCGGGTACCACAAATGTCATCCTCCCTGGTGAAAGCAGACAGGGGAGATATTTTTCTGACTCAGAGAAATAGCCAGCAACTGGGAATTTCTCCCTTGTTAAACTCCAAAGAAACCACACAGGAACTCCGTGACGAGCCCAACCACAAGCAAAAAAACAGGCTTTTTAGTCTTGCAGATCACGGGATGACTTATTTTCATTACATAAGGAAAATTCAATAGGGTGGAACAGAAGAAGCTATTCTTGATACAATCGAAACTCACCCCCAGACAAGTGATGTTGCAGGAACACATTTTTTCCCATGCTCCAACGACATTCCCAGCTCACAGTAACAGGAATATTGCAGGATGAGTGCTTGGCTGATTTTTTTTTTTTCTTTCCAAGACTTTCATCTTTCTTTGCCACCAAACGCTGCCTGGAGCCCATCCAAAGCTTTCCAGGAGCACAGCATCTTGAACGTGCATACCTTGCAGCTTTTCCATTCTTCTTGACGTTATAAAACTGTCTTGTAAAAGCAAAATTAAAGGCTTGAGTGCTGGCCACAAAGCCCTTACCGTGGACATGTTTTCTGTTGTATGCAACTCCAGGACAGTGGAAGGGGGGTGGAAGCGAGGAGAGAGCTTTATGCATTAAACTTCTGTATAAATCTATTGAAGGTATTTCATCACTTCCCGACATTCCTCTATAAAACCCACTCAGCTACGTTTACAAATTATAAAATTAGTTTTATGTGCAGGGTCCAGCTAATGGCACAGCTAAATCTAGAGAGCAGGAAGATTAGATGCTTCTCCCTTCCTCATGGTGGAATTTATTTTGCAGCATCCCTGCACAGAGAGCAGCATCCATCCTGGGGTGGAAGATTTCTTCCTCCCAAGCCAAAGCTTTCAAAGGTCAAAAGAAATTTGACCACTAACTGGAGAGTTCTGGAGAAGCCACGTCTGTGGGGAGCAAATAGAGCTGGATGGCTAAGGGGAACTTTTGTGGTCCACAAAGACAGTGTTTTTAGTAAATTAGCAGATGCAAAACCAGAGAACTTAAATCCCATGCAAGATAATTTATGTATATGGGATAGAGAGGGGTGAAATATTGAGAATTTTCAAGAAAAACGGACAGTTTTCCTTACTCTCCTTATTTTTGTAAAACAGGTGTATGCCTCACTCTGCTTTGAGCAGAAGACTATGGTGGTGGTAACGAGCTAACTGTGTTTGAACATCACAGAGGTGCATTTTGCTGTGCACCCAGGACATAAGATACCTGGTGGCTGTATTGCATGTACTTGGTACCCTGCCATACTGTTCAGAGAAACACTGGGCAGCACCAACCTGCTTCCCAGTGGTCTTCCATTCCTTGGCTACGGCCCAAGGCGCTACCCAGTACAGCTCTCTGCAAGAGTGCTAAAAGACCCATTACAGAGACAGGACCAGCATAAATATTAATTCAGCACAGCACAGCTGCCAGGAAGGGAGGAGGTGATACACTTCAGCCCTTGCTGCACAGGACCAGCATCTCTCCTGCCCAGCTCTGCGCTTCATCCCAGCTCACATCCCCTCCCTGGCCCCAGTCCCTCTCCAGACTCCCCTGGCATTACATGGGGGTGTAGAAAGAGGTTCGATGTTGCTTACCTGGTCCATGGGGATGCTGCCTGCTACACGAGGCAGCCCGGCAGTCCGGGCCTGTGAGGAGGGATCTTACGGCAGAGCAAGGTCACATCCCGATGCCTCTGGCCACTTGCTAATCCGCACAGTGCTGGGGATGAACGTTGCAGGGGAGGAGGGAAAAAAACCACAGCAGTTCCCCCAGTTAATGCTGGAGGAAGAAACAAAAGCTAATCAGCCTGGAGCACAGGGCACATGAAGGGAACAAGCTTCTTCAAGGCACGTTCTCAGCTTTAGTTCTTTGCTCACTTTAAAAAAAAAAGAAAAATAATTTCCCTCTGTAGTGTATTAATCACCACAAGTCAGCCTCAGGAAGAGTTATCCATGGAGCTATGCACTGACTGTGAGGACGCTGTGTTATAGCAGGATTATTTACTTCTATAACCTTTACAGAAACAAGAGATAACTACATTAGAAAAACTTGCTCGCACACAACAGCAGCAACCGCCTGATTCATTCCTGCACCCTCCCATTTGTGCACATTTGCCCAAAGAGCTGATGCTCTGGTTGCCACCAAGGGAGCACTGCCACCATGCAGGGGTGGCTTTGGAGACAGCCAGATTTGGAAGGTGGCTTTTTAGTGAGTTTGCCTTTCAGAGGACCAGGGAGAACCTGTCTCCCATCCCAGCAGGTACTGGCACTCAAGGGCTCAGGACCGGGGGCCACCCAGGGTTGCCCTGTGCCCCAGGGATGTGCATGACATTGCATGGTGGCACAAGACAAAGTGGCTTGTGCAGGAGGACCCTCAGAGCCTCCCCATTGCTCCCATTGGGTTTTTCTCTCCAGCAGCCATCACCCACCAGCAGAAAGCCTCCTAAGCAGCTCCCAGCCACGAGCTTTCCAATGGCTGAGGTCATTGCATGCCAAGAGCGAGCCTGCAATAAACCGAGAGCCCTCCCCTAACAACCACCCCATCTGACCTGCAGCTCCAAGCACGATGCGTCCTTTGAGCAAACAAATGAACAAGGTTTCTTCTGCACTGCCCTCTTCCTCTTCTCCGTGCCCTCTGATGCACGGCTGAAGTTAGATCTGTGTGTGGTATTTATTTCCCTGGCCCCTGGCATTGGGACCATGCCCAGAGGCCAAGTGCCCAGGGGCAGCTACTGCACCTCTCTGCATTTTGGGTGAGGCATTGCAAATTTCCAGCAAATTCACCAGCAACAACCATGCTGGCAGTGGTTTCACCCCCACCCCGCCCCAGACCGCCAGGTGCAGTCTGGAACCTTTTCAAGAAATCACATGATGTGGGGAAAACAAAACAGTTACCTCCAGTCTCTGCTGCAACGAGCCAAACCTCAAAGCAAAAGTGCTCTTACATCCCCGGTTTCCATTTGCCCCCGAACCTGTGTCTTGCACCCTCCAGAGCAGTCTCCCATTTCCGCAGAGCTCTGTGGGTGACATCCTGATCTACAGACGTATAAAGGAATCTTTGTTTACAACATAAGAGCCACAAAATGCAAATAAAAAGCCCCAAATAGCACAAGATCAAACAGGGTCCATATCTACCCTTTCAAAGGCATCCAGGCTGCAAAGCTCGCTATAAGCAAAGGTTTTGTTTGGAACATTAAATATGATACTAAAAGCATCTTCCATGCGGAAACAAAATGCATCTGAGTTTGTTTATGCCGTAACTTTAATCTCTCCAAAAACAAGTCTTTAAAGCTTTTTTTAGGCTGAAAAAATAATACTGAGTAATGAATCAAGGTGCATTGGGTTTGCGTGGGAAGATTTTGGTACCAGGGGGGTTACAGGGGTGGCTTCTGTGAGAAGCTGCTGGAAGCTTCCCCCGTGTCCGACAGAGCCAATGCCAGCCGGC
>JAVJGG010000094.1:3999425-4016161 GCA_035590195.1 Aviceda cuculoides
TGGAGGACTGTCTCCCATGGGAGGGACCCCACGCTGGAGCAGGGGAAGAGTGTGATGAGTCCTCCCCCTGAGGAGGAAGGAGCGGCAGAGACAACGTGTGGTAAACTGACAGCAACCCCCATTCCCCGTCCCCCTGCACTGCGGGGCGAGGGAGGAGGTAGAGAAAATCGGGAGTGAAGTTGTGCTCAGGGAGAACGGAGGGGTGGGGGGAAGTTGTTTTTAAGATTTGGTTTTATTTCTCATTAGCCTATCCTATCCTCATTTGTCCACGTTGAGCCTGTTTTGCCCGTGATGGTAATTGAATGATCTCTCCCTGTCCTCATCTTGACCCATGAGCCTTCTGTTATATTTTCTTTCCCCCGTCCAGCTGAGGAGGGGAGTGATAGAGCGGCTTTGTTGGGCACCTGCGTCCAGCCAGAGTCAACCCACCACACAAGGCCTTAAGAGGCTGGTAAGCAGCAGGGAACCATTGCAGAGAGTGTACTCCTGATTTAGAGTCTTAAACATACTCCAAGAAACAAAATCCATCTACCCATCAATATGATGAAAAGACTGCAAAGTTCCCTTAAACTCACCCGGCCACCTCATGAATCTCCTGGTTGGGAAAGCAAGGAAAAACGCAGTCCTCTCTCACTTAAATCTTCAAACTTCCACGCAAGCACGAACCATTTTGCTGCTCCTGGGATATGGTAGCGGGAGCTATACCTGTGCAGTGAGCAGGGAGGAGGCTTCAAAGCCTTCTCGCCGCAGGGGTGCAGCAAAGCCCAGGTCCCCAGTACCGGTCCTGCAGCTCAGGCTACTCATCACCTCCCCTCCAGATGCTCTTCCTCCAGCAGCCTCCACGGCATCCACTTTTTTTGGTGTCCCTTGCCATGCAAAACAGGATCCAAGATGCCTCCAGGCTCTGCAACGCTGGCAGAAGTTATTTCAAGGCACTCCTCTTCTGTAGCAGGACAGCCTTGGGACTGCTCAAATGTCACTATCTTCTCCTGGCTTACGCTGGTGGCTTATTCTCCATTTTCAGAGCAGCAAAAATTCAAGTCGTGCTTCACAGGCACATCCTGCGCCCCAGTGGATGGTCACAGCACGAAGCATCTGTGTGGGCACCCGGGAGCCAGAGGGGATGGATGCCGGAGGTGGGAGGACTTCCCCAGCTGGACCTCACCTACGGCTCTGCACGTACTCCAGCGGACCACGGATTTAAGTGGTCTCCGTGAAGAAGGCTTTGAGCATTCCTAGTTCAGGGGGAGAGATGGCCTGACTCACCTGAAAGGAGAGAAGCCGAAGGGATTTAAGTACGTGCTCATCATTAGGCATGCAAGTAACGTTCTCCTGTATCGGAGCTCGGGCAACCAAATGAAAAAAGCAAATATTTGCTAGAATGAAAATGTCAAGCGCTTGGTGGCTTTCCTTTTGCCTTGTTTTTTTTTGTTCATGGTGGCTTCAACCAGTTAATAACCGTATAATTAATGGATTTTTATTTTTTTTTTTGTCGGGGAGGTGAGGTCATTCTGAGGCAGCTCAAGACAAAAGTTTTGCTTATTTCTTCCTAAACAAAACTTAAAGCAAGGAAAAAATGGGGAAAAAAGGTTCACTGGGGAAGCGCCAAACTTTTTTTTAAAGTTAGCGTTAGCTTCATTTTGGCTCCAAACATCGCTTCAGAAAGTAGAAGTCAAAGCATCTCATTTCAAAAACGCACAAAGAAGTAGTTTGATTTTTTCAAAATTGCTACTTTCTGTTGTAATTTTTTGTGGAGTTCAACACAAATAATTTCAGCTGACCTAAAACCCTGTTTTTCAACAAATGCATTTGTATAAGCTTAAAAAAAAGAAAAAAAAGAAAGAAAGAAAGTCTAGTTCTTTAGCCTGTATTTGTGCAAAACCACTAATTTTTAGTTGTCGGCTTTCTGCTAGAGATAATCACACTGAACAAATGGCTGAATATATGATTCTTCTCATGCGTGTATCACAAGGGCTGATGGAAAGAACAAAAAAAAATAAGACAGTGTATCAGAAAGGGAAAAATATGAAGTGTGTCTAGATACAAACCACTAGAAATATTTATAGAAACAGAGCACCAGCATCAACACTTGAATGCTTGTGCTACCAACTCCCTTTTTGCATTCAGGTTTCACATCTCATGGCATTGCATACGTACTCCCTGTAATCCAAAAGCATCAAATTAAAGGAGACTAATTTTATCTGGAAGAGCTTGGAGCGACCTCAAGAACAAGTGCTCTTCACTTGGAGCCGGTGTTTGAGTTTCTTTCTCGCCAAGAGGAGCATTAGTCCCCTGGGTAACTGCTCAAAGGCCTGGGGGACGGCTGCTTTATTTCCTCATTAAATAATTCTGACTCATGAACACATCAGAAAACTTGCATTGTGGCCTTTGACAGTTTACCTCTATAAAGGCAAAGTTTGTCGAAGAAATCATTTTCTGCAAATCATTCGCACGGCATTAGTCATGTTTGTTCCTTCCTCCCAGCCTCACAGAGACAGCTCCAGTAATTTGTATTATTTTCATTGCCTTCCCCTGTACCCTCATCTATCTTGACCGAGTGAACTTGCAACTTTATCTCATCTTCCTACAGCGGCAGATCAAGACAGAACTGCTTGTCCTGGCCAAGAGGAATGGGTTTAAATAAAATTTTCATCTTTTTCTCTTGCAGACAAGCTAAATGCCCCTAATATCCCTGTCCAGGCTGGCTCTTGGCCTTCAGAGGAATCTGGCCAACAAGGAATAATGGGCATAAGGGCATGATTAGAAGGCCAAACCTTATCGATCCTATTTACCTCCGTTGCTTTTATTTGTATAACTCTGGCCTCTCCTTCCCTTCTGAATTTTTTTTAAAGCAGCCAAACTACCTATGGGCATCTCTCATGCCCACACATCTCTAAGCCACATGCAAAGCAGAGCACTGAGGAAAGATGAATATGATAAAGACGCTCTTAAAGGTAATCTTGAAGTTGCTTAACCTTGCACACTGCTGGGCCCATGAGCACATACTGTCTTGGGTTACATCCTGAGGTGACAAACCAGTTTTTGAGGAACTTTTCCATGCAAGAGAGAAACGTCCTAAACACCTGATATTCCTCCCCACCCCTTCCCCAAACCCTGGCATATTTCTAGAAGATCTATACATTTATATCTGGCTGCTTAGTAGGGAAATGCTTTTTCTGAGCCATCTCCACTGTATATTTTCTTCTGACATAAATATGAATTAAGGTTATGGCCCAATGTGATCTTCCCAGGAAAAAGTGTAGATTACATCCATGTGACCCATTAAAACAATCTTAAATACCCACTGATGGGTCGTTATCGCAAGTTACTTTCCTTCCTGATGTAGAATTTCTTCAATATATTGGAGGACAAAAAAAAGTCTCCAGGAAGGCATTGCCTGTGCACCGCATTAATAAAAAGGGACAACACAAGGGATGGGATTGACAAGTTGGAAGAGGAGTCTCCATTTACCCAGCCCTGCTGGATGAATCAAAATACCCCTCCTGAAGGGCATGTAGGCTAAAGGGAAAACTTTAATCATCAAAATTCAGAAAGAGCAAAGACATCCCTATCCCACGCAGCAACACACCACGCTGTGTGAAATATGAGAAGACATGGATAAAATATTATGCCTGCCTGAAAATGCTCAGGAACCCAAGAGACCCAAGGGCTAACCCACCTCCTGTTGCGTGTAGTAAATATAGCAGCCTGCATAACACTGTATCTGGGACCAGTGGGTAACTGCTTATGGGATCACCTACAGTGGCTATATGGGGTGATATAGGTTGGAGGACACGTGGTTTCGGAAAGGACTGGTGCTCCCACGCCCCAGCAGCAAAGGGACTTCCCAGACACGAGCGGCCGGTGGCTCATACATGACTCATACGTGATAGCAAATGTCACTACCTAATCAGCTAGTAGGTTTGTGGCTGCTTTTTCTAATAACTTTGCCCCACCGCAAGGCAAGAAATGGCACGTTGAGTTGCAAGTTGGATTTAGGTGCAGAAGAGGGGGTGGAGGGCTCCCCAAATCGTCGCTCGCTCCTTCCCCATCCCCTGTGCGGAAAGCAGTGACAGAAGAAGGCTGCGAGGCTCTTCCAGCTCAGGCGAGATGGGACTTCATGAGCCCTAAAAAAATAGCCTTTATTTTACGCTTTGCCTCTGCAACCTGAATCCGAGTTTATAAACATTCTGCTGTGCGTCAAGACAAAAGGGATTTTTTTTTTCTTTGCACCTATATGATTCAATTTAAAAAAAAAAAAAAACAACAAAAAAAAAAACAAACCTGTCTGGAGAAAGAGTAGCTTGTGCTATAAAAAGAAAAACTGCTCAAACCCAAGGCTGAGAGAAGAGAACACATAGGCTTACCGGCTTTCCTCCCTTGCAGACAGCATAGTGCTGAAGACACACATCCAAGAGAGAATTCCCGGCAGTCGGCCCTTAGCTATGCCGGCTCGCCATCCGACGAGCGGTCCCGCCGAAGGCCGATTTCGGCTAACCTCCAGTTCATGCCGCTGTGTGCCCAGTAGCCCTTGGTGCCCAGCACAGCTACAGAAACCAAGGCAGCGAAGAAGATCTGCAAGCTTGCCGCCGGGTCCTGCCGCAGTGCAAAGTCCCGAGGCATCGCTGGGGTTCGACGAACCTTGAAGGGCCGAACAGAGTTGGGTGCTGAGCACAGGGGGTCAAAAGCACCCTGCACCCCCTCCCACAGCCCCTCCGTCTCCTCTGCCTTCAAATGGGGACGGCAAAGCAGCAAACAGCGCTGTCAGCTCAGCACAGGAATCTTCCGTCCACAGCCTAGCACATCGCCGTGCCCATTGTGGTAGGTTTAGGGTCCCCTACGCTCCAAGGATCCATAGACCTCCCAGAGGCACCCCCCCCTTTTCCAGGCATCCCTGCCTCCATAGGGTTAGGAGCGAGAGACGCTGCCAGAGCCTCTTCCCAGTTGCTACGGGGCCTGTGCTACCCAAACCCTTCCCCTAACAGGACGGCCCCTGCACACCAAAACCTGCCCCAAAGGGCCAAGAGGCTCCTGTGAGACCCCTCACGCGACGTACGGCAGAGGGTCCCTGGGGAAGAGTGCCCTGAATCATTCCGAGGAAGCCAGGCAACTCGCAGCTGCAAGGTGAGACGCGGCACACCTTCCATTCCCTTAACTCGTAGTATTGACGAAACATAAAATATTAACACCAGAGAATACAGAGTTCTCTTTAAAGAGATCGATTCGCGAAGGTTGGGAGCGGGTCCTCTGCCGCGCGGAACAGGGCAAGCAAAAAAGTCTTCGGCGTCAGGCGGAGGGGGTTGTGCCAGGGAGCAAGGGCTGCCTCCGCTCCTCTCGCCCTACGGGCTCGTGTTTGCAGGGGCTTCGCACGGTGCCCGCCCTGAAGCTTCACAGGCTCCCAGAACATCTTGGGTTGGGGGCCAGGGGGGGATATCATCTCCTCCCAGCAGCCTAAAGCAGGCGGTTCTCTGCAGGCCGATCTGCCGACACCTCCCTTAAAACGACACCCTACGCTCTCACCCTCCTTCTCCCCCACCGTCACCCACCGGGAAACAAGGGACACCTGCCCGAGGGGGAAGGAGTGTAGGGAGCCAAGACCAAATTGAAGCCTACCTTTTTTTCCCCAAAATTTCCAGTTGTGTCAGCTTCTTTATTTGCTCCAATTTCCTTCCAATTTTCTGTAGTCTTCATGCATCTAATTAATGATTCAGATCATTAATGTTTCTGGAGCAGAATTGTCTTCCCATCTATAAAGTGGCCGTGCCAATTCTTAGCCCTAATTTTAAACAACATACTTTGTTTAAGCTTTCTGCAGAGAAAACAGCTTGAGACCAAAGGCTTTTCTGTCTCTTCACAAGACAATTACTGAGAATGTTATCAGCAAATCTTAACGCACCTTCATCTGCGAGGAGAATTTCTCCCAACAGGGCTACACAGTCCACCCACCTATAGACATGCACAGGACTACAATCAATACATGTTAATTAAGCTGTAGCCCACTCCAGTTAAAATTATAGAATCTGAAGGACAGACATTTATTTTTGTCAGTAAATTAATTTAAGCATTCATTAATTTTAACTTTAATTTTTAAATTATATATCACTTTAATGATAAATAATTCCTCTCATTACAGGGGAAACATATGGAAGAGAAAGATAAAATGGGAGAGACTTGGACCCAGCAAGGAATATGTTCTCCGGCACTTCCTTCTCTTTCAGCACATCAGTAACCCCATTTATGTCAGCAAACTGGGCTCTTTTGAAAATTTGGCTGGCAAGTGCAGTGCTGAAATAAGAACAGAGATTCTTTGAGTATCTCACCTCCTTCTCTGCTGGGAACATGAAAGCTCGGCTGTGAAATCTCAGTGTTTTAGAATAGCTGAAACTTTGTACACACTACCAAAATAAACACTTTTCTACAGAAATAAAAATATTACCATGTTAACAGGGTTTTTTTTAATTTATATAGAAAAGGGCAGGTTGTTTTACAACTTAACCCTTTCTGCGCATATCCCAGGCAGAGAGCACTATTTTTAAAGTGAGGTTTGTGCAGCGTCCTGTATTCAGAGTTAAACATTCCCTGGCTTGCGTATGGCAGTTTAATACGCAGCAGACCAGCAATATTTTGGGCCTTCTTTTCCCAGCAGATGCCGGGTGGCAAATGATCTGGGCTGGTCCAAAGAAGGGGTTTAACCCTCAACATCTTCATCCCAAGGGACTGCCCGGCAGCTCAGCTATCGGTGTCACATCTGCGCCGTGAATTTTCTCTGCTCCGCCTCGGTGCAAAACTAAGCAAACATCCCGAAGTCTTTTCCTTCTGTACGAAGCAGAACGGAAGAGCGTCTGGCATCCTAAAAGGCTCTCTCTGGGATCACAAGTCCTTCACCTCGCCAAGCACATCGGCACAGCGCTTCCCGTAGCCGGGGTGCTGTATAAATAGCAGCGCTGCATACCGAGACTCCTCCACCCCGACGTACCGTACCCTGCCTGGGACCTGTCAAATGCCAAAAATCAAAGTAGATTAACTCAATAACTTATTCAATGGAGGGTGCCAGTACTCCTCAAGCACTGTGTTGGACTGGTAAGAATCGATCGGCTTCACAGCCGGTGGTGGCAAACAAATAGCAAACCCAAATTGTTCAGCGAATAGACTATCTGACCAAAAAAGAACTGGAAAAGCACCAGGTCTCATCCTCCGGGGAGCTTCAGACCTGCCGTGCAATTATGGTCTCTTCTTACCATATTTCTTCCCTTGAAACAACTACTTAGACCTCTTCCCTGCGTGGTTTTGCAGCTACGATCGCAAACCGTTGCTGCTGCGTTTTCGGGACACCACATCTGCTACAACTCCTGGGAGACAGGCAGAGAGAATTCCTCTCGGAGCCCCGCTGCAGGGGGCTCAGTGCAAGCACGATGCATGGGCACCGTTCATACCGACACCTCTCTGCTGCCTTTTTTCCGAGACAGTAGCACCAAGACAGGGACGAGTGAGCAGCACAGCCCGGCCAGGACCTCCAGAGATAACTCAGGGCTCCTAAAAACCAGACAAGTCACGACTACTCGCACACATGTTAAGCGGAGCAGAGTATCCCAGCCTTCTCGGAGCCAAAATTCACTTTTTCCAGCTCCTCTGCCTCTTGACATCGCCTGTCTCGCACTGTGCCACCCTCCCACAGTGCCAAAATTAACTGTATTCCCTTCTTAAGATCCATACCCTTCCACCCCCCTGGAGAACCATCCCTAGCAGCGTGGCTTTGCTGAAGCCAAAGGGATTCCTCCTGCAAGGAGGAGCCCGGCTGCCTGCATTTCCACATACCAGTATAAAATCAAGCAGGATATAACCCAATGCTTTGAGCAGGTGGCGAGGCAGACCAGCAGCTTGGAAAACCTCTTTAGCAGGAACATGAAGGACCTGTGTAACGGAGAAGGTTCAGTCGAAAGGGGAATGGGGCAGCAAAAGAGAAACTATGCAAAATATTACTTTACTAGTAATCTTCTGTCTACTTAACTACGGCAGATAATTGAGCATTCAAAAGGAAAAAAAAAAAAAAAAAAGCCTTTCTCCCCATTTATCTATTAGCTCTTCTTCCACTCAGCTGTGCTGCTGAATGCCCATATTTATGACATCAGTGCATGTTGCTATAGAGATAATTAATTAATGCAACATAATAAAGTCAGCAATTCTACTACCTTGCAGGTTAACACAGGACTGGAAATAGAGTGGGGAGGATAGAAACCTTACTTCTAAAAAGCAATATTTTTAACGATCCTCCAAGCACTGAAAGAGAGACTTGGGCCTGAAAATCATTTCCACAGTACATGAAATGTGCTACATTTGGTATAATCACTGTCATTAGGAACCCAGAGAAGAATTAGAAAAACAGCAATAAAGACGAATGAAGGTTCAGCCCAACAATTGCACGTGGAAGAAAGAGTTCCCCAAGAGCCCAGCAAAACTCTTCCTCTCAACCCGGCAAAAACGCACCAGCTCACAAGGTATTTGGCCAAAGATGCTACAAGCTGTGATGTGTCTAATCCCAAACGCACAGGGCCTTTTTTCCAAGAGCCCTCCAATGCTGCCCACCCCCAAAAACCGTCTTTCCGGGGGTGTCTGTCTTCTATGGAAGGGAAGCTGAAGGCAGGTTAAGAGCAGCTCCTCCTCGTGGGACCTTCTGAGCAAGCCCGTGACGAGAGGGGGGTTGAGACAACCTCTTTGCACCCCAGAAGACCCAACGTCATGCTCGGCCACGAGCCAGTGGCCTTCCCAGCTCCCATCAAAGCAAGATTTTCCTGCCTGTCACAGGTGGGCCACAGGAGGAGGCAGGAGGTGAGACCAGAGTCTTTCACCTCTCTCATACACAGCTGCCTCCTGACAGTCAGGTTGACATTTACAGCTGACAAGGACATCAGTGACTTGTCAACATGTCCAAACAAGACAACTCTTTGATGAGAGCTGTAACTCCACCCAGGAGCTAGCCTTCCTACCAAGAATTAGGCCAAAAAAAAAATAAAAATAAGAAAAAAAAAAAGATGCTGTGGAGCATTCAAGTAGGTGCCACACTTGCGGTTTGGTCTAACTCCACCCTTTTGTTAATTTAGAAAATTAAAATCAATCCCCTTTTCAAGTAAGGTCTTATTTTATTATTTGTCCTGTGCTAATTAGAATCTTTTTATATACTTTTTAGTTCAGGGTCTCTGCCTTCTGAGGTTAGAAAGAAGAAAGCAGGACAGATGAAATTAGGTCACTTAACCCTCAGGACACCACCATTCCTCAGCAAAGGTTGCTCTGCATGCAATGAAGCAAAGGGGAAAATGCTTTAAGGAAAGATACATGCAGAATAGACGAGCAAAAGACTGTGTTTTGGGACAAAAGTGACATCATCAAGCAACATTTGCCTTCCATAACCATGAAGGCTTTGTCACATGGCGATATTTTCACGGCGAGCTTCACTGTCATGCCATAACTGAAGACACCTACACTTCTCAGAGAACTGCCCAGTGAAAAAACAACAAACCAAATTATTAAAAAATTTAAAAAGATCACTTAGCAGAAAAATCAGAAGGCCAGAATACTGTTGCCCAATTTATAAGCCATCTCCACAATATGTTATTTCAATAAAAGCACAGAAAAGTGTGCAGCTTTTACGTTGCATTCATGTGCAACACAGTCGAGGAAAATTAGAACAAAAAAAAATACCCAAGTATTAAATGCATTACAATCTGTTTGGAGACTTCAGCGTCAGCTACCAATTCTTTACCGGCTCAGCTACTTTCAATAGGATAAATCGCACGGAGTCACTAAAATCCAGAGCTTATTGCATACCATCTGCAGGCATAGTTTCTCTATTCCCAAGTCATAGCCGTTTTCCTGGCAGGCTGCTGCTTTGACCTGTCGCAAGACTTCTTTGCGTCTGTCTGCAACACACTCCCCAAGGAGATGGGTCCGTCTTAAGGGGTCAGTTTAGCTGCAGAAAGAGAGTGGCAGAAGTCTGTTAGACAATTTTCACGAGACGATTAAAATGGCAATATCCAAGCCACCAAAATATTTGCTTGATCCGCACAAAAACCGGAGCAAAACCCACTCTTGCACGGACCAGCTGCTGCTGCATAGGTTTATAGCTGGAATAAAGAGAGAACACATTTTCCCTAAACCCAGACGACAACCCAACCCAGATAGCAGAGGCAAAAAATCATCTATGGTGAGAGTAACAATGGGCAATTTAGCTTGATTATATCCTTGCAGATCTTCCTATTTATAACGGTTTGCATTATTTTGAATGCAAACTGCTTTTTTTCCTGTGCATCAGCTCTCGCAAGCAAAAGTTGTCATTAGCTCCTGATTAAAAGAGGCTTTAAATAAAGAGTGGAAACAAGCCCAAACAATGAAGTGCTGCTGCATCCCAGTCCTGTTGTATCAGACTGACTGCTGCAAATGTCAGTTTTATTTACTGTTTGGAGTCCACTAAGCTTCTCTCTTGCAGGAGAGTTAAAACTGGGAATACTGGGCCAGATGGGAGAAAAGAACAACAGAGGAGAGGAGAAGAGGTAAATAAATAAGCAACCATGGGGCCCATGTGTCCAGGTGGGTCCTGGTAGTTCATATGAGCAACATCCATGCAAGTTTACCCTCAGATGCAGCAAACATTAAATAAGCTTCACTAGTGAGAGCCTGACCTTTTCCATCTTCCCCCCAGCAGAAATCAAGCTCCGACAGGGACCAAAAAGAGGGTTAGAAATAGCAAAGATAATAAAGTCAGTCATCAGAAGCACAAAAGACTGAAGGAAAAAGACAGGCAGGTGAAAGGACAACCTCAAGAAAACCTGAAATATTGCAAGTCATCCTCTATTGCCAAAATACCATGAGACATAATCTATCCCACTTAAATAGTGGCAGCGGAATATGTGACCAAGTGAGGCTAGGAGCTCCATTTTGAGGCTGGGAGAAGGAGCCTGCTCCACTTTGTACATTAAAAGACTCATTTTGGCACACGTTTGCTGTGTATTTTTTAGTGGAACAGAACTCCCCTTTAGCAAGGCGCAGGCAGACACCAAACAAGACTACTTTGAATTTTCCAGTCTCGGTGACATCTGGACCACAGGAAACAGCACTGATTATTTCAAGTTGCGGGTTCCTAACCTCGGTGATGGCCGAGCCACAGCCTTTAGGGTATGTCTGCGCTGCACAGCCACCAGTTCCTCCGGTTAATGGAGAACCCAAGCCAACGCCAAGCTGGTCGACCACATGAGCGCAGGGCACTGCCTGGGTTTTTTAGCCCCTGCTTAATTAGCCAAGATGAGCACCGCTGGGAGATGACACAGCAGGAATTGCGCATGGGATGACACTCTGCTCAACGGATGCACCAGTTCGGTTGGTTCGGTCTCCAGCAGGTACCAGTTTTATAGATGCATCTTTTAGTCAAGATGATGGGAAAGGGAATAGAGAGGAGGGGACCCTCCACCCCTGTCTCTTTCCTGACCGTACCTCTAGCACACTGCCTTTGCCAGGCAGGCTAAGGACTCGCTGGTGAGCAAAAACACTGCTCAGAGAAGCTCACAGCAGCTGTCTCAAACCCCAAACTAACGCACCGCTCCAGATTGCCTACCCATCCCAAACAGCACAGGTACTCAACCCTTGTCCAGCCCTGGAGAGCGAGAAAAACTAACTCAATAAATGCAAAGCAATTCCATTCGATTCCACCTTTTAAACGCAACACTTAATTAACTCTACTGGGGCTTCTTTCGCTCTAACCGCTTGTGTTTCCGTGCCACCAAGGTTAGGAAAACACTTTCTCCCTTTCCACAGAGGGGCCCTGGCTTTCCCTCCCTGTTTCATGCTGGCATTACATTAACTAGAGTCTGGGCCCTCAGGCACACAGAGCCCGGCCCCGAACAGAAAGAGCTTCTCCTTCACAAATCTGTGACTAGCTGGTCGGTTTTTTACTTCTCTGGCTGACCCTTGCTTAGACTCCAACCCAGTACCCTGGCAGGGCTCTGCTACTGGAGTAGAAGAGGAGAAACCAAGCTGCCACCCCACTAGATCCAACGTTTAGAGTCAGTAATGCTAAATTCTCCAAAAACAAAGACAGAAAAGCGAAGGTGGGGGCGGAGGGAGAACAACCAAAACCAGATGTTTCTAAGCAGCTGGCATCTCTGTTTCTCCCAAGATGCTGATGAACGCAAACTCTGCGGTTTGACAGACCCCCATCGGCCACCCTCTTCCTGCTAACAGAGAGTTCAAATCAGCTCTGTGCTGGATTTAATCATCTTCTCCCCTTAAATAATTAACTAGGGGGAGGAGAGGAAAAGGATTTATTCATGTCACTAACTGTCAAAAAAATGTTTACTGTGCTAAAATAACCTGGGCTCTTGAATTGCAGGAAGAAAAAAAAAAAAGAGAGAACACCCAAGGGAGAGGGAACTGTGAGAACATCAGCTCTGCACACAAGGGGCATGGACATGCTGAGGTAGACGTTGAGATGGGACATAGGTGAGGTCTTCCAGCAGATATTCATGGGGAAACGTAGTGAAAGCAGAGCAGCGGGGAAACAGGGGAATGCCTTCATTGGCTTAGCTCAGCTGTTTGAGCTGAGCTCTGCTTTTTGGGCAGAGCTGAGAACATACATTTTTAAGCAGAGCCTTGCGAGAGACGCACCAAACCCCAGCACTAGCTCGACAGGTTGCGCAGCAGCTCCCCCAGCCCTGGCCTGCTGCCCTCCCCAGTAGCGGACCACCCTCTCCAAAACTCTTCCGAGAGGAAAAAAGAAACATCAGAAGCAGGACCGCAAGGTGCTCCTCCTGCCGAAGAAAGGTCAGGGGATGCTAGGAGGCCTAGAAGTAACCGCAAAAACTCAATGTATCGGGAAAAACAATGACTTTGAAGCACTACTGAAACACATCTCCGGCTCTGTCGCACCAGGCGTGAACCGCAGAGCTCTTCACAACAGGGCATGCGAAGGGCCCGTAACACAAATGTTTAAATGAAGTGGCAGAAGTCCATCAAGGACTATTAAACACGAAGTTACAGATTAACTTCCAGCTCAGGAAGCCCTGAAGCTGCAAAATGCCGCAGAACGGGAGGGAGCGAGATGGGGCACAGGGTCTTTCTCAGGCACATCATCACATCTCGCGTCTTGCTGGAGACCCACCGGTGAACTCAGCGCAGCCAGCATTTTGTACCTGCTGTAGATAAAACGGCTGATGGCCACGTTTCACTGGTGGCGCAGTCCCAAGAAGCGTGGCCCCTTGAGGGGCACCCATGGAGAGCCCTACCCCCCATATCTAGGACCCCTTCATCATCTGCAGCAGGGAACTGGGGCAGGCACAGAGGAGACCCCACACCGAGCATCCCATCCTCCAACACACCCAAGTGACGGCATTACGATCATGCACAGAAGTAAGGATGGCTTTGCTGGAGCACGGCCTTCAAGACAGCCTTTCCAGAATGGACATACCATATTCTTCCAGGACAATGAACAACTTGCAGTGAAAATATCCAACCACCCCTCATACAACCCAGACCACCTCCTTTCTCTCCCACAGGCTTCCATCCTTTTGTACTGGTGCCCACAGCTAAAATCCTGTACAGACCTATTTTTTGGTGTTTTGAGCACATTCCCAACCTTTTGGAGCTCTCCTGTGCTTTAGCAGTTATTTCTCAGCCTGGGAGACACTCTGCTGGTGGGATCTAACAGCACAGTGAAGGTGCAGTGGGAGCCAAACCGGTGGCTCACATCTCCAGTTTGAGGTTTAGAGGCAACAGCCACCTGCAGAAAACAGTCAATGGGGGAATTAGCCACCAACAGCTCAGCCAGCCCTTGATTTTCTTGGTGTCCTCGCATACCCTCAGGCTGCCCAGCATCTGGGAAAGCTAAGAGGCCTCTCTAGATAAATCAGCGCAAAGCCACAGTGAGGACAACCTTATCATGGATAATATTGATATAGCTGAATCCAGTAACAAATTGTTTTCTGCTATGGACCATGCCTTTCATCACAGTCCTTAGGGGACAAGCAATGCAATGAGATTGCCTCCCGCCAGAATTAAATCAGGACACCTATTATGAGAAAATGAACTCAACTGCCGCACAATATCCTTTGATATTCCACTTTCACGACCCGGAGGTGGTCGAACTGCCACGATTTAACAAGAGCTGAAGGGCAGGCTGGCCACCCGCCGCTCAGACTGCCTGCGGACCGCAAGGACGTTGGGCATGCGGGATGCTCCGTCCGGGCGGCTGCACACACACAGGCATATCGTGAGCAAGCGCCAGAACCAGGAACCACAGGGAAGCAATTACTCTGTGAAAACTGATGCCTCATAACTTATTCCGGCAGCAGGACGTCATTCCAGCTCCACCTGCAGGAATTTCTGCCGGTAAGAAAGCCTTGGAGGTTAGATGGGAAAGGTATTGCTTGGGGCGGGGGTGAGGGAAGCGAGTAGGCTGAGGCTGGTGAGGAGAAGCGGGCTACAGGTTTGAAAAGCAGGGAAGGTGGTGAGTCTTAGGGATGCATAAAAATACTATTAAATAGCTTGGAGAGTCAAGGGGGTTGGGTTCCTGGGTATAATCCCCCAGGCAAACGCTGAATGCAGCTTCCCAAGAGTGCTTTCTAGAAACCTTCATGAATTCTCTGCTCCAGCCCCTACTCTCTCTGTGTTCAGTCTCTCTGCACAGTTCCGCAGGTGAAGTTTCCAGAAGGAACATTCGCTGAAACTGAATTTTACAGGAATATTAGAGAACATTTGCAAAATGAAATCTAGCAGAAGGGGACATTCATGATAAAAATGCCATTCCAAAAAAAGCTACTCCTCTAAACTGGGGGACACGCGATTGGTATGTCTTTGCAAAATGATTCACACCTAATTACAGGTTTTGAATATCAGAAGCTTACAGTGCTTTGGAATCTACAGGCAGAAACCACTGTCTTGCAAATAACAACAAACGGGAGCATACAGAAACTGTGGCCATTTCCAAAACATTTCACCTAGAGAAAGTAAAAAAATTCATCGCATAAATTGAAAGACGGTATATGCCGAGCAAACACACCACCAATGGTCTAGAGGAACAAACTTCCCACAGAAAGGGCTCACCTGGCTCTCCCTGCCTGTCTGGAGCCACTTTCCCTCATTTCCCGATGGAGAAGAAACCAAACTGGAATTCATTGCCCAGTAGGAAGAGCTGCTGCAGGAGGCTTCTTCCCATTGCACGAGAAGAAGAGCACAACTCCTGGAGAAGCACGTTTCCATGGCAGAGCTGCAAATCCCTATCTTCGGAGTGTCTCATACACAGCAGATAAGCCTTTGGCTTTGAACTGCAAACAAAACCCGACGAGGTAAGTGAGCAACCCATGGTGAGGGTGCGGGTCAATTAAGTCTCTGTGATGCTTCAAGCAACCTGACATGATTTGGGCATCAAGCTCAAGCTAAAAGAAGTAGCAACCCAGCTGGTTTCGTAAGTAACCCATCCTATTAAACAGGGAACACCGTTAAGAGGTACAAAAAAAGACCTCCAGTGCTTTCCCACCAAGAGTAAAACCCTCAAACTTGTTAGATTCCAGGGGGGAAAAAAAAAACCCAAACAACTTCAAATCTGCACAATTTAAAATATATATACATTTAAATGTTATACAGCACCAACAGCAACAAGGAAATGTATGAGCACGTTATGGCTCACAGAAGAAATCCCTACAGATAAAAGACAGCAAAACAGGACCTGAAGTATGAGAGACAGGAGAGTTCACAGCATGGATCGCCAGTCCCAGAGCAAGCGTAAGGCATGGAAAGAAGCAGCAAATGAGCTACACGCAAGAAACGAAGAAAACTGCAACCTTGAGCTGAGAACACATTTGTAACAGATCTATAAAGATGTCAATCTCCTATTTATATAGCAGATAAATACCTGTGCAGCTACCCAGGAAGCCACACATAAAAATTCTGCACCAAGCTCCTGAGAAAACCCCTCACCAGAGACTTCTTTGCTCCCATCTCTGTATCAATCCACTGCAAAGCTGTACTAAATGCCTCTTTTCCACCCCACAGCTAACAATACAAGGCCTAAATGCTGTGCATTTTATGTGAATTATCAGCATTTGCTGGCCCTGGCTTTACCTATGCGGACAGCAATCATGGAAGAAAAAAAAAAGAGGAAAAATCCCATACAGCTTATTCAAAGGCTGGAAATGCCTCACAGCCCTGGTTGTTACAGGATGATTTTCTCACAGCTCTCTTCAAACACAAAAGCAGCACAGAAAGAGCTAGAGATCTGAAGTGGCAGCTAGACTGACCAAGAAAAACATTTGGTGGAAAAGCAAAAAAGACCGAGGGCCGGGGTAGTACATGCTGAGCAAAACCAATAGCATACTCTATGTGAATTACCCTAAACTGAATTGTTTTTACCAGCTTTGTAAAACAAATTTAGGCTTGTAGGAAACTCCAGAGAACACTGGTGATTCAGAGTTAGAAATGAGCCTTTTACCCTGTTCTAGCTTTGCAGGGGTCTCAGAGAGAAAACGATGGTAGCAAGATTGTATATTACATTAACGCATGTTCCTCTGCGCCCTTGTGGTGGGTTGACCCTGGCGGGATGCAGGTGCCCACCAAAACCGTTCTATCACTCCTCTCCTCAGCTGGACAAGGGAAGAGAAAATATAACAAAGGGCTTGTGGATTGAGATAAGGACAGGAGAGATCACTCACCAATTACCGTCACGGGCAAAACAGACTCAACTTGGGAAAATGAACTTG
>JAVJGG010000094.1:4016195-4036039 GCA_035590195.1 Aviceda cuculoides
AGGACAGCTGACCCGAACTAGCCAAAGGGATATTCCATACCGTAGAACGTCATGCTCGGTATAGAAACTGGGGGGAGCTGGCTGGGAGGGGTGAATCGCTGCTTAGGCATCATCGGTGGATGGTGAGCAATTGTATCGTGCATCACTTGTTTTTTTTCTTGGGTTTGTTTGGGGGTTTTTTTTAAGTTTTATTATATTCCTTTTCATTACAACTAATATTATTATATTTTTTATTTTATTTGTTAGTATTACATTGTCTTTTACTTTAGTTGTTAAATCATTCTTAACCCATGAGTTTTACTTTTTTCCCCGATTCTCCTCCCCATTCCACTGCACGGGGGGGAGTGAGCCAGCAGCGGCATGGTGCCCAGTCGCTGGCTGGGCTTAAACCACGACGGAGGGCAAACTGAAGGGGATTCCCACAGATGCTGCCATCAGACGGTGCCCACAGCGCTGGTCTGTCAAAGAGGAGGGGAGATGCACTTTCTTCTTCCCGTTTTGGAAACAACCATTTGGGTGTTCCCACGAAGAGAAGCCAGAAAAGCACAAAGAGCTAACGTCAACCTCTTCCCTCCGATGCCGAGATATACCAACAGATTGATTATTATCCTCCTTAAGTAATGATGTGCCCTCTAAGAGGCCAAGATTAACGCAATCTCAGCCCTAAAGGCCAAGCAGGCTCTAGACCAAACGTACTCATGGAAATTAAGGCCCAGACTGAGATGGCTTAATTTCCTCTGGGAACCTGTGCCAAACCATTCCTGCTAGACAGACACCTCCAAACGCCCTTGAAAAGCCACCAGGGAGCACCAGGCACAGGCACAAGCCCAGATTCAAGCAGTTTGCATTTCGTACCCCTGCCTTCCCAGCTTGCTGCCCAGAGCTTTCCCTTCTCCGACCCTGCTGGGGGGGACACACGGACACCCGCGACCACTGGGACTCTGCTCTGAAGAAAACGACAACATAAACAACGTGGGTTTTGAGAAAGCGTCAGCTCAGGTCTCTCAATACCTTTTATAACATACCCACCTTTCAATTACTGCACTGCGCACATCTATCCCTTTAGTGTTTCAGGAGCATTGACAGACACAAAAAAAAAAAAAAAAAAAAGCCAAAAGGCACTTTGCAAAGGCAGAAACAGTTCTGGGAGAGCTGCCTGGGGAAAGCAACCCAACTGAACACCCAAGAAACTACCTGTTCCCTGCTCTGCTCCAGTACAGATTCACCAACGGCTCCGTTCCCCCGTGAGTGGGTCCAGCAGAGGTGCAGAACAGTAACTCCCTCCCAGGGCCACCCCACCCAAAATAAGCACACACCATTATGTAGAATCAATTAAAAGCAGCAAGAGTGGAGGAGAAGGTGTAATTCCATCCCAAGGCACCTTTTTTTTTTTTTTTTTTTTTTATTTTTGGATCAGTACCTTTCGCCTGTGAGCAATGATAAAACTACTGATTAAAGTTTAAGGGGGGGCTATCTTTGAACCAGAGGAGAGGCACAGCAGGGAAGGGATGCATTATTTAAAGGAGGGTTTGTGTTTTCCACCCCAGCAGCCACCATGAGATTGCCAGGCAAAGCACGGCACTACAGAGTCAAAATCCAAGTGCCCCGAGATGAACATTACATGGTAATGTATGCTTAAATAATCCGTTTATTACATCTTCTGATTGTAACTTTAACAAGGCACAAGTTTTACAGCTAATATTTTGGAGAACTGCAACATTTTTTTTTACAGCACGCCGAGAATTTGCGGGAGAATGAGTCTCACCTAAGTTTACTTCTTTCATCAGGGGACTAAATAGAATTTTCACATAAAATTACCTATCACATGATGCTTATAAAAAGATGCAGCTGTAAACATCCCAGTTTCAACCTCACAGCTGAAAGTTAGTATCACAAGCAGCAAAAATATTCCTACAGGAAAATAGCTAACTGCAATAGATTTTACACCTGCCTGGAAAGCTCTTCCTTCCATGCCGTGTTATCACAAATACTACAGCCCCCCCACCAGATGCTGGAGCGGGGCTGTGCTGTCGATGTGCAGCATTCACTGCCAGCGAGGCACTCTGTGTGTTTGCCTATCAATTAAAGTCAAAGTTTCTCACTTTTTTTATTTTTTAAATCAAAGAAGAATTAACCTTTAGGGAGGAAAAAAAAAAAAAAAAAAACATGCATGGGCCATCACCTGCGGTGTTGACACAATAGTTTTCGTTCGCAAGCAAATGGAAGTTGAACTTAAACGTCAAATATTCCTTTATCAGCATGAACCTAGCTTTCCCTCCCCTCTTTGCCCCCACTGGCATTTTTCTTGTTTGTCTTTAAGTGGGCTCATGAGTGCCTGTGCAGAGCCATTTTTGTTCCCCAGATTACCCCCTGAACTCCTCTGACCCACTAGTTGTCCCCTGTGACAGGGTTGCCTGTTCTAGGCAACACTGAAAAAAAAACAACAACAACAAAAAACAACAACAACAACAACAACAAAACAACAACAAAAAAAAAAAACAACCAAAAAAAAAAACCACCAACCCTTAGAATCAGACTTTCAAAAAGGCTCCCATTCAGGGAAATCCATTATCATTAATGGCAAACCTCCCAGAATCTGTTCTTCATTTCTTTTTCATTTTAAAATGTCAATGCATGTTGTCAGAATGCAATTGTTTTCCTTAATCATCCGCAGCAGTGAAGTAGAAAGTCCTCATCTTTGCGGTGTGGAAAAGTCACTTGCTTTATTCATACCACACTCAATTTTGAGAGGATGCTTTCCAGGCTGGTTTTACCTTCAAGAATCAAGGCTTGTAAGCACTTCTGCTGTAAGAGCCTGTGTGAGCGATAAAGATCCTTCCATCGGGAAATTCAGGTTTTTTTTGCTAGGGAAGGAAAGGCACAGGCATGAGGACACGGGTTAGAAGGTGGCAGAGAACTCTTAAGGCAAAGCCATCCAGAAAACTGGGTATCCTCTCACTTTAAGCTTCGGAACTAGAAAAAGAATTGGGACATTGTTGTCGTCTCGATTTTCTTCAAAGCCAGAGGGGCGAACTGCAGAACGACGTTCTGCTCCATTATCGCTTCTTGAGAGTTGTTCCTCAGTGCAACAACTACATACAATCTTTTCAGTTTGGTAATTGTTGTGGGTTTTTTGTTTGGTTTTTTTTTGTTTTTTTTTTTTTTTCCCAGCAATCACAAAGAAAAGCTGCTGAAAGGTGCGGGCAATAGGCTTCTTAAAGAGCTGTTGACAACTCCCAGGAAACTTTTACATTTCAAATGCATTCTGCCCACATTTCCTGTATTTTCTGTGGTCCTTAAGTTCCTCAATTTAGCACACAAAGCTATTTGCATGAAAATAGCATCTTGAGAGTTTCTTATGGAAGACTTACAATGCCTTTCTTTAAAAAAAACCACCACATAATTGTAGAATTATGTGTTGAACATCTCAGGTAGCTGGGGTAAGAGGAGAATGAAACACAAAACTGATTGCAAACATTTTTCTTTCATTTTAGATCCCATCAAGTTCTCATTCTCCAGCTGCCACTCACAATGGTACTCCTAGATACATTAATCTAGTGCCATTATCATTCTCTAAAGGCAAGGAGCGCTTTCATTAAAGCAAAGACAAATTAATTTAATGGTTTGACTGTCTGTGTTTCTAAAAATACACGTAGACTTCCTCTTGACCTGCAGGTAGAAAATTCTATATTGATACATTCTTGGACTAAACCCAAAGAAAGCTAAAACATTCCACCTGCTAAGCACCCCCTTTCCAAAGTCCGGGAGGAACGGCTGGATCCTACAATGCATCTGGCTGTTTCCAAATGAAATGGTCCTACGCAAATCCACAAGACTAGGAACTCTACCAAGACTGTGATTTGCAGTGAAGAAGTGTTATGAAAGTAAAGATATAATCTTTTGGGTAGCCCCCAACTCTCTCACTTAAGGACACTGCACTTCCATTCAACATCTTAAATTGCACCAGACAGTAAACAGGACAGTTAGCATTTCAACATGCTCCAGAGAGGGGAAAAAAAGCCAAAACGATGCATTTACCGAATTTTATACTTGCTGACGTTTCAGAGTGTGTTGCAAGTGCAGCCTCACAAAGAGATCGCTCCCGGTGCTGGACGTTGGGGTAAGCAAGGACGGGGCACAGCTTGCAGCCAGCCCAGGCTCCAGTGCCTGTGCAATGGCTTTGCACAACAGAAGCTCCCTGGACCCTCCTGGGCTCAACTTTTTCTCCTCAGGTTGCCCACAAATACAGGGGGCTGGAGCCAACAACTCGGTCCTGCCAAGCCCACCCGCCGACATCCAAAAGCGAGGCCTTTCTGGCCAAACCTGTATCACGCGGACCATCGTACTGATGAACCATCCAGCTGCACCAGGTAGTTGAGACAGCAGAACCGAAGGAGAAATACCAATTATGTGCCTTGGCCAGCTACAGCCTCCAGCAAAGACAACTACAGCCATTTCCCTATACTTGGCTCTGTCACCCTCAGCGGGTGGGTGAACCGATTGCAGCTCCTTGGGTGATGTCAGAGCTGTTATAGGGGGGGAGAGGAGACAGACCATAATGTAGTTTACCTAGCTGCCGTCCATCTACCTTTTATCACCCATGAAGCAGATGACAGTGTTAATTCAATTGCCCGTGACTCTCGGAATCACAACATTGGATTTCCACGAGAAGGCCAAGAAGACAAAAGCAGCCACCGCGGGTGCGGGGCTACGTTATGAAAAACTCTGGAGACCCCCTGCAGTCTAGCTGATACCTCAGAGAGCTCACAAGCACCTTCGCGCAGTGGTCTGCTCGGAGCAAGAGCCTCCTGCACTCCCACTTACCTGGACCTGAGCCTTAGAGCCATTCACACACGCACAGACACCAGAAACCACTCCACCGAGGGCCGTACCAATTTTGGGTATTTTGCAAGCGTTTTGCTTGCCGAAGTCCTGAATTGAGCTCCACAATTTCTGCTTCAAAATTCCTCGTAAAGGAGACTTTTCTCACATTGAAATCTTGAACTCCAACAGAAAAATCACTGCAGGAAGGCAAATCTTGATAAACTATTTATTCACCTGACTAGATGCTTCCAGAAATTAAAAGCATGCTTTGGATACCCCATGGGAACATGACCATAGGCTTGATTTGGTGAGATTGTAGCAAGGGAGAACTGTCAATTAAGATGATAATCCATATTTTCTCTTTCAAAATGCAACCATTGCCCTCAAGATCATTAGAAAGTTGTAAGAAAGAATCACCGCCACCACCTTCCAGGGTGGAGCACAGGAACTGTGTATGCTGTTAGGTGTTAGTAAAGGAAAAGCAAGCAAAGAAGAGAAAGAAATTTCAAGCTTGAAGTGTAAGCAGCGTTTAACCCAAAACTGGAATTGCAACAGGGTTAGAGTGTTCAAAACCCTCAAAGGATTTTAAGATCTGGCCTTATCGTCCTTTGATCTACAAGATTTCAGCTGCATCCACACCAATACCCCTGAACAAGACCCTGGAGTTTATTCTAAATAGATGCCAGAGGCTTTATAGATCACTACAAGTGCTCAGATCCTCTGTTCCATGCCTCACCCAAAATAATACACACACCTTCAGCAGCATAGACTGAAATTATAAGAGGACATCACATCAGCAGGAACCGGGGAGGCAGAGGGAGAGGATAGAATAGCAAATCACTTGAAATAAACCCAGGCAGCACCTGGACTTTTTTTTGTGGACATCTCAGCTTCAACACTGGTTTTCTCGCAAACATTGTCAAGATCATCTCCTAAAATGGCATATAGGAAGAATTCCTTTTTGCATGAACAAATGCCAAATTATCTCAATGGCTGGCAGTACTCAGCACGTCATCACACAAATTCATTAAAAAAATTACAATGTCACCTCCAAGCAACTCTTAAGTAGCTATTCTCATGCAGATGTTTGTGTGTGTAAATGCAAGAAAAACATAAATGACGAGAAATATACTGAAATTTAAAAAAAAAAAAAAAAATCACTGTAAGTAGAGGAGCTCTCCCACGAGACAGCAGGAGATTTTTTTTAACACTTCTGACTGTTGTTGCAAAGACAGGAAGAAAAGACAAATTAGAAAGATGAGAAGGTAGCAAAACACAAGGTCAGCAATAATGCGACTCCAAGGTATTATTGAATTCAGTCAAGGTTAATCAGAGAAGCCAAGTTTTTACCTTGGTGCTTTCACCAGGTGCCTAAAAATGATGTAAGGATCCAGCCCAAGAAACATTAGATTCTCTCATTTCTGCCTCACAAAGAAGTATTTGCAAGACCCTGGTTAATTAAACCAATAAACCACAAGTGAAAGCCTGGCCTCGTGCCACATTTTTACTAGCACGTTGTGCAGGGGTGTTGCATTAACAGCTGTTATCCTATCGCAGGGGAATGGGGGAGACGAGAGCGGGGACCGGAGGAGAAGGAGCAGTAGCGGAAAGAACAAGACGAACCAGCTGATTTTCAATTAACAGTTGAAATAAAAATGAAGTGCTTTTAGTGCTCGGCCTTCAAAGTGCCAATACTCTTAAATAACACAGATACCTGGCCGTTCTATAGCCCTATTAAATCAACTTCATTTGTTTTAAGCAAAGCTGAGCAGTACTTATTTAACAAGCACTTCTTCAAGCATGACTCAACATGCAGGGAGGAATCCTTTCAGGGCAAAGAAAAATGTCTCAGAGGGATGCTGGGAGAAGAAATTTCTCTTTGGACTAGAAATCACTCACCATAGCAGCTGCCGGCCAGGCTCGGAGCATTTGGAGATGGTTTGGATCATCTGCTTCTGCTCGGGCTGGGGTACATCTTACTTTGTCCCAGGAAGGCATGTTGACGTCCCCAGATGTTAAGAAACTGGTAAAGGGGTGAGGTGAGGATCGCAGGCTCCTGGAGGGAGAAGCAGGCACCTCAAAAGGTGGTCTCAGTCAGGACACCCTAAACATCCTCCTCAGTTACCCCTTTCTCCCTAACAGCACCTGAAACCTTCCTCCCACCTTGGTTTTAAGTGAAATGGTTAATATGAATCAGAAGGAACATCGACAGGGTACATGGTGCTGTGCATCTGTCCCCAGGTGTGAAGCAAGCTGAGCAAGGGGCAGTAGCAACAGCCCTGGTGCATAGTGAGACCCCAAGCTGTCACCCAGCTTGCCTGGGAGTCCTGGCCTTTCCTTTTCTTGGAAAAAACAAGGATTTTGCTTACCAAATGGATCTGAGGAGGGGCATGCGTGCTACATCCATGCTATCCGCAACCAAATCCTTCCCAGTGTCTTTGCAGTCCTTGGCCACCCTTATTTATTTAGGGCTAAGTGAAGCTCCTGGATCTTCTTCACCACATGTTAAGTGCTCAGGGCTTCAAGTTTCATTAGTGGTTACTGTTACCTGTCATTATCTTCCGCTGTGTCCTGATCTCTTTGATCCATTTACTGTAAGATCCACTTACTCCAATCCCCAACCCCTCGTCTTTGATGCAACACACAACCAGTTCTTAGTCGGAGCCTCTTTCCTCCTGCCAAAGAGCTCTCCAGCAACGGCTTTGTGTTACAGCCAAATACATTCAAAGGCCTCTTCATACACTTAGCCTGAAACTCTTTTTCAATCAGTCGTCAGTCCTCCATGTGCAAGTAACTCTTTTCTGCACGTGACCAAGGCTCTCGTGTGCTCGGTACAAAGCCTCTCAGCACATTCAGAGTGGTGTTTATGAGCCAACGTGCATTAACCTTTCCTCTCAGAAACCTGAATACAGAGAACGACAGTTATCCATAAGGCCTAATAACCAGTTGAGAGCACAAGGTGCGGCTAAGCCTCGCGGACTGTTGAATTGCCTTCCCGGGATGGCTTGATGAGGGACATAATCACAGGAGAAGTATTTTGAAAGAGTGCGTCTTCATCTCTCTTAAAAGTACCAATAATCAGCAGCTAATTTTCTCTGTCCTGTTAGAGTTTGTTTGACTCCTTGAGAAATTAATACCTGTTCTTAAGGTTAGGCTGATACAAGCACCACTGATTTTTCAACGGCTCAACTTCAGGACTGCTAGAACAGCAAAATTATCATCATTTAAAGGTATCATTAGTTAAAGCATAATTTTCATTATTTAAAGTAAAAAAAAAAAAAAAGGCACAAATATTGTTTGTAATACATGCAGAAGCACACCTCACTTCACACTTTTGGACACCAACATTTTGGAAAACAGCCCCAACTCTCTGGTACTATCAATGTAACCCAAAATACGGATTAAACTGAAGACATGGGGAAGGAGCAGCACCACACACTGGGAACACAAATAGTTTACTTCTCACCTGCCCCCATGCATCTAATTTTAAACCCTTCCTCTATGCCTTGCCGGCAGGGCACTCTGAAACACAGCGTTCAGACCCTGCGTTTAAAGCACTTCTTGTCCAGCGCTACATGGTCCTCTCCCTAATTACGCGCCCATGTTTCAGGGAAAAAAAAAAAAAAGCATCGATGAAGGCCTCAAACTCACAAGAGCACTCTTCTTCTCAACCTACGGCAGGCCAAAGGGTAGGACGATGCCGGAACAGCCGCCCCACTCGCCACCACCCACTTACCATTTCCCTGACGAGCTCCAAACCACGAAGACCGAGGTTGTGCCAAGGCACCCCCCCTGTTGCCCCCGCCATCAGCCCTTGCAACACCACAGCAGACTGGGAACACACACAGAGCCCGGAGAGGCAAACGCCCCCCACGCTCGCCCGGCCTGGGGCTGACCGCGTCCTGACCGTGCAAGTGAGGAAGGGGGTGTCTCGGCCCCTCCGCCCTCTCTCCACTCTGTCTCAGAAGCAATAAGTAGAAAAAAGGGACAAGGCTGCGATTATTATTCGAGGTTTCGAAACTGGGAGGGATGGGGGAGGCTAGAAAATGTCACGGGCTTCTTGCGGACGTGACACAGGCTGGCTTGTGGGCAAATTAACACAACCGGGAGAATTCGCTCGGGCTCATCAGAGTAATGAAATGTGATATCCACTGGAGAAAGCAGGGGCAGGGACACGCTCCACTTTGCTGCAGCAGCGATGCCCTTTAGACAAAAGACTCCCTGGTGAAATGCAAAACAACTCTGGGATGGAGTGTATTCAAACAGGATCCAAGGACAGCAAACCCATAACCACGTAAATAGATCCCTTCCGCTTATTTCTGTGCCGCACAGGGACGTGCCAACGCGTATTTGGGGAGGGGATGCTCAGAAAACACTACCATTTTTCTTTTTTCCTGCTGCCTGCTCTCTAATAGTCCTGTTGTTCAGGGTCCAGATAAAAAGGTCTCACCCCAAAAAGCCTCGCTGACTACGTCCACGGGCCACGTTCATCAGCCGCAGGTTCTTTAAGATTGACTTACAGCAATTGCTGCACTATGCAGGGAGGCAAATCAACCTGGCAAACAACTCTTCCCATCCAGCAGATCAACCCAAGCCTGCCAGCACTCCTTTCCTGTGAAGACAGATAAATTCCGGCTCTTTTTAAACACTCCTGTTCAAGACTGCGGGCTGTTAGGATGGTCTGTGTTATCTCGAGACCATGCAAGGAAACTTTCCTTGCTAACGCATGGGGTGACCCATCTAGCACTTGGCATGCCCCGACCACCAGGACTACCAGTCCCACCTCTCCAGAAATGCTTTTTGGTGGTGTCCTGAGCTTTCATCCCATTGCACATCCTCCTAACATCTCCCAGCTCACCTGGCTTTCTCCAGGCTTGCAGGTGAAGTCTTGCCTGTTGACCTGTTATGGACTTTCTGCAAATCAACTTTATTTCAGGGCTCTCTGCCTTGTAGGTACCTTCCCATCTTCTGTCGTTACAGCCATCAGATTAATTTTTGCATACGTGGGGCTTCTGGAGAGCTGTTTTCAAAGGAACTTCAAGGAGATCCTAGGAAAGGTTCTCCAGAATAGTAACTATTGTTGTCCTAACGTCATTTGAGCATTGTACATATATCATTAAGCATACCTATAGAGTAGGAAAATGCCCATTACCCTATGGATAACGCTACCTGAGAGCTCCTCTATGTGAGTCTGGTGTAGCTCTGAGTAAAAGGGAGACACCAGTCCTAGGAAGAGGAAAAAACAGAGATCACAGTTTTAACTTTACTTTTCACACCTTCCCTCACAGAGGAAATGCTGCATTAAGATGTTGGGTGAAGCATAACACATCCCACACTCCCCATCTCAGTTTGAAACATGTAGCCCTCCAGTACAGAATTCCAAATTGCTGTGCTCGGGGAGGTCAAAATAAGGCGATTCATTTGTTAAATCATTTCTTCGGCGTTGTTTGGACTTGAATTAATTTTAATGAGTACATATCCAAAGATTCCAACACTTGTCCACCCAAGACTGGGCTGTCATGACACCATGACACTGGCTTTCTCCGACACAGTTGGCCTCAAAACCATCTCCTAGACCTTTATACCAGCAACATACAGATATTTGTTTCTCCATAGAGTTTGTTTGCGGGGTTTTTTTAAGGACTTTAAAAAGGCTGTTGGAAAAATGTTGACTTTGCAAACAAAGTCTGTACACAGAGCAATTTATCTGATAGGTGGCATCTTAATTTGGATATGTGTTTTAAGAATGCTTCTTCAGGCAACGAGCAGCTAAGCTTTGGGAAGTTACATAAATCAGTACATTTACATTTGTATGCGCTAACAAGAAATGAATGCCTCTTTCCCTTCCAGTTAGCATTTGTGCGTGTCACGGGTGCTGCTCCCTCTCCCCACCTTTTCCATTGTCTTCAGGATATGACCACAGAAATTGTCATATTGAATTACACTGATAAGCCATCTAATTTAATGCCCTCTCTACAATAATACCCCACACCAGCTGCTACAGAGGCACATTTAACGCTCCTTATAATTGACAATGATGGAACAGCACCACCCCGAGGGACACGCTTCCTTTGCATTTTGGGGACCCCCTCCTTTCCTTAAACATTTTGTCACGTATATTTTTATCCTAGCTCACATACCTGTGAATGTTGTACTTTGAGAAAATCTGGGGGCAAAATCTTGTTTGGCAGGTTAGCACGTTAATTGGGTGTGCAATGTACTGTCTCCCGTATTGCCACTGGGTTGCGAGCGGCCATCTCTTAAATCTCCCAGAAAGGGCTCCGCACGAAGGCACGGGCCGACTTGCCTGTGCCATTCAGTGACTTGCACACCTCTGTCCCGTTCTTCCCCTTCTCCCGCGAATGGAAGCAGTCCTAGCAACTAATGCAGCCTCAGAAAGGACGGCTTTAAAAAACGTGACCCTTGCTGTAGCGGGGAAGCCTTCCCTTGCCTCTAATCACTGCCAGAGCCTATCTTCCAAAACCTTCTGTTTGTGCTGGATCGCCCTTCCTGCCCGCCGAAGGGCTCCAGGCAACGCGCCAGCTCCCACAGATACGTCCACGAACGGCTTCAAGACCTCCTTTCACCCCGTGGCAAGGAAAGGACAAGGCAGGCCAGACTCAGCCCAGCGGGAAGTCTTCTTCCAGCAGGAGAAACGAGCGCCGGGCACGCATACAGCCCCGTGACTCAGATGAACACAAAACGTGGCTAATTGGATGTTGCAGCGCTCCCACGGCAAGGAGGGGATGGGGACGGGGTTGGGCTGCCTTGCGGAGTTCAGCTTTCTTCCTCGACAGGGAAATTTGCAGCGTAATTAAAATGAAATGTTGGCGTCTGTGTTGCACATTGAAATATTGATGGAGGGAGGTATAAAGCATTTTATGAATGCATGCTTCCATTTTATGATTTACTGCCCCCAAACACCGTTTTCACAGAACCTACTCGGGAAGAAAGGGGGAGAGATGAAAGAGCAATAGTGGTTTTATTGCTGCAGAAAAAGGGAACGGAATTGGACAAAGTTAAATACAATGTATTGAATGATAGTCTTTCGCTCTGAACTTTAAATACAGCAGGAGCTCCCTCACACCCAGAAAGGGTCCATTGAAGTCCATGGAAGTTTTTTCCCTTTCCTTGTGCCATACCAAATAGTACTGGGAAGGGGCTACACTGCTTTTAACTGCAGTTAAAAAGAGGTCAAGCCCCTATGTGTAACGAGGCTTGGAGTAAAGTACTCACAGCTGTGTGAGAAGACACAGAGATAGGACTCTCCATCATCTGCACTTACCTGCCACTGTGTCTCTACTACTCAGCCCCACCATGTATGGTTCAGCCAAATGGAACTCTGACTCCATCCTCATTTCAAAAAAAAAGTGGAAATATTCAGAGAGTTGTTTAATTAATGACCTGATTACAGCACGGACTGAGACAGAGGCCTTTGCTGTAGCAAGGGCAGCAGCTAACTCTGCCCGAAGTTTATTTGCCGCAGGAATGAGAGGCAAATTTGCCTCCAGGATGAGTGAAATCCCAATTCTTAGCCAAAAACGAGACCTCAGCATCCATCAGACCTCGGGCAAGGGGAATGCAGAACAGGAAGGTACCGACACAAGCAACCAGCTCCAAGGGATGGTGAAGGAAATCTTGCCGGGATCCAGGAGGACAGTTAAAAATATATAGTTTCACTTCACTCAGTCACTACTGTTTTCCTTTTTGCTCTGCCAAATCAATTAATAAACTCCAGTGAACAGTCAGAAGGAGCCTTATTAGCCCTGGTGAGGGTCAGGCAGGCAGCCGACCCACGACCCAGCCATCCACACTGCCCACCAAGAGCCCTCTCCTGCCGTTCCCCAACCACCGCTCCACCTTCCATTCCGTCCTGTTCCTCTCCTCTGCTCCTTATAACCAGGTTAAAGCAAGAGAAAGGAGTTGCTGGCCCCACATTTGGGCTGGGAAAAGGCTATGCCGAACAGACTGCGGGCTGCTGCTGAAGGAGCAGGGATGCACGTGGACGTCCCGCTGACGGGGTAGCTGTGGGGCCACCAAGGCAGCTCTGCAATGGCAGGGAAGGCCGGCAGGTCTCCGCCAAAGCGCACAGAGCTGGGGAAAGCTCGTGCCTTTTCCCCGCCGGTGTCCCTGGCCTCCTCCTTTTTTCACCAACCCTACAGAAAACTACAGAAGGGGAGAGACTTGTTCACTCCAAGCTGGCTAAGCCGGTCACAACCACGCCACGGGAGCATATGGCAATATTTTACTCCAGAGCAACTGAACTGGGGTGTTTTCAAATGCACAGCAAAATAGTGCCCCCAGATTCCAAGCTGAGGACACACAAATTGAGCGTGGCTCTCCAAACCGACCCACGCGCCTGAAGAGGAGGATTTGCACTGCACATACACAGAAGCACTGGCATCTTTAGGTTGGCACTCAACCTACCCAATTCCAGGCTCCTTGCTCCCAGTCCCAGTCACTGTTGGGTCCAACTGGGGTCATGGACAGACCCTCATGGAGCAGTTCAATGCACCCAGCATCTGAATCATGCCTTGATGTTGATTCAAGCCGCCTCTCTTGACCACAGGGTGAGATTAGGTATCAAGATGCTTTACTTCAGGGTTTATGGTGGCTTGGGCTCAGCCCAGCTGTCAGGGCTGGAATATACTCTTGCTACTTCACTTGCGGATGCAGTCATAATCTCATTTCACTTCTTTTAATGACTACTTGTTCCAAAAATGAAGCTCTTTTCATTAGACTTCAGCTTTACATTTTCTACTTGTATTTCTTCCAAGTTTCATTTCCTTTGATAAGTTCAAGAACTTGGCTTTCTGAGCAAATTTAAAAATATTAAATTTTTACTGTATCTTTGAATTCAAGCATTTACGGGTACAGTATTGAATAGCTAGTACAAAGCAGATTTTGTCCCATAAGCATACTATAAGCTGAGGCAGAAGAGGCAAAAAACAGAAGCAAACCCAACAAGGTTAAATACTCAAAGCTAGCTGGTTGGAAGAGTCCTTATTAGCTACATATGCTGTGAAAATACATTTCATTTTAAGGTTTGAGTCTGTCTTAGAGAGATGGGATTTATACAACACAGCAACTTTTTTGCAAGATGAATTTTTATATTCCATGTTCCCTTTACAAGTAATTCACTCACTGCAACGCAACGAAACACTTTTTGAAGTCCCTCAATTTACTATTTACTCAGCAGAAAATATCAGCAAGAGAGGTCTGTAGAAAATTAACTATACGCACACATTGAGAAAAACAGTAAGTGATAGATACCGCTCAATGAAATTTTATGTGACCAATAGCTGTTAGTGGATATGTGATTTAAAGGTTGCATTAAATACCCGAAGCTTTAACTAATCACTGTATAAATAACTTACAGTGGTGGCTTCAGGCAAATGACTGATAGAAGGCTTCTCGGCAGATATAGACACATATCAACGGAGTTGGCTCCAAGTTAAGTTCTACAGGAAGGGAGGGGGGATAATTCCAGAAACACTACTGGAAAAAACAGAGCAAAACACAAAAGCCCAAGCGGTGCCTATGCACAGCAGCCTGGGAGGAGCAAGCTGCAAAAATAACGTCCGTCGTTCATCTCTGACACCCGCCGCGCAGGAGGCAGCGAGGCCCCAACAGGTCTGGGAGACACAGTGCCATTATCCACGGCGTGATCCCTCCCTGGGCCACCCGTGGGACACGGCATCGATGTCTCAAAAGGTCGAAGGAGCACACGGAAACTGCCTTGCGCTCAAAATGCACCTTCGTGGTGCTCTGCCTCATGAGATTCCCAGAAATCTCTGGGAGCGCTCACTTTTAGCCCGATGAAACAACCTGAGCCCACGACACATCCTCACCTGATTTATTTGAGCAACCCGCCCCATAAGCGCTGCAGCTAAGTAGAAGCCATCTCCTCTCGGTTCGATGAGCCTCGTGCAAAGCCTGCTTTGCATTTCTGCGGTTCTTACTGAAAACAGACGGGTAGGTGCTCCCTGCTCCACAGACCGACGCCGTTGGCGATGGCCAAATGGGTCTTTGGGCAGCACAGAGCACACCTCCACATGGTGTACAACACCTGACAGGAGTAGCAAATCTGCTCAGCCAGCTCAATTCTTCAAAGCTTGGCTTTTATTCTCTTTTTTTCTCAACACACAAGAAAGGACATGCTTTAGGAGAAAGAGAGACGTTAGTAGGGGCCAAACCCACCACCCCCATGATGTCAATGGATTGGAGGACCACATCATATAACCCAAGAGCAGGGGACAAACGTCAGCGTCGCAGGAGGCCTCTCCGAGTCCTTTCAGTTCTTTAATCTAAATCATGTTAATCTGACAAAAGGAGAAATTGTTTCAGGGCAGATTGAACTGGCAGGAAGGAAATTACATGACTTCCCAACATGACCAAATATTCGGGAAATAACCTCACAGATGAGCAAGGACAGTGATGCCCTCTCATTCTGGAGAGCAAGGTTGAACATGCAGTGGTGGCTTCTCATCGCTTCCAGGAAAACACCAGATGTTCGGCAAGGTCGGGGAACACTTCCAAGAAATGTAACTGCTCCTTCCTGGCTTTGAGGTTGGGCATACAATTTTGGCCTGGTTAGGGTTACCTGTGCACAAACACAGCTACGCACTGGCAAAGTTAATTTTTAGTATGGAGGAAGGTAATTCAGACATCGATAAGTATTGATCTTCACTTTCTTTCCTTCGTGACCTGAGAGACGTTCTCAGATTACTTACAAAATGAGGACAATCATACGTTATTTATCTACCTTTAAAGAGGATCCTGTCCACTTTTTTCTTAAGTATAGTCAGTTAGGATAAGAAGGAGAGGAGCTGAAGTTACTGCCCATCTTCTCCTTTACTCAACATAAAACAAGGGGCAGGGAGGAGAAGAAAGAAAAATATCAGCAAGGTCAGTTTTTACTGGGATGAGGAAGGGACTAGACAGGAAACTGCCCTTTTACTGTCACTTTTGGCTCCTGTTCCTGAATGTTGAAATCCAAGAGCTAATGAAGATAGATGGGTTCATCCATACTGTTGGGGTCTGGATACTAATGAAAATTATTTCATGGTCAAGCGCTGTCACAGGGTGCATTGATTAATTAGCAGAGTTAGGAGGAGAGTGACTCTACCAGCATGTCAGCTACTAATAATAGAGCCCCAATCAGTTGGGGAGCGCATCCAAAAAAGATGAGGCTCGCAGCTCACCTTCACTGCACACAACAAAGGCAAAAACTCTTCCCGAGTGCTTTTTTGCATCTCCCACCTCCTGCTAGGAACAGATGTGTCCAGGATGAGTTGCTACAGGGCTGAGTGTCCTCAAGGAGAAACAGTGCCCTGGGGGTGGAGGTGACACCTCTCTGCCGACCCAAGACCACGGCTGCAGATTGGCGATGGGGAAGGTCAAGCGTTGGGTGCTCTGTTTCTCAAAGGATCTGCCGTTTTAAGCACTGCTTTTCCCTTTCTGCAAGGGGACCTGCAACCCTTTCTGACCTGCTCGAGAGACCTCAGCACAGCCTCCCTATGCAACGATTTTGTGCCTTCTACCTTTTGAGGCTACAAACCTTCGCTGAGAATTACGTCTTTAACACCTCTGAGGTCTTGATTTCTCCTTGCTTCGGTTTCCTACCTGTACAAATAAAACCTCCCCCTCATCCACTTCAAGCATAACCCACTCGGAACACAAAATCTCTCTCCCTGTGTGTCTACAGGGCTTGTTTAAAAAAAAAAAAAAATAAAATAAAATAACAAGCTTGTTTCTAGGGCTTTTCTACACTACTGGAAAACAAACCAAAAAAAAAGAATTAACAAAAGCGACCTCTGGGAGAAGAGAGCTGCACTTAAGATAAGCTTCCCAGGTGTCTGGAGAAGTGCAGGGAATGATGATGAAATAGCTATATCATATATACACACATTTGTTAGAGCACATACTGACACAGCTGGGAGACACTGACAGCTCTGCAGAGTAAGACTAATTTCCAAGCACTGAAAATCATCTTGGTGGAAGGCTTAGGAGTAAAAATTATCCAGCCAATCTGACAGAGTGGTCATAATTTCGACGTCTAACATCTCAGTAATGCCTGAGCCACAAATTATCGTTCTGCATCAGCAGAAAGCAGAGATCTTAATGCTTTTTGTTGACATGGCAGACTCGATCACTGGCTATAGTGATTTGGAAAATAAGACAGGTGCTTTTTGCACCATACTCACTGCCAATGAAGATACAGGCACAGGGCAGAGAGGGGAAAGATCTTGGCCTGTTCTCCAGTTTGTTGAAGTTTCCTCCAAGCTCTAAAATACCCTTCTGGGGCTCTGTAAGGAAAAAATGCAATTCCATGCTCTAAAGTGGAGCTAAACCTTCCAGCAGTGTAAATGAAAGCAAGTGAAATAAAAACCAGTATGCTATTTCTTCCTCTCAGACTAAATGTGGAGCAGATCTTAGGCTGCCTGTCAAATTTCATCAGAGAATTGTACCACAAAGACAGTAAAAAACCTTCTACCTCATTCATCTCTGCTGGTTGGTTACTTTTGTCAATGATCCACATGCAAAACGTGACCCAGAACCACAGCGACTACAGTCTGATTTTTCTGGTTTGTAGCCCATAATGCAAGTATTTTACAGCATTGCTTAATGAAAGCTATGCGCCACTAAGCAAAATGGGAGCATTAAGCTGCAGTCCACACCCAAGCTCCAGAAGGAACAATTCAGATCCCAAATTTTACTGTGCAGACAGGGTAGGTAAGACACACCTGACTTCTCACCAGATGGGCTCTCACTCCTTCCCCCCACAACAGCCACATTCGTGCATGGGAGAACTGCAGCAGCACCAGGAGGGTACCCAAAAATGCAAGCGCTTTTAAAAATCACAGTCCTCCCTCCCTCCTTACGCTGAATTTGATAGCAAAAGCCAAGACTGGATTCCCAGGCATCTGCTGGGGTGAGGTCCCTCAAATACTTCAGGGAGTATCCCTGCTGATTTAAGATACCTGCCAGTCACATAAACTACTAGTTAACCCGCTTAAGAACGCAGATCAGCTGCAGTCACCAGGCTTGAGTGAACGAGCTCCACCTGCCCAACTGAGCATCAGAAGAGACAGCTGAGTTACCACAGAGCACAGGCCATGCGGGCCTCGAGGCCGGGCTCAAGTCTGCAGCACCGCCACCTTTATTTACATGCTGGGCATTCGGTAGAAACTGCTGATCAATAGCTGGTTCCTGGAGAGAAACCCTCTCTTTGCTGAGCGATGCTGCTGCTAGTGCACAGAGGTTGCTTTTTGGTCCTGCTGACTTAAGTCCTTGCTGCCACGGCAGGCAATATCACACGTCCCAGTTGCACTGGAACTGTCGGTCCTTTTTACTAACGCAACTGGCTTGATCCAGGAATAGGAGTTTGGGGAGAAAAATTCCTATTTTGTTCTCCCTCTTCTCCTGCCCTTGTCCACTGGGTCTGTTCCTGTCCCAGCTCCACTTCAACCAACTGATCCTTCTTCATTTAATTTGCAGGCAGTTTGTCCAAAGCCATAGCCACCATGTTGGCTGAGGAGGGGAAAGCACCAGTAGATGAGCTCTGCCGAGCCTGATGATATGTCAGAGGTGGATTTCCCAATATACCCTCGCATTGGAAACCCTCCCACCCCATGAACAAACATTGTCCCCCCGTCGTGGGGCTCACTCCTGCTCCTCACCTTCCCTCTGTGTGACCAGCATGAGGACCAAGCTCTCACACGGACCCTCTGGAGGGGGCTTATGGTTGAAAGCAGTCCTATAAGACACCCCCCTTCCAGAAAAACAGTCAGGTCTCTTTCCCAGCAAAATCCTCCTTCCCAGCACTACAATGCCGTCACCAACATCTTGACTCTTCATGGTGCCTCAAGCAGGCAGCAGCAACGCTCGGTGAAAGCCACCTCGCCACAGGACCCGCCACAGCAGCACAGGACAGCTGGTGCCACCAAGCAACATCCTCCAGGAGTTCGCAGCACCGGTGACTTTCCACTTCAAGTCGGAAGCGACCACCTCGCCACCGGCTTCAACACTTTGCCTTTGCAAGGCCATAAACCCAGCCTACACCAAGTAGCAATTTCCAAGACCGGTTCAGGATACTGCTCAGATAACCTTCAACAGCACCTCGGAGGGATGTAAGCAGAGGTCCAAGAGCTGAGGCAAACCATTACAAATAACGGGTCTCTCCTTTAGAGCCCAAAGTCCCTCCGAGATACAGCTGTTGCAGGAGGGAGCGGAGGTGGCTGGAATTAAACACAGCTCCGTTTTGCTGTAGCACATCAGCAAACTTCCAGCCCAGGCTGTGAATCAGTGGCAGTTTCTAGTATTTCATCTCTCCCCTCCTTGCCATGCCTGCCACAGGAACGCTTTATCCTCAGACTTTGAAGCAAGCTGCTACGTTGTTTAATTTGCTACCCCCAACGGGTAAGGCACAGTGGCATTTGGGTTTCTTAAGATTGCTGCGTACACAATTTTCCCATTAATTTTTATCCTGCTTCGAACAAACAGTGCAGACAGCATGGTCCAGTGGTCGTTCCCACTAATAGCAAGAACAAGCAAAGCAGATTAATTCCGTTTGTAAGAAGCAGTACAAACTCATTAGGCTGGGGAGAAAAAGAGGTGGTAGTATAAATAGGAGAGTAACCTCATCAAAAGAGTATGTTTAATGCTAACAAGGAAAAAAAAAAAAAAAATCAGCACTGCACCTGACATGAATTTCACACATGAGTTTCTGCTATCAGATTCTGCACAAAAAAAAAATGCAAAACTTGCCAATGTATCTCCAGCAGCTCCCCCTGCACCACGCTCCATGCCTGGATATTAACCCTGTGCTTCCAGCGATGTGATACACTTCACCCAGCTCACCTGCCAGCCTTCTGGGAAGGCTGCAGATGAAGCTGAGCACCCGCCGAGTGCCCAAACAGACTCCCAAAGACAAGCTGCGAGGGACAAGCACACTCAGCAGCCGGGGGGGGGCCACTTACCCCCCCTCCCCTCCTCCTCAAAAAAATAAAACAAATTAA
>JAVJGG010000094.1:4039393-4056931 GCA_035590195.1 Aviceda cuculoides
AAATCAAACTAGCAATCTTTTTAAGTACTAAGTCATTTTTCACATTTCTCATCTATGCTAAAGTTCTGGCAATAAAAAAAAAAAAAACCAACAAAAAAACCCAAACAACACTTGTTGCTGGCTGCGTTGAAGAGTCCTAGGGTCCTGCAGGGAGCTTGCCTCCCCTGAAAGCAGCAAGGATCACATTCCCCACATTTCTTATGTGATTGCAAGCAGTCACACATCGCAGCCAGCACTCTCATAGAATGAAGCTAGTGTCCCCTCTTCCCTCAAAGGGCCCATCAAAATGTTTCAGGGAGCATGAAATGAGAAAGGGGGGGGGAATTCAAAAAGCAAATCTTGAGATGGGAGACAGTGCACAGCTCTCAACCAAAGCAACTTTCAGGGTCAGATATGTTTTGTTAAAAACTTATTGGCAAAATCAGAACAGTAGGTGAGTGATATGAGAGCTCCCTCCAAATACGCAGAAGCCCCTGTGCGCATGTAACAGCAACGTACGCATGTGGGTTTAGCTGCCGCTGACCTCACCAAAAGAAACACAGCTCTAACCTAGACAAAAAGGGAGGAAAAAAGAGCAAAAATCTGTTCCCAGCAAACTGGCACACCCCTTGCATGGGGCTGCAAACTGCTCTGAGCAAATACCTTGCCCAACATCACTCAATTAATCATTAAAAGCAAATCTAAAGGGTCCCAGCTCAACAGGAGAAATTAAAGCTGTGCAGAGGGGGAGCTTCATGAACTCAGAGGTTCAAGAGTCAGAGTCAGCCAAAAGATCCTCCCAGCCACAATTTCACACCGTAGACCAAGGAAATTCACAACTGCCCTGTTGACACTTTTCAGCAAAAGCACATCAGTCTGTGGGAGATCTCTCGTGTGTAAAGTTGGCAGTTAAGGCTCCATTTATAACCTAGGAGAGAAAATGCCATTACAAAGGAGCTGGGTAATCAGTAGACATAGTACAATTAATCGTTTTTCTCCTGATGTTCTCCGGCCACAGAAATTCTCACCTCTAATGAGCTGAGGTGTCTGCCAGTTGCTCTGTACTGGCAGCACCCATATTGGCAAGGTAAATAGGACTGGCTCCCAGCTGTGCCGGAACAAAATCCAACAGAGAGAAAGCGAGGTACAGTGAGAAACGGGGTTTTTGCTTCCTTCCCCATCTCCAAATCAATAGGGAGGCCAACAGAGGTGCATTCAAGGCCCTGACGGGTCACCATCAAAACTGCCATTGCATTTTCTTGAGAAAACCGCAGTGAGATACCCTGAACAGAGCTGTTATCGGCAGCACCCGTATCTCCACCTGCAACTTCACGACAATATCGCTTCCTTTACCTCCTGCTTATGCCATTATTTACAGGGGTGTTTCTGCTGGGCTGTGCTGATGAAACTGCCGGTCCTGCAATTCAAACTCATGCCAAGAAAATATTCTGCTGGCCTTTCCCGACCTTACAAACAATCCCACCTCCTGATCGCATTGCTGGAAACCGTACAGCGCACCTCCTCTTCTCATCTGTATCAAAGCCTCCAGCTTCATATCTGCACACGATTATTTTCTTCTCAGGTGCTGCGTTGCTCTCCAAGTCTTTTCTCCCCAGACAGACACTCAGGGTCTCCCAGAACACAAAAGATGCTCATTTTTATTTTTCATTACCACGGCAAGCAAATCTATAGAGGGCAAAAAAGGAAAGGAAGAATTTGCTTCTCTCTAACTTGCCTGCTGGAGAAACAAATCGTCTCTGTGGCACCCCCAAACCCTAATAGTAGAAAACAAAACGTGTACAGGAGTATATACAAGGGATGTATGTCACACTATATTAAAAAATTTCCAGAATCGGTTGCTTCAAGGGTAAAGCAAGACGTGAGGGTCTAGCGGGGTGCTGAATTTCTGTCTACCGCGTACATCAGCACGGTACAAAATTGTTGTCAGCACTGGAAAATTGCCCATCACGTGAGCGGGTTTAGCAGACGACGAGTTACAGGACACGGGTACAAATCCGGCAGGCCTGGAAGAGCAAAAACACGCCGGGGAGCCGCACGCAGCATCCGTGCAGACATGGTTCCCTTGGCAACGGGAGAAAACACCTTAAAAATGCTCAGAAATGGGCTGCACACACTACACACCCCCCCCCCCCATTACCCTGGCTCTCGGTCCACATGCTGTGATATAATCCAGGCTGTCCCCCCAGCCCTCAGCTCACGTTTATCACTGCCCAGAGCTCGAAAGCCTGGGAGGCACACGTATACCCTCGGCCAGAACGCCCGCCACATTCATCACACGTGCTGCCAGCAGCATCCAGCGGCACCGGCTTTAACCGCCCCTCTCCATCCCGTTCCATCTTTTCCTTGTGCCACAGGTTAAAAAAAAAAACAGTGACCCTCCAGGAGAGGGGTGGGTGGTTCACGAGCGGATGCGCCACGGCTTCGGCGCGCGGGGTTTCCGAGAGACCCTGTTTTAGCATCCCCACGGCCCCGCAGGTGGGTGACCGCTGCCGGGCAGCGTCGGGAAAGTCTCGGGCAGCGTCGGGAAAGTCTCGGGCAGCGTCGGGAAAGTCTCGGGCAGCAGTTTGTCGTGGGTGGACCCGGCCCCCTCGCCACGCCTCCGGCCACCCCGGCCAAGCCGTGGTTCAACCGGGCTACGGTACGGCGTGCACCAGCCAGCCCGGACCGGGGACCACCGGAGGCCAACGGAGAGCCGCTGGCGATGGTGAGTCGCTTGCTGGGAAATCCAGCTGTTGCTTTGCAGGCGGTGGCAAAGGACAGGGCTGGAAAAGTCTGGGCGGCAGCTCCAGCCTCTTGTCGGAGGCAGGAGGAAAAGGGAGAAAGGAGCAGAGCGCTGCATTGTGGTTAATAAGTAACGCGGGGGGAGCTGCGTCGGCTGCTGCTGAATTACCGAAGCCGGTGCTCTGCGGGCTGGGTTCCTCTGCGAGGTGGGGGGGGGAAAGGGTCCGTCAGCAAGGCATTCTGCATGGCAAGCACGACCCCCACGCCTGCCCCGTGCGACCCACCCCGGCCGGCTGGAAATCAGCTTTTCCAGGGCAGTGGAAGGGACAGGAGCAAAGGACCGTGGGCCTTGTGGCATACCTCGTTCCAGCCCTGCCTGCCGGTCCTGCTTACGCCAGGGCTGTCCCCTTTACCTTCTCCTAGGTGACAAGTCGCCCTTAGAAGGGAAGATGTTTGAGCAGGGAGGGTTGTTTCATCGCCAGAAAGCACACAGCTCTCCCAATTTCCCGGGCTGGTTCTTTTCCCTCAGTTGCACAATGAATCTACTTGGTTTCCTGCTGGCAAAAAAAAATAAAAAAAAAATCCCAACGGCTCGGCAGTTGAGAGCCAGCAAAAGAAAACGAAATAAATTTCCCTAATGAGAAGAGTGTGTTTTAAAGGAGTAAGTGCACATGAAAGCATTAACATGCCATACCCTCAAAAACAGCAGGCTGAGCCAACGTGCTGGGGCGGAGGAGGAGGGAAGGGGAAAGAAGCAGGGGTGGAGGGCAGGGGGGGTGCTCTGGGCACAGGGCTCCCCATCACAAGACACAGCCGGAGGGGCCGGCTTTCGTGTGGTCCCTTGGCCAAACCTCAGCCTGGCCATGCCTCCCACTGGCGCTGGGCTCTCAGAGAGGAGCTGGGCTTGGAAAAATCCCTGGGACCCGTCCTCCCATGTAGTCAGGACACAGAAAATTGTTCCGAGAACAACGAAGCCGCATCCCTCCCAAGCAGCCTGGTTTCGCGGGGCCGGGGGGGGGCGGGGCGCCGCGGGGGGAGGCTGGTTTGGAACCCAGCCTGCTGTGACCATACCCCTCTGCTCCAAGCAAGCAACAGCTCCAGCTTTACACAGCTTTTCCTCCCTTTAGCACTGATACACGAACGAGATGCTTCAGCCCCTGCTTCCCACCAGAATCCCCCAGGACAGCCCCCACGGGTGCCCCCCTGCCAGCGGCCCCATGCATAGCCAGCCTCCATCCCCACTTTACCCAGGTGCTAAGCTACCTGCGCCCAGCTTATCACGCCATCAGCGCGGAAGGGCAACGGCTGCGGGTTTATTGCGAGGGTTTATTGCGCCGAGCCGTGTTTGCTCGCTGCCTTCCCTCCAAACCCAGAGCTTGGGAAGGGACGGGGTTGACATTAGCCAGGGGGGGTGGCAGAGCTGGCGCTGGCAGGGGGGCCATCCAAAACGCCGCCCCAACTGAAGGGCATCACGGGTGGCGTGCAAGCAAGCAGCGAGGCTGGAGCACGCACGGGCGAGGAAGGCTTTCCCCAAACGTCGTGCAAGAGGGAGAGCGTGCAGCCCTGATGGCAGCGGGACGGGAACCATCCCACCCCCAGCCAGCCCTGAGCTAAGGTTCAAGCGTGCACCTCGGCACTCTCCATTTAGTGACAGCTTTCTCTAAGCACAAAGGGTCACGGCTGCGCAGAGAGGTAGGGACCCACACAGCCCAATGGCTTAGCAGACCCAGCAACGTGGGAACAGGGCATTAATCTCTCCAACCTTCCTCAAAACATGCAAAACCAAAGAAGAACCCACAAAAACATCAGCTCCATGGCTGCCTCTGGTTCTGTACAGCCTGTGAGTAGGTAAACTACAGGGAAGGACGATTTCCCTTAGTTGCTCAGCTGTTTAAGATGCCACTTCTGAGCATCAATGCCCAAGCAAAGCATCTCAAGGGGCTGCTGACCAAACACCCCCAAGAAACAGTGGGACCTATTTGTTGGGACTCGTATCTAACTTGCCACGCTTTGCTCTACAGCACATAAAGGAAAACAAACTGCAAAGATATGTTGGTCTTTGTCCTTGAGAAACAATCAACTGGAAGGATCAGATCAACCGCTAGGAAAGAATTTTAATTGCCAGAACATAACCTTTCAGATAGAGCAATACACCCACCGCACACACTCCTGCCTTCTCCACTAAGCCAGAAGATACGCTGGCTCAGGTAGCCCCCATCCCCAAGAACTCTTATTTTAGTTTCATCCTCACCTATATTCACTCCCCAAAACCAAGAAGAACTGCTGCTTCCCCACCCCCACCCCTTAAAAAACAAACAACAGCAGCTCTGCCCAAGAGCCAGAAGACAATGGTAAATCACAATCCCTCCCTGTGCCCTTTGTTACTCACAGACAGAAACAGCCTCTTAAAAGTCCATCTTAACATAAGGGAGATTGAAAAGGAAAAGGAGCTGAACTCCAATTCAGCGTGACTCATCTCTCCGATTCACACCACTTCTTTCTCCTCTAAAGCAGGCTTCCAGCGCAGATGACCTGCAAATAAAGCCCTCCCGATTCACAAAGGTACTTCGCAAACTTCAAAAGCAAGCAATTCTCAGTTCTAGAAGCCATCACAGAATTTCAGGGTTTGGTTTTTTTTTCCAGGAAATTATATGTAATGTATTTGGGAGCTTAACCTCACGCAGCCATCATTTCTTAGTACCTCAGGTTCTAATGAATACATATACACACTGGTAAAGTGGTAGGTGTTGCGAGTCAGAGGACAAGCTGGCCTTCACTTGACCTGGGTACATGCAGGATGTACCCAGGGCAGGGAGCAAAGGACAGCATTGATATCCCCTGTCATCAGCACACCCCAGTTCAGGTCCACACACACACTCTAACCCTCCCACCCAGGCTGCAGCTGCCTCCATGGACCCATAACTCCACGGACAGCCCGTGGGATGCCTTGCAGCTTTCAACATCCACTTCATCCTACTCTCCAAAACGAGGAGAACCCATAGAAAACCCAAACAAAGACACAGAACATCCCAGGCGTTGCATTTGCTTGGGTTACCTAGAAACATGCAGTGTAAAATTAATAGTAACGGGGTGAAAAACAGTATTGCAGGGTAAGCGATTCAGAACTAACTTTTCTTCTTCTGCCATGCTGATCTGCTCCTCTTCCCTTTCCTTTCTGCGGTGTCAGGCAGGAAAAGCCCACAGGCTGAGCACGGAGGAGAGGGAGCAGCTGCTGCCAAACCTGAGAGCTGTGGGGTGGAATGAGGTGGAAGGCAGAGATGCCATCTTCAAAGAGTTCCACTTCAAGGACTTCAACCGGGTACGAGCACCAGTGGTAGAGTTTTACAAAGCAGGAGACCTGGTTTGCACAGCAGGGAGTCCCATGTGCAAGGCTCAGACAAAGAAACCCATCGGTGTCTCTACTGAAATGTAATGGTGAGCAAGATAACCTGCTCAAGACACCAGAGTGCTCGACCCAGCACACGGTTTATCTGGGAAAAGCTCCCCAAAAAGAGGAGAACCCATAGAAAACCCAAATAAAGATACAGAACATCCCAAGCGTTGCATTTGCTTGGGTTACCTAGAAACATGCAGTGTAAAATTAATAGCAATGGGGTGAAAAACAGTATTGCAGGGTAAGCGATTCAGAACTAACTTTTCTTCTTACTCCACTGGGCAGGCCTTCGGCTTCATGACCAGAGTGGCTCTACAGGCAGAAAAACTGGATCACCACCCTGAATGGTTCAACGTGTACAATAAGGTAAGAAGCGGGGACGGTGGGGGCAAACAGAGCTCTTCAGGGTGCAGATCCCTTTTTCGAGGCATAAAACAAGCAGCAGCAAGTCCTGTTCAGGTTAGCAGGACCTCTTCCCTCATGCTATTCCCTTGGCATACCGCAGACAGCCTACAGCTATTGCGTACAGATCCTTCCCTCCCCCTTTTTTGACCTGTCCAGCTCAGCAGTAGCTGCCTGGAGGCCGCCACCAGGGTTGCTTTTTTTTTAAATCAGTATCAGAACTAGCAGCAAGGGGAAAAGCTTCTGGAGAAAGAGTTGAAAAGCGGGCACAGGCAGCTGCTGTGACCAAGGCAGGGGTGGCAGTGGCAGCTTGTGGCCAGAACAAGCTGTAGGAAGGAGAAAACCAGGCAAAGTGCCAGACCACCTCTCCCGCCCCAGGAAATTTTGCTAACGAGTCTGGAGAAAGTAATAGCACTACCTGCCTCATCAGATGTGAACTGTCTGCAGCACTGGGGGAAACCGTTCCTGCTCTTTCTGCCAGCAACACTTGGTCGGTCTGTCTGTCTGGTTTAGGTTCACATCACCCTGAGCACCCACGAGTGCGGAGGCTTATCGGAGCGAGACATCAACTTGGCCAGCTTCATCGAGCAGGTTGCAGCTTCTCTCTCCTGAAGCCAAAAATCAACTCTGCCGCTGCCACAACCCGCATCTTGCCTGGACGGCTGCACCTAGAACCTTCTGCCGCTTCCAAGCTAGTTCCTGGATCCACATTGCCTAACGCCGTGCCAAACTCCCCGCCGCAGCTCAGACGGATGGAGGCATTTCTTGGGCACCGTGCATACATATCCATCTCTGATCTTGCCGCTTCCATTCTTAAAACCCTTTGTTAGCTGTGCACTACCAGCTCCCAAAACACTGAGCTTCTGGGGCTTTCACCAGATGTGCCCTTTTTGCCAGAGTCATGTTACACAACCGCACCAGTAAATCTTTCCAGAGCCTGACCCCATCCAGCCACTGTGTTATTGCTTCTTACCTACTGGAATAAGCTTTCTACCTAAAACGTGGTACATGAACCCTTTGGTTTCTCTATAACATACCAGCAACTGTGATGTGCAATTTGGTTATTACTGTAACCTCCCTTCAGCAGTATTATAAGCAGGCATGTGATCTCACCCCTATTGTAACTAGCCTTTAGTAGGATACCAACTGAAAATGTTTACAATAAATGTCTTGGTTAACCTCATGTCAGTTTGGAAGGAGGCCTCACTGTCAAAATTACACCAACAGATTTTCCCAAGGCAGGTAGTGGACCGACTGCTCTCAAGAAGGTGTTTCTGCCATTGAAAAGCTTCTTCATAAAGCAACGCAGAGAAATGGCACACGCCTTCTCAGGCCTGCACCTCAAAGTGAACAGGGTCTGAAAGAGAATGATATTATCAAAGCCAGAGCAGATCAGATAAAAAACTGCTTGAGCTAAAATCAGAAGCGTACCATAGGCAAGGCACAAACACAGGGAAGGCACAAAAGCAGTGCAGCAATGGGCCAGGGGCTGCTTATGGTGGAATACCTCACAAAAGAGGTTGTAGGTGGATTTGGTGGTGTAAGATCTTCACCCCAGTAACACAATGATCTCGGCGTTCAGGGAGTCTGCAGCCGAATTGCTGTGGTTTTGGTACAACAGGAACAATTTGCTACGAAACTAACACTAGCTGCTTTCAGCAAAACTGTCTGGAAGAAACACTACGAACACCCAATTCAGGTCTTTTTTTTTTTTTTTTTAAAAACCCTTTAAGGTTCTACAAAGTATCAAGAGAAAATCCATAGCTCTTAAATGACAATTTTCAGCATCCTTGAACATCACACACAAGACGTTCCCACAGACACCATCTTTATCCTGACAGAATGAAAGAGCAGCCCTCGGGCAGTTAGTAAGATTCATAAACCATTCTCCATGCCACAGACTAGGCCGTGCATGAGCAGAGATGAGGAGCAATAGGTCCTCATTCATTCAAATGAGCACTGAAACAGAAAAACAATAGTTCAGTGAGCCTAGATAGCTAAATGCACCATTTTAATACAAACTAGGCCCATTTTCACCATCTCTTCAGCTATTTCAGCCTACAGTTTTACAGTGGCAAATTAGAGCAGTACAGAATACCGTCATCAGATGAACTTGTCCCACTTGTTCATTAAAAAGTCAATGTGTATTTATTGGGCAAGATATTACCGTGTTGTATGCAACCCTTCCACTCCCCCCTCCCCAAGTCATCAGAAAAGTGCAGATGAAATCCATGGCATGAAGACACACATCTCTTCTTGGTCCATCCCATTGGATATTCTTCAGTCTAGTACCTAAGAGCACACAAATCCCTTGAGAGTGCTTTGTACAAGCAACAAATTGAGTGTCTCACTTGAAAAACCTGACAGTCAGAAATCTCACAGGAATTAATAGTCACAAAGACCCCTCCAGGTCTAAAGTACCATCCAGTTTCAAATTATAATCTAGTCCATAAAATTCTTCTTTTTTGTCTTTTAAATAATTATACAGCCTGTTAATCAAACCGTTTTCCTAAGACCATTTGGCATGATAAAGGAGATGCAGATTACATTAGATGACAAGGATGAATAAAGATTACACACTGGTAAATTACAGTGGCCTATTCCTGACCAGAAGATTACATTTACAGTATAGAACAAATACACATAAAACAATTAAACCCACAAGTATTACTAGTAAAGTGAAGCCCAGAATGGAATACATTGACTTACACATACAAATCTTCAAATACATCCAAAAACGTGAAATGGAACACTGATCTGTTAGATCCATCTACTTCCTCGTAGGAAAATGCAATCAGGGAAGAGAAGGGAGTTTCTCTCTCCTTCACCCCACTCCAATCCATCCCCTCTTTCTTTTAAAGCAGAAATAAAAAGAGTACCTCCCTTTTTTGTTTTTTTGTTTGGTTTTTTTTTAAATCTCGGTTCAAAAGAGAACCATCACAGTAGCCAGACACTTAAGACTGTCTCCAAAGTACTGCAAACTCAGAGAGGCAGCAATGCTCACATTGGCAAGACATTAACAGAATAAATAGGTCCAACATAAATGCTGACTGCCAGAGCTGGTAACACCATCAAGAGACTATCAGGCTATTCAAATGCGGTGTTTTCAAAAGGGCTCAGAGACATGCATAAAGTCATCAATTTAAGGGCAGGTAGCCAAAATACTTTTGTCTCCTAGCACTGAGAATAAACCTGTTAAAAAGCAAGTATCCTTCCCACAATCACTGGGCCCGATGCTGCACTCGTTTGTGCAGTGGCTGGTAAGTAACCTTCTCATTCGGTATAATTATCATGCAAGCGTGTGCTTCAGCTGTGTTAAGCCAGTGAGGGTCAGCTTGGGGCTAACAAGCCCACTACAGCAGAGAGACAGATGCCTTCATAGACCCTGCATAAGACTGTGCAAATGTGGCACAAAGTCTTCTCCCAAGTGTTGAACTCTGCCTGGGAAACTCCTGGTAGCATGCAGAAAGCTGAGAGGAAACACGTGGGAACGCCCTGCAGGAGTAACTCCACCACTGTTTAATAACTCGAGAGATTCTAGCTTGTCCTCAAGGCCACAACTGCCTCACAAGTTGCACTGGGAAAACACTCTCACCATAAAAACTGTGGAGAAAATTATGAAGGGTGAGCCATATGCCCAAGGCTTGAATACCTCCAACTTGCTGCATCCTATTTATCATCTACCTCTCAGAGCTACACCAGCATCTTTGTAATACTGTGAAGGGACTTGGCTCAATACAACTACTATTCTACCTTATAGGCAAGCATACTTTCTCTGAGGCCAGTCTCCCTTTGAGGTTTTTTTTCAGTATAGTACCATAAGGAAAAAAACACAGCAAAGGTTGAGGTCAACAGCTGAACCCTCAAATCCTCCCTGGCGTCCCACAAAAAAAGCCAGAGAAGCGTCAAGGCACAATGGTGAATGCCCTTTTGAGAATGTGCCTTAAAAGAATCAGTGCAAAGAGCAGAGATTACTACTGTTACAAAAGTCACCTTTTTATACTAAAAGATCATGGTAAAAAAAGGTCAGCTTTGGTGCCATCCATTTGCACATGAAGTCCCTAGCCATGACACATGCCAGGGCCTGACTGACTCTACTACAGCCTTGTGAGATAGTGCAAAACCTTCAAGTTACAAACAGCGAAATCACTGTTTTGCACATCCCTCCAGAATTGTGCAAGGTAAACAAAAGCACTCTAGGTGGTAAATGCATGTCTTCTAGAAGAGGCAGGGAAGCAAAACAGTTACTATGTACCTAGGATTTTCAGTACGATCCAGTTCCTCTCCCTACACCACCCGCTTGGTTTCTATTTCTGCTGTTATTCAAACCAAGAGATTCCAGAACAGGATTTTGCGTTGGGTTTTTTTTCCCCTCAGCAGATGTCGATTGCAGTCTCACTGAGGTCTCCAGAGGGGACTTCAAAAAGAGTACATGACCATCTTTCCTTTGCCAGTTTATCGGCTCTGCATTACATAGATATAAGGCTTCAAGCACAGTCCATTAAATGCAGTAGCTTGGAGGAATACTCAAAAGAAAACAAAATTTTCAATTTATTCTCTGCCTTCAACTTCTGCGAAGATTGAAGCTTTGGAACACAACATGAGAACTCAAATCTAACACTTTGCTGGACACCAGCTGAATACCAGGTCTGAGGAGAAGAAACAGCAAGGAATGAAGTGACGCGCAGAATACCTGAGGAATTGGAGTTGTGGAATGGACATTCAATTCACCATCAACAGTCATGATGAAAACAGGCAGTGGGAAGGGAAGAAAAGCCCTAAAACTAAAGTTGGGCATGAAAATAATGTGGATTTCAGAACAGACTGAGATGGGAAAGGAAGTTTTCAAGATCAAGCCACCATCAGACCTGCAATTGTTGGAAAAAAGGCTTACTGCAATCTCGTCCCCTAGGAAACCTTTAGAACCACCCCAGTGCTAGCTGGTAAGGCACCAATTGTTGAACTACAGTCAGTGGTGGCCGGGAGAGCCGTTCATGTGCTTTTCACTGCAAGGAACATCCGTGCTGTAGAGGCCATCCAAGTACGCCTGAGAAATCTCCGCTACCAAGCTCCTGTCTGGGACGGACTGGGCCATTCCATAGACAGCTCCCTAAGCAGAGAAGAGGAGGTTGTTACACGGGATTGTTAATGCCATCAGAGAAACACGCTTACCCTAAACATACCCTCACTACATGCTGGCCTCCTTACCATGCCTGTGGTCTTGGCTTCGAGGTCCTTCATGATCTCCTCAATGCTGTCTTTGACATCTTTCAGGAACTGTTCTGCAACACCAGACTTTGTGTGCAACTGCGTAATGCAGAGATGAATACTGGGCAGACAGGGGAGAGGGGAGAGATTAACCATCTCAAGTATGTACAGCTCCACATTTTCTGAGCCATCAACAACAATCTAGTCCTTCCCTGGCCAGTGACAACTGTCCTTAAAATAGCATTTCAGCAGTATAATGGGAGAAGACGAACCACTCCCTTCCAATTAAAGGTAATCCCTGCAAATTACTTGCTAGAACCAAGCTGCAGTGAGTTCAGCTGTTCTTTTGCAAAATGGCAACTCCTCCTTCCTTCCTGACTTCGCCATACACAGTTAAAGGCCTATAATTTTCTCACCTCATTCCAGGTACCTCAGGTGAGAAAAAACACAGCTGCCTGCAAGCACGGTGATCCTTGCCATCATTTCCCTCCCCCTGCTCCACAGTTTAGATAAGCCATCAGCCACCCCCAGCATGGAAGTCAGCAGCCACCAGAAGGAACAGGGCTACTTGCACCTCCAAGCTATCGCTTCAGGCACTCTAGACTTCGCTCCACGCTAACTCCAAGTCCAAAATTTCTTCAGTGCAGCTACATCTGAAAGCATTTGCCCCTTTTACCCACAGAAAAGCAACTACCACCCACTCAAGGAAACTTTCTGACAAACACTCATTTTGCACCAGGCTGTAAAGATCACTGAAAATTATCAGCCCTCCACTGGTCTTTCAATTACCTTCATCTTCAGTGGGCAGCAGGAAGATATTGAAAATAAATAAATAAATCTACAAACCCTCAGTTAACTAACATGAGATAAAGTCCTGGTTATTTATATTTTTCTGTTTGCATTAGACAGAGGTAAATAGAAAGCGATCCTCAGATATGTCCTCTTCCAGGTTCATTAAAATTACTATTGCCTTATCCTCACTGCAGTAACCGCTATATATCAGCAATTACAAAAGTAATTCCTTCTCTGCAGAGGAAAATTCTACATACAATTTATCAGATATGGACAACTCCACTCAGGAAATCACGACAGCTACGTGGCCTAAAGACGACAATCTTGCATACCCTGGCTACGCGCATCACTCCACTGGTCTCCACAGACTCACCTTGATGGGAACTGTAGGATATTTAAGTTCCACCCTTTTGCAGCTAAGAGATTAGATAATCGATAAATGTCGAAAGTGTCCGAACCGATGGAGAGGACAGACACCTCAGGTTTCCCTAAAATGAAGATGCTGTCAATTTTTCTCAACCTTGAAAAGAAAAAGGAGAAAATAAGTCACTGACCAGGGTTACAGAGGCCAGACATTCTGTCCATCTATCTGGAGCCTTAAAGGAAAAGCTACAGATGGGAACAGATGACAGCTCATTCCTACCAAAAAATCATGCAACAGCCAAGGCCATTGGGACTTGCAAGGGGACTCAGGTCATTTTAAGCCCTAAAGCCAAGTAAGCTCAGGAAGAAATGGAAAAGAGGGAAGACAGAGAGGCAAGAGAAGACAGACTAGAAAAGAAAATCAGCTTATCGGCTCACATAGCAACACAAGCACCCCAACAAGAGAGAATATAACCCTTCTTTTGTCATCTTGAGTAAGCCCTTCCAGATTCCCCCTCAGCCATGGCTGATGCAGAAGAAACTCTCGAAGCAAAGTCAGCTAAATAAAGATGCCTGCACCTCTCGTCTCAGCGATCTGGCACAGGGCAGCACCTGGGCATAAACAAAGCATCTTCTCTCACAACTGCCCAGTGGATCCCTACCCAGCAGGTAACACACTATAGCTTCTCCAGGGAAAAAGAACAGTTGCAAGAGAAACAAAAGCAGTTTGGGAGAAGCGAGTCCAGAACAGGGTTAAAGAGTACAATCAAAACACTAAGGCACACACGTACTCTGATTCGAGGAAACGAGCCGTTTTAATAATCCTCTTCGTAGCCTCAACATAGCCCGATTCTCCTATGTGCATCAGAGTTGCCCAGCATGCAGCTATGATTCCACCAGGCCTGGAGCCCGCCACGGAGGGGGAGGCATATATGCCCCCTTGCCAGTCAGGTGCTACAAAGAACTGGTAGCTCCTGTACTTCTTGTCGCTGTACAGCACCACTGAGGAACCCTTGGGAGCATAACCATACTGCAAAAAGCATAGAAAGCATTAAAAAGCAGCAAGAAGGCACAGGAACACATTTAAGCACTCATTGCATGCAGTCACCAAGATCCCATTTGCCCACCCTTTAGTGCATCACACAAAGCATCTGAATAGAGCAGCCCCTACCCCTGCACTTCAGCACTCCTCCACACAGCAGAGCAGAAATGCCTGAAGGCAGGGATGACATCAGGAATCACTCCCCAAAAATGAAAGCACTGGAAGACCTTTCTCCCCCGTTCTTACCTTGTGGGTATCAGCAGAAATGCTGGTCACACCTTTTACGCGGAAGTCAAATAGATGCTTTAGAGGGAACCCTGCCTTGTCCATGAAAGCAATAAGAAAACCACCCAGGCAAGCGTCAACGTGGAAGGGGATTTTGTATTTCACCGCAAGCTGTGTGTGAACAAGACATTCTGCTGAGTAACACGCAATCAGGCAAGAAAATTATTAAGACATTAAATGTTTCCCAGACCCTTTTGGAGCCTCATGCCACTCTCAAGCTGCTGAGGATAGGAGATCTGGAAGGGCTGGCTACTTGTGGGATGCTTTCTCCTGCTTTCCACATATGTGAAGGTTGCCAGTAAAAGGCAAAGCAACATCACATTTTGGCAGTTTGCTGTATTTGCCAAAGAGATGTGACAACACGGTCTGAAAGGAATATTCGCAATACAGTGTAAGGGCACAATCCAAATGAAAAGAAGGTCAGAGGCCCTGGCTGGTTACATACAAAATAAATAACTGGAGCATGGAGAGAAAAATCAAGAGGCATGTTTGAAAAATAAGATCCCAGCCCTTTGACTCCTACTTCCTCCACACACTCCTCAGACTTCTGCACCAAGTTTGATATAATGAGTAGGCCCTAAATCAAAGCCTTTTTACCAGCTGGACTATTTTGTTGTTATTTCCTTTCAGGTATCAAAGAATGAGCCCTTCTGGTTGGTCTCGCAGTGGGTGCAGTGGAGCTCAAAGTCACGTATACAACACATACCTTCAGTTACAGCAGAATTTTATGGCACAGACTTGAGAGTTCAGAGACAAAGCACGCACAAAAGACTTGCTGCTTTGCCTTGCAATGACACGCGCCACACGCACTAGCTCAAGTCCAGAATCCAGCCCTACACAAACAGCTTTATGACAATGCCCAGAGCTAACTTCTGGTATTGAAAGCCCACCTTCTCACAGCAGCTACACAGTACAAAAAAAAAAATTAGTCCCACATTCCTCCTCACTTCCAAACTGTGTCCTACATACCCTGCTGTTCCTGAGCACCTGATTTGAGTATAGTATTACCCTACCAACCAGTCTGCTCCTCCCACCAGATTCACTGGTTGGCATCCTGGAACCCCTCTGCTCTGCTTGTACAGAAGGACATGACAGTTTTATTGCTACAGCACCCAGAAGTCCCAGAGGCACCCTACCTCTGCCACTTCTTCAATCGGGTCCATAATTCCATGCGGGAACTGGGGAGCGGAACAGACCAGCATGGCTGTGTTCTTCGAGATAGCTCTCCTCATTGCCTAAAAATTTAAAGAAAGAAGATGCTCACATTCCATTTATCAAGTGCCATCCTGCCAAAAAAGATAAAAAGTGAAAACATGCAGCATCTGGTCTTAAAAAACAACACACAAAAGCCTATAGGAAGGAAAGCAATGAGCTACAAGCATCAGCAGACATCAGCCGAGTCATTTAACTCATCCACTTGGAACTACAAGAACACTTTCATTTGCCCTCATCTGAAACCTGTGACTATTTCTGAAATACATAAATTATTTTATTCTAAATGAATCACACAGGACAAAGGGATGGTTTACATTCAATTATTTCAAACAAAACCTTATGTGCAATGACAGGCACTTACTCCTGTCATTTTTCCTTATTTCCAGGAAACATTCATCCCTCTCTATGCACTGACTTGCTACCCAGATAGGTAGATTTCTTGCTATTTGCTGTACAATGCTAATTTCTCACAGAAAGAGTGCTGTGTTGCCTAAAACAATACCTGAACATCCACTTCCATAGCCTTGGTCAACGGTATGTGAATCAACTTCAGTCCAAAGTAGTGTGCTGCCTTGTCAAATGCTGCGTGAGCACTCACCGGGACCAACCTAGAAAAGTAAGACTGCATATGTCAGCTCAGGCAGCACCTAAGCCTTAACATGAACAGGACGGTAAAGAGCAAAAAAATTCAACCTGTAAATATTTCTGTGCAACAGACAGGTCACAAACAGGCCTACTGTAAGTTTCAACTAGCCAAAAATCATCCAGACCGAAAAAAGAAAAAAAGTTGGGGAAAATACTCTCTGGGACAGAAGAGAGGCCACATGCTGTTCTGAACTAAAATGATGGACACTCCATCTTGAACAACCCAAAGAAAACCTATTAAAGTAATTCTATCCCGCTGCACGATCTTCTGTGAACCAGGAACTTGAATTCCCAAGAAAGCTAATTTCTTGTCATATCAAACAATACTGTACCATCTCCAACCAGCCACGCTCCCTGAGAGGGGCATATGAGATAATACATAAGGGAAGGAGCAGCATAAATACACCAAATGAACATAACATTTGCTGTCTCCCATCTCAAATGGCTGTGGCTGAGCAGCTTTAATTAACCCTGTTTTCTGAGGCATCATATCTCTATCAGGGCCTTTAATAGCATGCAAAAATGTTACAGCAGGAAGAAATTCAGGAATTCAGCAGAAGATGAACACCATAGTGTTTAATCTCTTTTTAAATTTTCCCCTTGTAAGCAATTAACCAGAGAAGTATTTTTGATGCACTGTCTACAAAAAAGCAGCACATTAGAAAGCGCAAATCCTCTACTAGCAGCATAACAATTAGCACAATTCCTCATTTCAGCTCCAACCAACCCCAACTTTAGTCCCAGAGTTTTTAGGCTAAACCCACTTTGATCTATGTAAATCAAAACCCTTAAACACTTCAAAGGGCCTGACAATCTCTGCTCAAGAGGGGCCCAATGCTAATATGAGCAGGCTCTGTCTAGAGCAGCATGCAGGTATTGCCAAAATACATCTGCACAGCATAGCTACCACAGACCCCAGCAACATTCACGCCTCCCAGGCTGCTTAAAGGTTCTTGTGCATTTGTAGCACTTCTTTTGACCCAGGTTTCTCTCCTTCAGACACAGATGGACAAGGGGGAGATGGTAATAAACTATGAAATGAAGGATTATTAAGGTCTAGCAGCCACCTCAACTCAGAGGAACATAAAATCCCACAAGCCCCCAAAGCAAAAACCAAGCCGCAGAAGTATTGCTCACATTTCTGGCTGTTTGATGCCTCTCTCATAAGCCAGGTCTCGGTACGCCTTGCAGGCCATCAGAATGCTCTCAGTCCCCCCAGATGTCATCTGTTGTGAAGAAAAGAAGCAAACAAGAAAAACAACCACTTACATGGATGTTGCAGAAGAGAAAAGCAGAAGGGGGATGCTGCCACAGCATCTCTGCTCAGAGATGCTTCAGAGGCAAGATGCACAGAACAGCTCAGGTTTTCAAGGGCAGCAGAAGCCACTGAACAGCTCAAGGTAGCTTTATGATATTCAATGCTTGAAAGTGCACACATAAGTAAATGTCAGCTTCTCTATTTAAAGGGGGA
>JAVJGG010000094.1:4056941-4082468 GCA_035590195.1 Aviceda cuculoides
AAGGGGGACGGGGAAATGGAAAACAAAAAAAAAATATTCAACTCAAAAGCCTAATAAGAGGGGACCACACTGCACAGTCACTAGCTGGCAAACATGACTGCACCTCATGAAACTGCTAGTACATACTTAGCTCTTGATTACCCAGGGATTGTTTACCTGGATTACAGATTAATTATGCCACGTACACAGAAACAACAAAGTTGATTCTGTATTAAGTCAACTGAAGTCCAGCAGGTTTTATTAGGTCTGGAGCAGTGCCACACTGAGGCATGGAGCCAGCTCAGGGTTGGCACCACTCCTGAGCTACAAAACCCTCCCAGAACCCGGAGCGCTGCAGAGCACATTGCTCCCTCCCACCTTCCCTCTGCAGAGGCCAGCCTAGGTCTGGTCAACACCAGGCCAGACCAACACCATTTCTTGTAAATCCCGAAGGACCCAAGAAATTTTACACCAGGAGGAATTTCTGCATTACTCTCCCCAGCAAATCCCTTGGTATTCACACAACCCGCTACCCGTGCTGTCCCCACCCTCTTTACCCTGACCATAAGAGAACAAGTGGGCTTGCGTCAGGAGGTGGAAGAGAGGAAGGTACACGCACAAACTGTTCAATCACGTTTACTATTGCAAACTAGAACTCAAGAGCTGTTGCAAATAAATAAATGAAACTCTTTACAAGAAGAAATTCCTCAAGTGGGAGGACTGTCTCTTGTCCGCCAGCCTTTATGAGTTCTGACATGCAGGGCACAGGAAAGTGTGTGGGCACTAACCTTCCAAAATAAAATTTTAACCTAGTAAAATGTAAGGTTGGTTTTTCAAGCAGCCTGCAGGACTGACTTACTGCTATGCTCGGTGAGCCATAACTTGAGGATGGGTGGTACCTGGGACAGGTAAACAGAAGCACAGGTGAAAGAGAGGAATCAAAAGCTACTTAAAGTGCTTATGGAGGACTAATTTGGATCCTCAGATCCGCTGAAGCAACTGCAATTTACCCTTTTAACCTCTTCCCCCCCCCCAATAAACATAAAAAGGATGCAATTGCATTTGCATGCCTTATGACATCTGCTAGCCTAGGTTTTCCTTTGTTTTTTCCCAGCTGACATAGCTGCAAACCCCCAAAATGCAAAGAAGAAGTGTGACTGTGTGACAATGACTAAACATTAAGTACAGAGATAAGGAACAAAGTTCACAGACACATAAAACAGCCTGCCACATTTGTTCCTAACATGATCCAAGCTAGCAGCAGCTGCCACCACAGGCAATGTGGAAGTGACTGTCACACCACAGAAAATTTCTGCTTTTTTGGTAGTTTAAAAGCAACAGCTGCCGGAGATAAATCCTAACAGAGCCTCACACTGGATAAAGAAATCGTTGCATTTATTGTGAAGCAAATAGATGGTAGCAGGAACACAATGTCCTAAGCGTTTTATGGGCTATGTCATTCATTTCTCAACCCTTATGAAAAGATCTGTGAAATCGTCAGCTATTATCTTTGGGGAAAAAAAGCAACTAGTATAACGTGGATTGCCTTCCTACTGCTGGGTGAGAGAAGAGGAATAGAATTATTTCACACTTATAACACTGCTTGCAACACTGTTCACAATATTGCAATGATTGTGAAAACTTTGCTTGTCACGATTTGGGGATTCACACTACTGAACACCAGACACTTCGTACCACCAGGCCTGCTCCTTGTTGAGCAAGCAGTAGCTACCTCTCATCTAGATAATCTACTCTTCAAAGAGCCTCTGTACAGTCTTATCCCCATTTTGATCTTTCCACCAAAACACCAACATCTTGCCCTTATATATGACAAACCTTTCTTCAAAGTCTGGCTTATCACCTGCATGGAAGCGCTGAGCCACACACAGTTTTTGGTAGGTCAGAGTTAACACTCTTCAGCAGTTGGTCAGATGCAGGTTAAGGAACAGCATCCAGGATGGATCCTCCTTCCAGGCACCAAGACTGGTGTGCAGATGACCACACAGAAAGCTTGTTCAGACAGCTGAAAATCCACCCAAAAAGCTGAATTTCAGCCAGATCAGCTTCCTAAATTGGCCCACAGTCGGCATGTCAGTACCAACATTAGTCTCCACCACGGAGATGTGCCAGAACAGCTTGATCTACAGCAGCACCTTTAGCATAGGGCAGCTACAACAGCAAAAACCCTTTTGGTCCTAGTGGTTTATACCTGCAGAGGGAGTCTGCTCCTTTACAGGAGGCTTTGTCAGCTTAGCTATCAACAGCAAACTCGTTTTGCTATAGCCAGGGCTTGAATCACTGTCACAGGATACAACTTCCCCACCGCCTGCAGCATGCCGGCAGCTGGCCAACATACAATGATTCAGCACCCGCCAATGGCTCACACAAATATTTTTTTTCTCTCCTCTAAATGAAAGTCCACAGGCTCAAGCGATGCCATGGGGGAAAGGGGCTAGAAATAGGCATTGTTTTAAGCAGCTTTCCAACCCTGCACTATCTTCAACAGCCAGGCAAAGTGTGTGGAAAAAGGCAAGCAAGCAGACTTTTTTGTTCTCAGTTTATTTATTTTCCACATGGGAGGGGAGAGCAGAAAGCATAGGGAAAAAATACCCCTCCTGCTTTCTAAACTCAGTATATCCCTTCTGTTGCTCCCTCTCTCCAAATTCCAGTGCTCCAGAACCTCAACATTAAAACAGCAATCAAAGGTACAGTCCCTATTCTAGGATTTATTTGGCCATGCCACTTGCATGTCACTGTCAAACTGTCAGACATAAAAGAGCCACTTTGGTTCATGGTCTCTAAAGTTTTGCTTGCATTTCCACCTTGGGAAACATGTCCATTCAGATGCTGGAGACAAAGCTTCAAACCCAAAGTTTCACTGAGCTGAACTGCTCCTTGAATAAGAAAGCAAACTACAATTTATTTCTAAGGTAGCATTAGAGTAAAAATATACCACAATCCATTGCGTGGTCACAACGTAGTGGCAGACTCACATAAAACCCCTGTAAACCTGCAGGTTGTAAATTCTGCTAGTTGTCTCTCTCAAGGTGACCCGCTCGCTCATCACTACCAATAAAACCTGACAGATCTGCAGAGCTTAAGGCCCCCCAAGACACATCACTTGCATTTCACTGTTAAAGTCCTACTTCAAATGTACAGCCAGCACTACAACAAAGTTTGGAAGGCCCAGAATTTGGGGAGGAAGAGACAAGATGGTTTCTACAGGACACTTAGGTTTGCATCTGCTGATTTTGCCTCCTCTGTCCTGTCCTCAGCTGCAGAGTAAGTGCAAAGAAGAATTCATAGAGAGATTGACATCAAATACACAGGTGCATGCAATTTTCCCCTGCACTTTAAAGCTGCCCTTTACTTTTAAAGTTCAAAAAACTACTAAAAAAAATAATCATTGAAGCTTGCATAAAAATGGTGATTTCTCCCCAAATTAGAGGGGAAATCCACAGAGCCAACACTGCAAAACAAAGCACCTTGTGAACAGGAACACATGCACACATCAGACAAGAACAAACTCCCCCATTCCTCCTCTATGTGCTGAGCTTAATTAGTCCTTCCAAATCATTGCAAGAATGTGATTAGAATCTCCTGGGAGCCAAAAATCACCAATTCCTGTCTCTTTGCTCTTGCGTAACGTGATTAAAAGTAAGAACAAAAGTAGTAATTAGCAAGAAATAGGAAGCATCCATCCGCTGCTGAAAATGATTACTTTTAAAAACTGCTTAAAAACCTGGAACATCTCTCGGTACAATTTAAGGCAAAAAGGCACGCCTGTACACCCCCCACCACAAGGGCATTGTTAGTGGTTTTATGCCCATGTTTAAACTAAGAATTATAGCCCCCACGTCTCAAAGACAACTTCTGTAAATAATGCAAGCTGCTCATCTGATTTAACATGCAGAAATCTAAAAAGACGTGTTTCATTTTAGCATTTATTAAACACATCGAAAACCTTCAAAGAGGAAGCAGGGGACTGCCCTCCACAGATGCTGCTTAGGAAGATGTCCACACGACACAGGGCAGGACCGTGCAGGGAACCCCAGGCTGCTGAAAGTGCTGGGAACAGCACAAACGTGTCACTGTGCTGCTTTTCCCAGACTGAGCACTAGAGTGTTAGCCCCAAAAAGCGCTGTTCTGCAGCGTGTCATGGAAATCAGACCACAAAGGAAGGGAAACTGCCTCACTGAGAAGCGCACACAGAAACTTTTGGTGTTTTCCACATAGCATAGCCACAGATACACTCTCCAGAAACACAAACAAGCTCCATCTGCCTTCAGGGACCATCACCAGGCACCGACAACATCGGACAAGCAGTCCCAGCTGCTTATATCAGGTTAGTAAATCCAGTGGACAGGGACATGACACTAAGACACACTACTGCTCAGAGATGGCAGTGATGAAATTCAGAAAAAAACCCATTCATTTTAGTTTTCAACACTGCAAAAGCTGAATCAAGTAAACCAGAAGCTTTCTCAGTAGAAAAAGCCAGCAGCACCTCCTGAACAGATCAATTTAAAAATAAAGATAACTCACAGCATTGCACCTTCCCTGGTTTAGCCATCTCTGTTTTACAGCCTTGCTGGTTACCGAAGCGTAACTGCAGCAGCCTGAGCAACCAGCTATAGCAGGGGCTTCCAGAGACAGAAAGCGTAGCTTCAGTCTGAAAAAAATGCTCTTTTTAAATGACTGTGTCCAAGCCTCCAGAAATAATTCTGAAATGTTAATGCTGGTTTGGGGAGAAGGAAATAAGAAAAGTCTTTGAGCCCAACTACTTAAAGAGCATGTGACCTCCACGTATCCACCTACATCTCTCCATCAATGATTAGCAACTCTGGACACTTCACAGTCAGGAAGGGCAACGTGGGAGGACGACAAAAAGTCCACTGGAGAGGCTTGTCTGGACAAGATAATTACAGGGATGCAATTAATCTTCTGTTTCCAGCCGATCAACTTTTCAGCCCTCCCTCTCACCCTGCAAATCTGACTGTTCAACCAGCTAGAACGTAACTCCATGGCAGGTTGCATGCTCTCCCGTTCGCTTTGCTTCTGTTTGAATCTTAGCCACAGCTTTGTGGCACAATCCTCAGAAGGGAGGGGAAGACAGAGGGAGAAGAGGGACGCCCCCAGAGAGCATCTGTGGAGTTCTCACGTTGGCCGTGACCCCTGTCTTATTGGTTTGGAGCAGTTTTTTACCCGTTCTGAACTTCTCCTCTTAGGCAATTCTACTTTTAAATTTTAGTGAAAGAGCGCACAGGGCCAAGGTTGACACTTTGACAACACATGGTTTACGTAACAAAAACTGAACACACGTGTTGCAGGCTTCAGCAAGGAAAGCTCTCCAAGCCTATGGTAAGCGTCACGGAGCTATCTGACTGTTGTATCAATTGACATCTCAACTGTTGATAAAGAAGAGTTTCAACAGCTCAAACTGTTGATAAAGATGAGTTTCAACAGCTTTAGACCCAGCCTATTCCCCACTCCAGGGATAATCTCGCCAGTGTTCTCAGTACTGCAAACCAGGAAGGAGATGAGGTAAGGTTAAATGCTTTTTATAACCAAAGAGGCACATTCCTTCTCTAAACTTGAAGGTGGCATGAGGAATACAGTCCCGAGAAGACAAGTCAGGTACAAGGTGCAACCTCCTGCTATCAAAGGCCATCACATCTTATACTCCCAGACACTGTACAGTCAAGTTTCATCTTCAATCCAGTGGAGTTTGGTCCCAGCTACACCTATTATACAGCTACTCCAGTACTTACCTCCTTAACACAACCAAGCCTCCAATTGTCAGATTAAGCCCATTCAAGGCCAGTTCACCTCCTAAGTTCATAAGTCAACACTACCTTCCCATACTGATCTTCAACCATTGCTGGCCTTCTCCCTCCCTAGCATCAACTCATGCCCAGTCTCTGAAAAATCTCATCTGGATTCTTCTCACAAATAGAACAACATTTTCACAAGTTGTTGAGCAGCCTATTTGTATCCCAGCTGCACCTGACCACCATGCCAGGAGGTGACCTTGCTGTCCCATGCACCATGTAAACAGGAAGAGAATTTTGCCTAAGGAATTCAGGATCCTTACCAAAAAGGTAAAGCAAGAGAGAGGAGTGTAAGCAGCCATGGCTTATTTTTATAACAATAGCTCACCATGCAACTTCCTGTCTTTTGCTCTCTTAAGAACACACATCTGGACTCTTGCTAGGAACTATATCAAGGCTTAAACTGGTTTCCACTGTATTACACTGGAAGGTCACATAAGCCTGGAAAGACAGCTTTCCAGCTGGACAGATGACAATACATGCCATGCCTGCTTGATCACCAACATTTCAAGCTGCTTGTTGGTGACTAGCCAGCCAGCTGGCCTTGTCCTCAATCTTAGCATTTTGGCAGGCTCACGGATTTCCAGTTCAGAGATTAAAACTGAGGGGAGATACTCAAAGTGACACTGCTCTGTTCACTGTCCCCCACTGACAGAGAGCCAGGCTACATTACACTGGTTCTCTTTTCCAACTGCCATCAAGCCTGCATCATTTAAGAGTGTGAAAAAAAGCTGAAGTAAATAGTCTTGGCTAGAGAACTACTTCCCTGAGTTAAACTGTCTCTCAAAGCTTCACCAAGAAGAGCAATTAGCAACTGTCTTCCATACAGCTATGTTGGCATGGCATACACCAGAACAAGCTTGACCTCAGTCTCAGACAGATAGCAGAGGGTGCACTTGCACTTGAAGTCAGAAATATCCAAAACGTTCAGAGGACACTTGAAGACAGGCTACTTACAGCACCACAAGAGTTGGGGCCCCCATTGAAGAGCGTACAGGCAATCCTCACTACTTCCGCTTCCATCTTCCTCAAACCAGGGAATATATCTGGATGGAGAGGATTACTCCAGGCAAACTCTTCATACACCTTCAGAAAACAAAGACAGAAAGTTAGCCTTGCTGATGAAGCACCGGATTATCAGTGCAGATTTGAGAACTCACCACACACACTGTATAAGCAAATTAGCTGCATTTAGCCGTAACAATACTGCAGAGCTCCTTGGACTTAACTGCTGCTGCAAGTAAATACTACAAGCTGGGAAGGTATGGCTGAGGGGTTAAAAAAAAAAAAAAAAAAAATTGTTTTTCTACGGCATTCTGGCCTCTGCAGTGATTCTATAACACAGCAATATTTATTGTTGTAAAGACAGGTTTAATCATTTACCTATTCTAAAAAAAGAACACAATATACACCCTGTGACTGCTTTACACAAAGCAGGCCAAAAAATTTACTTTGCAAAACTAGTTTTCAAGTTTATTATTAAAGGGGAATTCTGAAGCAGCTAGAAAAACACAAATGCCCACCCGCACCACAACAAAAGTGGCCGTGGAAACCAGTATTTCATGCTCGTTCTGCGACCATGGACTCACAGGATAAGGCTGGAACAGGCCAGTTCCAACCTCCTGCAGTCAAGATCAAAAAGCAACTGCAGGGATGTTGAAATAAATACAGAAGAATAAACCAGCGAATAATCAGCACAAACAGAGGGAATGTTTCCACAACACTCAATCCAAGCTAAGGCCCCTCTAGAAAGGCTGCTCTGAGCTTTATGTTTCCCCAGAGTAGCAAAGAAAATGTCAACACACAGAAGAAAACAGCAATAGCAACCACCAAACAGGGCTCATTACAGCTGTTATAAAAGCTGTTCCCAGGAGCAAGAAGGCTAGACTTCCCTTTCTAGCAAAAAACCTCTTGAAGTTGATATTTTTGAAAACAGACCTTTGGGCCGTTTAGGTTATTTTCCAATCTTCTCAAAGGGAAAAGTTCCCGAGTAGGTAAACAGACCTAACAAAGACACCACTGAAGCATGCCAGTGCTCCATTGTTGTAAGATTTGGACTGCACAGTAACGCCAAAAAACATTTTACAAACTTCTTTTTTGCTTAAACCAAGAGGAATTCAGTTTTGCTCAGTGAAGCTGTTCCAGTCCAAAGGTCCCACAGACTCAGTACCAGGCCAGCGAAGGATGCTTTCACTCCAGCCCGCAGCAAAGGCACATCTGTCAGGGGGCTTGCTGAAGCTGATCTATGGCAATTTTATGCCTCCTACCATTCCCTGAATTAGAAGGTCAGTACCGGTTTCCAGTTCACTTGTAATCAGCATCTTACTTTCCTACTCAAAACAACATCTCATCTGATTGGATCCTAGCTATCTCCACACTGCGTTTTCGCAGAGACAGTCACTTGGCTAGCTTTACACTGCCCAAGTGCTTTCCAAATAATTCCCCTTCCACCTACATTTACCCTAGGCTCTGTCTTCATAGTTGGGCAGCCTTAGTTTTAGATCTTCCTTATTTATTTTCAAAGATGCTGGAACAGTGTTGAGGGGTTTCTGGTCACCCTGAAGATGCTAAGGATATCTGCAAAGATGCAAAGTTAGACTGCACTTTACCTTCACTAGCAGACGGGTGAGTTTCTCTTCACCACTGTACACAGTCCCAGAGACTTTCCCGTCCTGCCAACGTACATCTCCTGAAAGAGGAAGAGCACACTGCTGGCAAACACAGCCATTCTCAGAAAGCATGCAGAAGTGCAGAGAAGTCCCCTCACCAGTTCTGCAGATGAGGATTCAGCTTTTGAGATTTCACTGATGAGGAACAAGTATGATTTTTGTGCCACAGGAATAGCTGTGTTTGACACTAAGCCTCTGGCATCGTGTATCCCATGAACTTAGCAAACTGCAAGTGAATGATGACTAAAGAGTCAGCACATAAACAACATCTAGCTGCAGCAAGCAGTTATATTAATATGTAATCCACTTAATTCCCACTCAGTCTCCCCAAACTGCTGTCCAACCAACTGAACTCTAAAGTGGCTAAAGTTAAAGCCACTTTCAAAGAGCACCCATCACCACTGTAAGCTGAGAAGAGACAGAAAGCCCAAGCTTGTATTGCTAAAACCTACAATGCTGGGTGACTCAATTGAATTTCACCTAAAACAGTATGCTGCTGAAGCTTTAACAGATGAGAGCAGGTGGATGGAACAGCACCAGCAGCGCACCCTGTTGAAAAGTGTTTCAACCCACTGTCCAGCGTGATGGTACTTAACCAAGTAACCTTCTGCCTCCATACACCCTGGCAGTGTATCTCCACTTGTTTGATTATTTGCTCCCTCTCCTAACTGTTAGCCTCCTTCTTAAAACTCAATGGCATCAGCTTCACAAGCATATGTAAGGTGAACATAGTCACAATCCAACCGTCATTTCCAAGCAAGTTTCAAAGGGGAGTGCATGTGTGTGGGAAGGAGGGGCCACAAGGAAAAGAAAAAAGGAAAGAGCAACCCAGTGAAGGAAGGAAGTAATCATGAGGGAAAACACAGACAGAAGTTACATAAGCAATACATAAAAGTATAAAAAAAAGGAAGTTGTTATAGGACACTCAACTGCAAAAGTGTTTGTTTCTGCATTTGGAGTAGGTGCACTGTTCTAGCAGAAAATTCAAGACATTTCTCAAATTTGGGATAGGTGCAGGTCAGTCATATCTTCTTCTCTGGACAGCAAGTCACCCAAATTTGCTCATGAGGAGTAACAGGTACACGAATCAGGGTGGAGATATCTACATGAGTGAGGCAACTCAAATTAAGTTTCAGACACTGCTTATGTGGAATCAAACCAGGAGAGCATCATCATGACTTTGCCTTCCTTAAATGGCATTTTCAAGGTGCAAACCATTATGACTTTGATTAAGAGAGACAGTCTTGGAAATACCCTAAAAATCTTGCTTGGAAGTTTGGGGTTTTTTATTATGAGTATTCTTTGGGGCTTCACGGAAAATACATTTCTGTTAAAAGTCAAATGCTAAGGCCACTGCCCAGAAATGTAATCAAAAATGCATTCAAATAACTTCTTCCATATTTCTCTTCTCAGCTCTCCCATCATCAGTCTCAAATTCTTGGGGAAGGAACAGAATTTCAATGTAAATACCCAAATACATTATTAGAAGTCATGAATACTGATCTTTAGTCACTTCCAGAAGGAAAACAGACAAAAATTTGCAAGCAAAGAGCATCAGGGAGGAAATATTTAAGATTAAACCATTAGCAGGAATCATTAGAACTCATTTAAGAGAGTAAGTCTGATGTTAGGTCTATGAAACAGACCCACCTCTGCTGCAGTACAGACTCACATTCATACCTTTTGAGCTGTACTCTTTCATCTTCTCTAGTACTTCAGGCTGGCTCATGCCTTGTTCAGGCAGCGCTTTGATATAATCCTTTTCATCTTTCAGGAAGGATAAACTGGAAGTGACATCATTCAAGGCTTCATCAATCTTCTTTTGAATCTAAAAAGAAAGGAAAACCCTATCGACAATAGCACTGGCCATATTACAAATAATTGTTGAGTGCATGCAAGATTGAACTCACTAGCTACATCCATATTATTGAGCAGAATAGATAGGAACTGTTTCAGCTCTATCACCAAAAAGCATAGCAGAGTTCACAGCCACACAGTTCAACTCCTCTTTCCTACCAACCTCTCCCTCCAAAACCAAAAGTTGCCTGGAATAGTGAACTGGCATACACTAGTCCCTAAACCACACTGGGAATTGCCTGTGGGAATGGTAGCTGGCACAGCCTGGAACTGTGCCAAGTAACCCGTGTGGGTGACTGCAGAGTGGCACTTGGGCCACTGCTTGGCTGCATTTCATTTAACAGCACAGACACCACCACCACAACGTTCAGATAGAGTATGTTCTTTATTGGGTATTGATGAGCAGTGGGAGCTTTGAGCCCCTTCCTTAATGCTTGAGAAAACAAAGCTCAAGGCAAAAATACTGCATTTTTATCCCTTTTAAGTCACAGTTTTTAATTTGTAGAAGTCTTCATATGTGTTCTGTTTTGCACCTTGTCTCCCCTGATACCACACAGAGTTTAGAAACTCAGGAAAATAGAAACAATAAAAAATCTCCACTACAGACACAGTTAGGAGATTTCTTTCTTCCCAGCCACACCGTACACTCAAGGAGGCCCAGATTTCTTCTCATAGCACATTCCAAAGCAGAGACTCTTCTTCCAAGCAACACAGGTGTTGGGATATCATCAGCTTTAAAGACTTTTGGACATTGGAATGCCTCAAAGTCAAGGCCTCCTGTAAGCAACTGATAGGTTATCAGGTATCAGCCTACCAAAGAGCAGAAAGAGTACACAGATAGGACACACCAGGAGTCCTCTGGCACAGGAGAGCTTAACAGCGCTAGCCCTGAGAAGGTAAGTCTGGACAAAATAGGGACTGCATACAAGGGGCCAAAAGGTGTCCTTTTCTAACAGGCCGACAAAAATATACAAGCAGAAGAGAACAAGTCATTAGTTCACCTGATCAAGGGCTACTCGAGTCAGAAGGTGAAAGCTGGGGCATTTAATATGACATACAGGGGAGATGCTAGTCCCTTCCAGAGGGCTGGGGAAGAAACTGGAGAACCACTTGTCCACGGCAAAAGGAAGAAGTTCTTCTTTGCTACTCTCGTTTGATAAAATTGCCTATAACAATCCTGACCCCATGAATCAATGTGTAAATATGCCAACACACCAAGCAGAAAGAACTGCAATCAAGTGCAATACCATCATTTACTAGGTAAAATAAACCAAGCTGTGCATTTCTCGATCATTAAATCATTAACGTGCTAAAACATGCTGACATTTGTAGTTTCAATTTTTTATGCAAACAAAACCCCAACATCTCCCAAACACTAAAGCTTGTCTTGTTTTAATGATTACACAAACTTCCAATATCTTTGTGCTATAATGCCAATAGGCATCTGAGCTCTAAACTAATCATTGGAATAAAAAAATTATCCTTCCAAGTTGCACAACAAACACCTGGCCATCTCACACTTGCTCAAGAATAAGAAGAACAACTCAAGTTCAACCCTGTCCCCTTCTTCTATAAATAAAATTATTTTCTTAAATCTAACAATGAGGAAATGTTACTGGAAAACTCTGCAACCACACTCGCTAACTCTTGGGTTAAAAAAAAAAAATAAAAAAAGCAGCATCCTCATTTTATGAGGATGTTACTATGACAAACAGACAAGGTAGAAATTATACCTTTCATTAAACCAGGTGTCAGCAGAAGACCTTCCAGATCTATACCCTTGGATCACTATGATCACAGTAACATGACAACAAAGATGCACAGAAGTTCTCAGAGAGTGCTATGCAGGCCGAAACACGGACCTGACATAATATTAAGAAAAGTTCTTCAAATACTTACTATAGCCCCAATAAACGGCATTTTTCTCAGTAGTTTAAAGAACTGTTTTTTAGTTCGGGATGTTAAACCTGAAAGACAAAAGTCAGAAATTAACCTAAGATGACTCCAGAAACAAAAAAAATTGACTCAGAGCACAATACTTCTGATACAGCCCATGACACAGGCTCAGTATTTCTGATCGAAGCTAAAGTAACGCAGTGACCAAGGGGACACGGTGAGACAGATGTGCATAGCAAAGAGCAAGGTTCAGAAGTGGACCATGCTACAGAAACATCTGGCTTGCAGAACAGTAGCCATGTATGGGAATCAATAATTTGACTCATTTTCTTACTTACAAGGGAATTTGCACACACATGGGGAATTTTACAGGAAAGAGAGGGATTTTAGGATTCGCTAAAGGTAAGGTGTCCAGCAAAAAGAGAAAAAACTTTTTGAAATTATTTTCTGCCTCTTCAAACCAGAATAGTACTGTAACATGAAAACATTCAGCAACGTGAAACTGGCTCCCAAATCAAAGGAGGAAATAGTACTTCAGCCATAATGTGACAAGGACTTGCCCGGTGTCTGGCCATTCAACATAGGAAACGGGTGATGCAACGGGAGGTGACTCAGGGGAAGGGGACAGACAGAGGGAAGAGAAGAAATTCCACCACAGCCCAAATACTGAAATGAGAGAAGCCACTGATGACAAACACCGGAAAACTCCTGGGGTGGCTCTAAAGGCAGGAATGAAAGCAGGATGACACAGATGCTTTATAGCCACCAAAAATGCTTTTGAGTCCTACAGGCATTTCAACTGAGCACCAGCAGTTACAGGACATTTACACCAAGAAATAACTAAACAAACTTTAAAAAGCAACCATTTTAGGACTTTGCAATTTTATCTACATTTCCCCCCCCCAATCACATATATCTATCACTTCATATATTTTTTGAAAAGCTACATAAGGACAGTAATTGCAGTTTGGCACATTCTGTAGCAAACACTAGTTAACAGTCTGGCAATAACATTTCTGTTGCACATTTCGGTGTGAGCACTCTTTCATTAATACCTTCCACAGTGAGAGAAGACTGCAAACTCCTGAAGAATTCAGACAATCTAATCAGATCTTATAACAGCTAGTCAATACTTAAAAAAAAAAAACAACAAATAACTGTGCAACAGTACAAATACTAGCCAAGAAGCTAACATAACCCTATGCTGAGCAAAAGCTTCATACCATTTTGTTCCTTCCATAGATGTTCCCACTATTCAGCTACTCCTATCTTTAAAAAGAAAAAAGGCTGGTTGAGGAACAGAGAGGCACAGAAGTAAACATCAAGTTAAAAACTTGGCTTTTAACAAACTGCCACTGGAGTGTAACCCTAAGACCTATGGGAACTGAAAAGCACCATGTTCTCCTCTGAAGGCAAGGTAGTTATCTCCGACCATCAGACAGAAAACTGCAGGTTCATCAAAAGAGATCCCACTGAAGAGCTGTCAACATCAGAAACTACTCAAAACAGGAAGATGCTCCAGGGGAAAAAAAAAAATAAAATAAAATTCACACACCACCACCACATGCAATTATCTTGAACATCCTGAGGATGAAACATGCCTCCAACAGTGAATCAAAAACATGTCTCCTCCCCCAGCAGGAAGGGAAACAATGAAGAGCAAGGGTTATCCAGACACTTTGCACCAGTGACTAAGTTCACAATAACCCAGCTCTCAGATAAATTTCCCCAGGTTTTGAGCAAGAAGAGAGTGCTGCAACAAGTAAATAGTTTAGCCAAAAGCAAAAGGGAGACAAGAGGAAGGGAAGGAGATGCAGATGCGTTCCAGGCTGGCCTACCGCACCCTCTGAAGGAATGGCAGTATTTCACTGATCAGACAGGCCTTGACCTTAATTTGGAAGGGGGTTTTGTTAATATTAGTTGACAGCAGAAAGCCCGTTTTAACAAGTGTTTGGCCTTGTTTTATCCTCTTTCCTTCCGCTACTTAGGAACAACTCTGTCCCCCTTCCCTTCCCTGCCAAACATAAGAAAATGCCCCATTTCGAATACTTACTCTCGGACTGGAAGAGGAAGCCATGCAGCCATACACTTACAAGCGTAGAAGAAAACGTCAACCCAACAAGTTGCCAGGGTTCAAGTCCATCACACTGGGCATTCACAAAGCTTGTTGCTTTCTCCCAGTACATCTGCAGGATTTCCTTGTAGGGAATAATAGCATCCTGCACAACGGAAAACAAGAATGATATTGAGAAAAGTTCAAATGCACACAAATTGGGCATCAAAACAACTCCGAGTTTATTAAAAAGGTGCTTTTCAGTATGCAAACCCCATGCTTTCCTTAATTCCTATAAACAGAACAGGTAGAAGATAGTTGTCACTCACCTTTGCAGTCAAGAGCCACCGATAAAAACCCACATCATGAGAGACTTCAAATATTCAGAGAGAAGTGCCAAGGGCAGACAAGTAAGATATGCAAGCTTCACAGTCTCAAGACTCATCACCAGATCCTACCACAGCCCAAGAGAAGCAACTGTGTTAATATTTTTTTCCAAGGAATTATCAGGTGGCGAGTGAAGACTGAACCACTACAATACACCTGTCAGAAAGGAGACATCATTCTTCAGGTACCACCAATCCAGGTCTATTAAGTGCCTAGGGCTGGATTTTTAAAGATGCAAGTACTCAGCAACTCCTTAAGTTTAAGATCTAATTAGTACATTCCATACAAAGGGACAATGAAAGAGACAAACACTGCTGCTGCCAAAACAAAAAAAAAGAAAACTGTGATGCAACAACAATTAAAATGTCAAATTAGCAATTATTGTCAGGACAGAGCCCAAGTACCTAATCAATAGCTTCAAAGCAGACTCTCTTCAAGAGTCTCAGAAGAACAGGGTGGTGAAAACTGGAGGTGCACAAGGGAAAAAGGCCATTTCCCCCAAAACAGGGGTCTTCAGTACAATTCTCTGGAAAAAGGTTTCTAGAGATAAGAAAAATCTGGATAACCACACCTTGTTTGGAGCTATGACCAAAATAAGTATTTGGGGGTTTGTTGCATGTTACAGACAAAAGCTTGTACATTTTACTTCACTTTTTTTAAAGCTTCCTCAGCCACCCCCAAAACCTTTCCTGCCTTTTAACCCACTGTCAAGCCTAGTTTTGCCAGGGAGTTTTCGGGGGCAGGGATCTCCAGTGCTACAAAGCTTCACCCTCCAAATGACAGAGTAAACACATGGAGCCTTTCAAAAGATTTGTTAATAAACCTTGGAAGGAATACATCCCTGATACCTATGCTGTCGTACTCTTGGTGGGGTTAGAGCAATGTGCAAAGATGGATATAAATAAACCACTAAAAGAAAAGCTGCTAAAACCTTCCTTCTCAGGACCCTTTACAGATCTCACTTCTGGGTCAAGCCAACAACAGAAGCAGCATCTAATTTTACTTTTTAGGTCACCTTTAGGGATAACATGTCATTCCAATACAACTGGAGAGGCTACAAACACCCTAAAAAAAGCCAAGTTCTTCCAAATAATCAATGCAGGAAGGCAGGATTCCTTACAAAAAAAAAAAAAAAAAAAAACTAATGAATATTCATTACTTTGGAAAAGCAGTAAAACGCATATAATGTGAGAAAGTTTACAAATATTTAAGCAACCCAAACATAAAGCTAAAAAATTCCAGCAAAACAATACTGTCAACCCATCGCAGAGGACTAATATCACCTATGTCCCAGAACAGGCTGAAGGCACACAGAGTGAACTGGGCAAAACCAGGTTCCCTCATAAGGAGCAGCACTCAGCTATGAGAAGTCAAATTAGCACCCATCTGCTTGGCAAAAGGCAATTTAAAAATACACCAGCTACTTCAGCCTTGAAAACAAGGCAGCCGCATAAACCGCTGCAATTGAGCAATGTCCTAGCTAATGCCAGGTCCTCCAATCCAGTCACCACAAAGCTGATTTAACCCTAGAATTTAAGGGAAGAGCTACCTTTTTCAAGTACCCAGAGGTGGTACTTAAGTTTCATCAAGTTTGCACAATCTTCTCTGAAAAATCCCTGGAAAGGAGTGTTTAACCAACAACGATGACTTTGGTGCCTTGCCTAGGAGCTAATGCCAGGATATCATTCAGTTTTGGAACTGCACTTAAAGGATGGAAATGGAGCCACTAATGTGCTAGTGTCTCAATAGCTGTTCTCAACTGATGGCAAGAAAATGCTGCAGCATCAAAGTGAGTTGTGCTTTTTTCCCCCCGAAGATAGAGGATACTGTAAGCTATAAGCCCAAAATCAAAACGGAACATGACCTTCTAGACAGCAGTCACTTAAGTCAATGGCCAAGTTAAAATAAAATAAACAAATCAGGCAAGAGATTGATCTCACTCTTGGAGAAAGCAAGCTCTGGACAGAAGACCCTAGCCAACTGCACATCCTGTTGTCAAATCACATGCTCCCCACCTAAACCACTGTGTCCTGGAGCACAACGGCTCTCCACTGGGATGGGAGGAAAAAAAAAAGTCAGTTTTCTCTCGACTCAACCAATACCAGTGGCAAATCTTGCATCCTATCACAGGGGTAGGCAAACCCACCGGAAAGGCCCTCCTGTCCTCTCTTTCCCAAGAACCCATCAAACCAGTGCTCTGGTCCACAAATTAGGCTGCTTGACTCTGAACTTCAGGTGAACCCAAGCAAAGTGCAGACAGGAGGTCTGCGATGCAAGACACCACAGTAACCCCAGCGCAAAAGTATACTCTCAGTCACATTACCAGCAAAAAAGGCTCAGGTGCATAAGGAAGACATCACGGATGAATGAGCAACATCCACCTTTCTGCTCTTAGCCTACCACATATACAAGGCACTGTGCCTCTGGCTCTCCTCACTTTTCCATTACTGAGATGCAAGACAAAATATTTTACCTTAAGTTTTACCACAAGTTAGAAGCATGCACACCAGCACTGATAGATGGTAACTCAATGGTATGTCTAAGTTTTGAAAAAATAAGATTTTCATTATGTCAATTCTACGCCATTGAAGAATTTCTTTCCCTTTCTTGCTTTAAAAAACAATCTGAGATCACAAAGAATGCAGTTTGACAGGGTAAAGTTTTCTCTGTATTTCTCACTTTCTCCTTCTTCAGTCATTTCATACTTACAAGAGTTTGAAGGGTGAGACTGATCAATTTAGGAGGATACTAAAAAGAGGGATTAAAAAAACCAGCCAAAATTAGCATGGAAGATGAGTTAGCAATGAAATACAATTTCTCAGCTCCCTGGCTAACTACACAGTCAGTGTTTTTAAAGCACCTCTTTGCCCCAAAGTATCCAGCAAGATATGAGAGACCTCTACTCTGTGAATTACTAACTTAATCCTAGAGAAACTAGAGGGCATTCAGAAGGTTGCATTTGAATGTACTCTGTTTTTATCACACCCAACATGTGATTGCAGCCTCACTGCTGTGGCCCTACACTGCTTCCTTATTTTACAGGGAAGAGGCAGGGGTAATAAATAGCCTGTGTTCAGCCAAGCCATTTGAATCCCTCTCCCTGAAGGAGCTGCTCATAACAGAGTCAATAACAGGTGGATTTTTTTTTTTTTTCCTAATCAACCTCAGCCAAAAGAAACTTTTGTTACATACAATAAGAAGGGATGCACTTCCAGCTTTGCAGGATTATAGCATTCATTCGCCCCTGCTATTACCGCTTCCCCAGCTGGGCTAAAGACAACAAGCTGGCCTGATTTTAAGCCTATCTGCAGGACAGAATTTCATGTAAGACAATAACCTGCTTATTTGTGAAGGCATCAAAAAAAATAAAGGTTTCCCTTCCCATTATAGGAGAGTAGATAAGCTGGGTTTATTTCCTTAAGAGAACCTTCCCCCCACAAAAGCTTCACAAGACAGTATTATTTTAGAAGCAGTTTAAAAGCCCGACTTAAGAGCACGCTGAAAAGCATGGGGGAAAAATCTCCACTGGAGGATTTGTTTTTAATTCTTGGAGCATTAAGACAGACCCAGGTATCAGATAAAATACTAATTGCTATCATTAGGACTTGCCATGTTCATTTGTACCAATATTAATGCACTCAGCAACCCAAGCAGTTTACATATTGAATTTTTAGCTCCACAGATTAGGAATACATTCTTAGTACTTTATTTCTAAAAGCCATTAGCTAGCTGAGCTGGTTCCAGGGATAGCACTTATGCCACTACAAAAGAGGACAAATTAACTGCAGTAATGCTCTTCTGTCCCAGATGATAGAAAAGAGGGGGGAAAAAATGCCAAAGCAAACAAGAGCACATTTTGCAGTTTTGCCAGAACAGCATTTCCTCAGCTGTGAGTTTTAGGACTCAAATAAGCCTAAAAAGAGAGAGAGAGAGAAACAGGAAGGCAATAAACTGGAGGACCTCACACTTTTGTTACAAGTGCCTCCTGCTTCTGACGCTGTAAAGTGGAAGCACCATTAAAATTTACCTGTGGGAAGAGTAGGAAAAAATATTTTATCAGCAGAATCTTCCTTCCCCCAGGAGAGCATTTAAAGTGGGCCACAGAACAGAAGTAGCTTTTAAATGCAAGTTTATTTTAAGCAATAGCGTAAATTCGAGTTTTAAGCTCACTGTGCGAGTAGGAACTGCTAATACCAAACCACATCCTCAGCTTTCACCTGAACCCACACATTTTCCCAAACCAGGGACCCTCTGACCACCTCTCCATGCCCAGACCTTAACATCTGTGTTTGCCATTTGTCTTTCCTCACTTCAGAGCCAATAAACAAGGCAGCATGTCACACAACTCTGCACGCAGTAAATCAAGGCAGAGAGAGATTGCTCACTGCAACTGCACAAGCTAGGTCAACTCTGATTATGGTGGCGTGCAGAATACAGGTATTGCCACTGTAATTAAGGCCTGTGCTCCTATGTAAGAAGTTTTTCCCAGGAGAAGGCTTCCCAACTGAAAATAAACTGCACAAAGCCAGCAACGACACAGCAGCTTCATTTATTTATTCTGCTCCTAAGAAGAAGGAAGACTTCAATTAGCAGCGCCTTAGCTAACTCGTTGTTGCCTGTGCAAGCTCTGGCCACAAAACGCACATCTGACCAGCATGACTACGCAGCATAACTGGCCTAGCCGCAGGTAAGTACTGGACTTGCAGCCTTCAGCCAGCCAGCTTCCTACAGGGAGCGGAGGAATGGGATTGAGCAATGCCACGTCAGCCTCGGAGGGTGCTAGTTGCTGCGTGTGCCTGCGGTGTTTTGATTTGCACCCCAGTAATGAATCTGCTTCTCTGTCCCTCCCTGCCACCCCCAGCATGACAAATATCTTTACATAAGCACCCAGCAAAGAATATTTGTTAGTCAGCTCCTAATTATAGCTCGAGGTTTGGACTGCATGCTGCAGCCCCTCACCAAAGGATATGGGCACACAGAGCGATACCAGACACAGGCATGAACCTTCAGATGTATGGGCTGAACTACGTGAAAGAAAACCACATCCAGGTCATGCTCATCTTGCCACAGCTCCCTGGTACCACCAGTTTCTTCTGGTGGAAATAAATGCACTGCCATACTGAAACCTTGGGAGAAGCGGGTGTCCCCCATATACAGTATCTGCAAAATGAATGCACACATACTATCCCACCAGCCCTGAGAGTTCAAGGGGAGTGGCTAAACAATGGCTAATTATAGCTTCAGCACAAAAACAAACAAGGCAGCAAGTCAGAGTAAGAGCAGCAGCATCCCAGCTTCCACGGCAGAGAAGGAACATAAAACTGTCAAAAGAAGATGGAGAAAGGCTGATTCGAGGTTAAGAAAACGTGCACACTTACAACAGCCCAAAGGACTCCAAAATCAGGTGCAATTTCAAATTTCATTTAACTCAAAACATACACAAGCTGTTGTTGCCTATCGCTCACTTTGCTCACTACAACAAACCAATTTATAAAAGCAAAGTTTCTGCAAACATCTAGGCATGCTCCAGGTAGCACAGATCTCAAATCTCGTAAGAAGCAGGATTCAGTTGATAGATGCCCTACATGAACCCATTACGGATCTCTTTGTGGGTCACCAGCTCCAGGAAGGTGCAGTTTCTGCAAGGAAATGTCCTCTCCCAGCATCCGCAATAATTAGGATAAAAGCAGTACTCAGTTCCCCATGTGCTGGGACTCATCTGGACACATTTGTTCATTCCTCCACTCAGCATCCTCTCAGATGCGGATCACGCAGTCCTTTCCGCATGCCTTCTGGAGAACAAAATGGGTATTTATTTGAAACATTTTGCAAGTAGCTCAGTGCCATGCAGAGGTACACGCAGCGTTAAAAGATAAAGTCTTGGCGGGAGCTGTCTGAAAGCAGACAATAGCATGGCAATTGTTCTGGGAACAGGCATTCCAGAACAAAGGCAGCACCGAGACCTGGCACAGCTTCCTAGCAGGGTTATGCAAGCATCCAACAAAGCCCCTAGTATCAGCACAAACTGAATGCCGCTATTATACATTAAGGGCCCTGTTCTTGGGCAACTTGGACCGCAGTGCAAGATCCTCAAAGACTATCTTATCAACACGAACGTGCAAAACTCTTCGGCCCTGTGATACCTCATCACGTGCCCTTCCCGGTACATGGCACGGATGGACCTTGATGAGCTAGAGGAGGCAAAGGAAACGGAAACGCTCAGAACACAAGGGCTTCCAAGTGACTTCTACCTGCAGATTCCTAGGAAACACAAATCTTTCCTAAAAAAGAATAAAGAAAATTGTACCCTAATCACCACAGCCCACTGCAAAGAGACCAATGCACCTGCTGCTACAACATCAATGGACAGAATCCAAATCTCAGTTACACATCAGCTCTAAGGACAATACTAAAACGCACTTCAAAGCCCCTACCACTACACTAACCAGTAAAGGGCCATAGCCATTTAGCTAGTACACAAAGAGATATCAGTACTAAATACTCCAGAAGGAAGGCCTGCTAATACTTGAATGTCTTTGACCACCTGGGGGACAGGGAATGAGAGCAATAGTTCTAGGTCAAAAATACATCACTCTGTTTCCATAAACCAAAGAGTGTGAACAGATCAGGCTTTCTGAAACAACCCCCACTGCATGATGGGGTCTGTGGTGGGAGACAGCTGGTGCAAGAGAAGACCAGACTGATACTCCACCTTTTTATTACCAGAACCACGTCTTTGGTGCAAGAGACAAGCAGCACCTCGAAATCCTTACTCACAGAAACAGGCTCTACTGAATCCCTTTTGCCAAGAGAATCACAGCAAGGTTTTGATTACTGCCACACCAGTCAAACCACATGCATGCAATAAATGCTGTGATTAGGTTTTTCTTAACACCACCAAACAATGAAAATATGTGCCAGAGAAATGAAAGGCAAGGAGCGAGACATCATCTCAGCAGACCCTCTCCTGCTCAGGTTAGCAATTCATCTATGACTTCTAAGGGTAGTGAGAGGGTGGAAAACTCTGAGTAGCCTGGAAGCACGCAGTACATGGGAAAAGCAAGATTTTTCTTCATCTAGGTAAGAAAATTCCCAGTGCCTGGCAATCCCTTTTGCTAAGGTCATGGGAAGGATCGCAGACTAAAACCACAATTTAGGAATAACGCTATGTATCAGTGTTTCTCCAGAGAACACTTCAGCCCCTGAGTACACAGCCAACTTTGTTAGCTTTCCAGAAGCCAGGAACCCTGTGCAATAGCTACCGTCTAGTCTAACGAATAAAACAGTAGACCTGCGCACGTCTTCCAGATGCAGTAAGTAGCCGTTTTCTCCACAAAGCCTTGGCACAGAGAGGCTAAGGTGAGAACAGCCTGACCACACAGCACGCTTCCAGCAACCCCAGGCCAGTCTAGACCACACCGTGCACAAGGTGTGCAATGTTTACTGGGTTCCAAATGAGTGAACTTTTGGCAGCTGAAACAAAGCTGTGAAAGCACTCGATGCTGTCCCACGCTACATGTGCCGGCAGACGCGAGGCATGCCACGGGCCCTGCCTTTGTCCCCTACACAGAGGTGGTGACACACTGGCTGGGCACAGCTCCACAGCAGAGTGGGAAGAAGAAGCGGCACGTGAGGGTTTGCGCACCGGCAGCTGCTCCCTGAAATGGCGCCCGCCGCGTCTCGCTGCTCGCAGGCTCCGCGCACGGCAACGGGGGCGCCCAGTGCCCGGCGCAGGGGCTCTCGCGAGACGCAGGCCCAGACAAGGCCCCGCGCACCCGAGCCCGCCACCTCTCGCGAGACATCGCGCCCGGAAGCGGCGGCTCAAACGCTCGCGAAACTTGGGCGGACGGGTGGGGTCTTCACGCGCTTTCGCGCTCTCGCGAGAGAGCGCGCGCCCACCCGCCTGGGGCGCGGCGGCAGGGTCAAAGGGTGGGCGGTGGGGGCTCAGCCCTCGGGCCCGCTAGTCCCGTCCCTGGTAGGGTTGGGGTGCTGCGGCCTGCACCTCCCGCCTCTGGGCGCCTCCGCGGAGCTGTGCGGGGCAGTGGGTGCGTCTTGTGTCTGAGAGCCCAGCGCGGGCTTGTGTGGCTGTCCAGCAGTGGGCCTGTGGGCTGGGAGCTTCCATTCCTTTTTTGCCTCGAGAACAGCCGTGTCCTGGATCCCTCGGGGCCTCCCTGGGGGCTGGAGCCCCAGCACTGAGCCCTGTCATCACCAGCTCTTGCCTCTGGCAAACTTGCCGCAACTCCTCCTCTCTCCCTGTTGTACTCTGCTGTGCGCCCCAGTCCCTCTCCTGGCCACACACAGGTGTCTTGTCCAGGTTAGGTGTTTTTGCGATGGAAAGTGTTATTTTTTTTCCCTCCTCCTTGAGCACCATGTAACCATAAGTGGGTTTACAGTCTCTTAGCTCCAAAAGCTGTGTTAGTTCTTTAAATGCTTACTGTACTATACAGTTACTGGAATAACAGGAATGTATCCTGTGTAGACAGGCCATTTAACAGCTGTGTCCAAATTTCTACCCACATCAGTTCCATCGAATAACTTTGTGCTTGCTGTAAAAGAAAACTAACACCTTTCTTGAGATCCCAATTGACCCTTAACACTAACGTTTCCAGCGTATGCATAACATGTTTCCAGCGTAAGCATAACTTCTTGGGTGGCACGGCCAAGTGAGAATCGCGTTGGGGATCTCATGCCAGCAGAGGGAAGCCTGTTGCCTTTTTGACAGGTGAAAAGAACAGAACTGTTGTGACAAACGCACAACGTGTGTAAATCATGTCCAGGTTGGGAAGTGCCTGAGCTGCTGATGCTGGAGCCTGAGAGCACAGGAGGAAGCATCGTACATGCTCAACTTGTTGAAATACTTTCATCTTGTCATGGGCCAAATGGAGATGATCTGGGGTAGCGTTAAAGATTTGCTGTTTCAAGCTTGTTATTTATTGTAGGAGAGAGAGATGGAGCAGATTAGGTCATAGATTGGGCAAGGGGGAGTGAAATTGTTTGTGTTCCTTCACAAGTGGTTCTTCTGACATGATGATTTAACAGCGTCTGTGGTCTGACCTTCCTCCCTTTGGCTGAGGGCTCAGCAGGATTCAATAAGCTTAAGAGTAACAGCATCTGAAGGTGTTGTGGCTGTACCTTTCTGCCAGCCACTATACCCTCCTTACTGGGCCACCACTGTCTTGCAGCTCTTCAGCCACAATAGTGCCAAGTACAACTTAAATTGTCAGTGACCTGGAGGTCTGGTGTGGCTTTTGTCCCAAGCCCCTGCAGACCGCTGGAGCCTTGAAGCTGAATGGTTTAACTCAGAAAATAAGTAGTGTTTTCTGAAACAAAACCGGCTTGTCTGATTAACAGTGCTTTGTTTTCCCTGGGAGCCCACAAAATGGCTCATTTGTATTTAAATTTAATAATACCAAGTAAATTTTGGCCTATTGTTCAATGTAGTGCAGATAACATTGAGTGGGTTTCCTGCTGAAGTCAGCACAAGATAAGCAATAATGGCTGCGGAGTTTAGGTTATTTCTTTTTTGTCCTACGAATCTGAAAGAATGTAAAGAAAAGTTTTAAACAAACTTTGCCTCCTGAAGTGACAATTTTGCTATTGCATATAGAAATACTTAAATCAATTAAGGTGTGAGAACTCAGGCCCATAGATTTCCAAATTAAAACCTGTTTTTGTGAAACTGCCAGACTACTGTGTCATTTAATGTCATTTCTAACAAAGTTCCTGAAATGTTAATAGCCTAAAAAGATCCTGAAGCTCTTGCACAGCTGAACTGGTCAACTTAGTTGAGTTTGTGACATTTAGGAAAAATTAACTGTTTAAAAAAAAAAAAAAGCATGGCTTTAATAGGTCTATTCCAACCTAATCATTTTCGTACAGTTTGGTTGTAAAAAAAATTAATAATTTTCTTGCAGACAAATGAAGTTTATTGTGGTCGTTCTCATAGCACCTCACTGGCTGCCTGTCCCTCACTCCGCTGCCATCACCTGCTGCTCCTTGGCACTGCGCCCAGTCAGCCACTCCGAGGTCAGGCCTAACCGGCTCCCGGCTCTCTGTTCCTCTTCCGTCATCATCTCATTGCAACTTAAGTGTGTGCTTAGGCTCCTGTTGGTGGATTTCCCTGAGGGTTTTCTCTCCCATTGTTTGACTGTGGAGCCAGGCTCTGGAAGGAGGCCACAGACCAGCCTTTTTTTGTCTATCCTACTAACACCCCCTTTGCCCTTGACTGATGACAGGTGGTGTGGGAGGAAGGATGAACCCTACACATGTGGGGCTGGGTATTTACAGGCTGGGTGGGGGTGGCTAATAAGGGACCTCGACTGGCAAGCAGCTGCACAAGCTCCATGCCCAGCCTTGGTGTGCTGTAGGGGTGCCCTGGCCAATTGGCTGCAGGCATCCAGCTCTGGGGGGCTGTTGGTGCTGTCACTGCATGCTTGGCTGGATTCACTTCTGGAGCTGACAGGAATGCCAGGGGAAGCTCTCAGTAACACATTTCCTAACAAAAGTTTTCCAGTTGTGGGATGGCTTCATCTGCAGGAGAGGCTGGCTGTCGCTGTGGGGCTGTGGGGGGGAACGACATCTTCCTCATCCCTGATTCTGCTACAAGCGCAAGGGCATTTGCTTAATGGATGTCCCTGGGGAGACGCAGAGGGTCTGGAGTGGGGGTGGGAGTCGTTCGTGTTACCGCGCGCTGCGGATAGTGGAAGGGATCTCGCAGAATTAACAAACGGGAAAAAAAAAAAAAAAAAAAGCATGGGGGGAAGCAAAATATCTCTTTATTTCCCACACCGGGAGTCGAACCCGGGCCGCCTGGGTGAAAACCAGGAATCCTAACCGCTAGACCATGTGGGACGCC
>JAVJGG010000094.1:4082568-4127669 GCA_035590195.1 Aviceda cuculoides
AAAAAGCCAAAAAAAAAAAAAAAAAAAAAAAAAGTAAAGAGAGTGTCTATTAGCCAGGTTAACTTTTAGCAGAACACAGTCACCTCCACCAAAATGCAGCGCAAGCAGAAAACACAACTCCCACCCCGCCGAAATAAACCAATAGAAAATACCATTTCTAACTCTCCCTGCCCTGAAACGAGACTGGGAGACGAGGAAAGCACTGCACGGCTTGCAGGAGTGACACACACACATCCCATCCCCGTTTAGGGGCACGGTTCGGGCCGAGCTCGGTCAAGCAGCCCCTGAGAGGCGACCGAGACCCACCCCCCCGGCCCACACCCGCCCCCGGCCGGACAAGGCCCCGGCCTCGCTGCCTCAGGGCCGGGACAACGCAGGCCGCACCGGGACAGCCCTATCTCTCACCCCTCCGTGGGCCGGCCGAGTCAGGGACCCACCACCCCACACCTCCACGCTCACCATCGCTGCTCCTGCCGCCTCCTCCTCCTCCTCGGCCTCGCAGGATCCCGGCTCGGCCCCGCTCCTCCCCAACCCAGCACCGAGATTACCCGGCACCTCCCCGCCGCTCCCTCACCACAGCGCTCCCTCACCACAGCGCCCCCTGCTGGGCGCGCCGTGGGCGGCGCGCGTTCCCGCCGAAAGGGAGGAGCGGGCGGGCGGGAGGCGAGGCCGCTGCCTCCATTTCAAGGTTGTAGCATGGGGGGCGGTGCGGGGAAAACGCCGTCTTTTAGGTTAAAAACCCACAAAAGCGGTTTATAAGCACACCCGGTGTTGACGGCCCGGCGCTGAGGAATTGCTTCCTCACACCACCAGGATCAGGGAAACTTCCCCAGGAAGAGGAGCTCCTGATAATGGCAATATGGGGGGATTAACGAGCAAGCAGTTCTTGGAGCTTGAGTCCTAATTAGCTGTTGCAAAACACGAGGAGGCACCCGGCTTCAAGAGCTTTGCGTTAACAGAGTCATCTTTGTGCGTGGAGAAGACTTGCTTGGCATGAGATCAGCTGGAGCTGATGAGGCATTTTATTCAGAGGTTATTCCAGCATCCAGTTGCTCTTAACCCACATCACTGGTTTTATGACACATTGGTCAGATGCACAGCGTTCCTGCATTTTCTGGGAGAAAGTTTTTGTTCTGTGCAAAACGTAAGGCAGGAGCTACTAGCCAATATAGCATTAAAGTGTGTTCTGGGTGGATCAGGTGTGACCCCATGACACAAAGGCTGGGTTTCAAACACAACAAGGAGAATATTGTTTGGGACCAGCCTCCTACAAGCTCAGCAATTTTGAGGCATCCAGGGCAGACACCACCTGGCAAACACGCAAAGGGCATTTAAGTTGTGGGAAGCAACATTTAGAAGAAACCATGCTACAGAATAGTTCCAGCTAGAAGGGAACATACACGATCATCTAGTCCAACTGCCTGACCGCTTTAGGGCTGACCAAAAGTTAAAGCATGTCACTAAGGGCATTGTCCAAATACCTCTTGAATACTGACAGGCTTGGGGCATCAACCACCTCTCTAGAAACACTGTTCCAGTGTTGGACCATCCTCTTGGTAAAGAAATACTTCCTAATGCCAAGGGTGAACCTCCCCTGATGCAGCCTCAAACCATTCCCACCCACCATGTCATATCACTGGATCCCAGGGAGAAGAGCTCAGCACCTCCGTCCCCACTTCTCCTCCTCAGGAAGCCGTAGAAAGCAATGAGGTCTCCCCTCAGCCTCCTTTCCTCCAAACTAGAGCAAACACAGAGTCCTTAGTCACTCCTCATAAGATGACTCTAGGGAGCACACCCCAAGGCTGGGACAGCAGCATGGAGGTGGGAGGCTGCCTCTGGGGAGCTAAAAGCAACCTGGAAAGAGGGAGAGACGGGCAATGGCAAAAAAAAAAAAAGGGAAACATTTCAAATAAGTAGCTCCTTGCACAGTGACAGCAGAGCAGCCCAGCTTCGGGTAGGGTTGTGTTTTGAGGGCAAACACACAAGTGGATGCTCTGGTTGCCAGTAAGTGGTGTGAACTGGACAAATATCACGGTAGCATTTGGCTCGTTTCCAGCCCCAAAATTAACGAGTGGAGTAACTGCAGTTCAGCGTGTCACAGGGTGCTGCCTCTGCCACCAGCCTGGTGCATTACCTTGAGCAACCACCTCTCTCCTTGGAGAGGGCAGCAGGAGCAAGTGCCCGTCTTCACCTGGGCCTACACAGGAGCTCTTGGCGAGCAGGGTCTGAAGCTCACACTCAAACCAGTTATTAATCAATCCTTGGTGTCTTCGCCAGAGTTAAATGGAAACCAGCAGTTATTTGATGCCCCTTGTATCGCTAATGAAGTGTTTGAGATGCACCTTTTCTCACAAGCTTCCAAACCTATTAAGACACTAGGTTCATTAAAACTGAAGATTTCTGGTTAGTCACTCCAGAACACATCTTGGTCTTAAAATGTTTAAAATCTGTACCTTCTCTTGCACAGTTTCAGGTGTGGCTTTTTAAATGTTCACACAACCTCCCATGCTTTTGTTTTTACAATGTTTTGAAATGGCTATACAAGTATCAGGTCTTGGCATTTGTAGTTAGCCCAAATATTTAACCGTATGCTGCATTACAAGTGGTAACTGTTTTCATCAGCTGTCACCATGCCATCCAAGCTGTCTCCTCACAGAAGATGGCATCTTACATAAAGTCACCAGACAATACTTTTATCTCAAGAAAACTGCCCTCGTGGGATTGTTTTTAGAAGTATTTCTAGATATCAGATGTTCTTTTTAGCAGAAAAGGGAACAAACAGATCTGTTACTAACCCACTATCAGTCTCACAAAGTAGGGCTTCTCCCCATGTGCTTGCCAAGCAAGAAAGCCTCTGAGACAACCCCAAAAGAGCTGTGTCTTCTGATTGAAACAACCTCTGCAACAAGCACCGAGGCCCCCAAACTTCCAGAAAAATATTGCTATTTGGAAAATATCCTTAAAAACAACATTTATATCTAAATGACATCTTGCTCTCTAGGGGGTGAGAGGAAATCTTATCTGTTCCTTCAACCCTGAAAAAAAGCCTCTTAAGATGCATCATTGCAAGCTTTGCTAATCTTTACACACACCTTCACGTAATGCTGGAAAGCAGAGAGCTTTGTTTAATATGGCTAAAAACACAGGTAGAAGGGAATACTCTATCTTGCTATAAATATGCAAGTGGGGGAGGAAGAGAGACACCAGGGAGGGAGAGGAGCCGTTTGAGTGAGAGGAGAATGGTGGCACAAGAACAAATGGATGCAGGTTGGCCCTGAACCCATTTAGGCCGAGAATTGCAAGGGGGTTTGTAGCCATGAGCAAGCTGACGTGTTGCAACAGCCTTTCCATTAGAGTAATAACAACTTACAAGCCTCAAAAGCCAGAGCCACATCTCCAAAGAACATTACAACAAAGGAGCATGGCTTCTTCACAGCTTGGCATCCAAGTTTAAGAACCTGTCTTGAAACAGAGACACTTACTCCATAGAGATTAGGGTTTCCATATTCATTTAAACTAGGGTTTCCATTTTCTCTGGTCCACCACACACCTCAGCTCCTCCACAGCCCAGGCAGAAGTGGTTTTTGCCAGTATTCAGATGAAGGTGAAAAAAAAAAAAAAAATTGAAGTACCTTGGCTTCTCCTTGCAAACTGCAGGATTAGAGTTGTGGCTGTGCCAAAGCAGCTGCTCTCGCACAGAGAAGGGAGTTGCCTTTCCCAGGAGCAGCCGGCCGTCGACGGAGACCTGGCCCTGCTCTCCATCCATCTCCGCTACTGCCGGCCCCGAGAAGAGCTGGGAAGGGGAGCCTGAGGCTGAGGAGCAGGACAGCCAGGCTGCTCGCATGGCCTGAGCTGACCTAGAGCCTGGTGCAGAATAAGGCCAAGAGGGTAGGTTTGCTGGAGGATGATCGCTCTTAGCGCTTGCAGCCTCCTAGCACCACCGAGAGGACCTCTCCCATAGAGCTGCAGTCTGGACCCCTCCACTCTGCCAACCAAGACGCCTGCCAGCATTGCCCGTGCTAAAACAGAGCTCTCGCACCCTTCTTTAAAGGCTGTCTTGGAAAAGGGGTTGGAGAGAGGAAAAAAAAACAAGCGAGTCCCAGCTTTGCAATGCTCCAAGACCCTCTCTGCCAGCAGGGCTGTTAGCATTAGGCTGTGCGTGGGTATTACAGGTTACATATTTATGAGGGGGAAAAAATGTCATTGAGACCAATCCAGCAGGACTAATTGGTTGAAGGGCTGATGCAAAAGTCAAGTCTGAAAGCAGTCAAGTAGGAAAAAAGGAGTGCTTTTTCCTCTTACCACAGCGTAATGAGAAGAGGGGATTACAATAGCTTTCTGAACAGAACAAAGTCCTCTTTCTTCCCTCAGCCCCAGTTCTGCCTGCTCACTCCTGCAAGCAAGCAAGCAGCAACCAGTTGGCTGGGGGGAACAAAAGAAGCTGCAGTCAAGCAGTGCAAGCAAGCACCTCCCAGTTCAGGTGTCAGCAGCACCCTGGCTGCAACATGCATTGGTGAGACACCACAAGGCAGAGAGGAAAACATAGATTTAAATATTTTTGGTGATGATTTTAAAGGGATATTGCATTCTTGATGTAGTTAAAGGCAGTACGAGCTCCACCTATTCAGCCCCATTTTGCTTACATCTGGCAGTCCTGAAGAGAAGGTATGGGGTAACCTTTAAAAGACAGGGAAAAGTAATGGGATTTGATGTAGATTTAAGGTTCTTGATCTATATCCCATCAGAGGTCTTCTTTTAGAGACTGAATTACTTTCTCTGATTCCATAGGACTTACAATCATTCATATTTGCCATTTACAAGCAGTTTAATGTTGCCTACCTAAGCATATTGCCAACACTACATTAAGAAACAAATCAATAGGTAAGCCATCAGCAAACCTCCAGCAATAAGCCTGTGCTCCTACAAGAAACATTGCTCCCCACTTCAGCAACAGGCAGGAATTACAATCTTTGCACCAGCCAGCCGCGGCTTGTAGGAGATGGAAATGAGAAACACGTTGGCTTCCTAGAACAGATCACGATGTACGCGCTGCGTCTCACCCCGGACTCATTTCCTTTCTATACATCCCTGCTGATTGATTAAAGGCCGCAGTATGCGGTGCTGGGAAGCTGGTAACAGCTGCCAGCCACACCAAGAGCACCAAAGTAGCTGTCAAGTCAGCAGATCCGGACCTCCAAGGGTTCCTCCGTCCCACTGCACTGCCTAAACTCCGTGCTGCACAGCCGGGAATCCCGAGCATCCAGCCAAGGAGCCCACACAGCCCCAGGACCCAACTCTGCCGGAAAGGGTCATAAACAAGTTCACGTGAGGATCTGAAGTTCCGCAGCAGGAGTGCGGAGCTGCTGTTTTGTTTGATTTCAAGAAGGCACGCTTCCGAAGTATAAAAGCAGGATTGATAAAATTGAAAGCGCGTGCGTTGCCTGCTGATGTCATTTTAGCTGAGGCTTCAGTTGGGATAGAAATAGCCCGCTGACCAGTTTCACTCACTTGTTTGGAGGATGTGAAGGGCCCAAGGAGGAGATACCATCCGTAATGGCTTCCCCCATCCTAGTCAAAGAACGGGGACAATATCACATTGAACATCCAAAAAAGTGTCTGTGACTAGTACAGAGCAGATGCAGTCTGTAAGCAATTAATCCACTAAGTGGGTAGTCTCAAAAACCTGATGATATAGTTAATTGAATCATTTTAAGAAAAGAATCCGACTACTATTTAGGAACAGAAATTAGAAGCAGCAAAACTAACTAAATTTAGTGTTCCCCACAAGTGGCTTGTGAGGATTGAGACCCATATTTCCATCTAAACATCCATGATGTTAACACAGCCCAAATCACACTTCTGTCATTTAGTCTGTTTGGTTAGCATGGCTCTGTACAAGTCTTTGGGGGAACAGAGGACAAGAGAGATTTGATGGTAAAAGGAACATTTTCCTCCCCCTTTCCCTTCCACCACTCCGTGGCTCACATCAGGCAGATGGTCGCAGCATGTGCAAGCCCGCAGAGATCAGCCAAGTGGCTGCTGGGGCACAACCCATCACGCAGGATCCCAATTCATGCACCCATTGATCAGCTTTTACAAACAAGCATCATCCTGATTTTGCAAAGGCAGAGCGTGATGTATTTCAGCACAGCGTGCTCTGACTGCTCGCGTCCACGTTACACAGGACACTTGTAACTCAGCTGCGAGATGCTGTTACAAGGACAGCCTAGATTTAGGCTGTTTACAACCCCAGATTGCCTCAGGAAAAACTGCATCCGTGCCCTTGTAAGATTTGTTTGCCATGTTGCAGGCAATGTCAATATGCAATGGTGCAATGTGTTGCAGAGGCTGAGCTGGGTACAGTATATCCAGCCTGGCTGCTCCATGAAAATGTGGTTACTTAGACCTTCGTCAACAGGAGCTTTCTTCCCCCAGCTTACCCTGAAGACCTACAGAGGCAAGTCTGGTCTTGAGTGGATGCTTTAAGCCTCAACTCAAAGTAGAGCACAAACTTAATCAAAATTTACACTGAATGAAATTAAACACATGAATACACCTTTGAGGGATGAGGACTAGAAGAAAACTCATACCAATCGGAGAAACAGACTGTTAAAAAGCAATATAAAAATAAATGAGCTCAAAGGGCCCTCACAATGAAAGCCTAACATGGTTTTACATAAACAAACATTATGTCTGGTTAACCTAGAATTTTCCAGTTGATTTGTTTGATTTATAACTAAACAGATCAAGAACAGTAGCTATTTTCTACACTAGCAAAGTTCTTTCCTGTAATCTTCATTGATGCAACTTTATATTGTGCACATATGGGCTCCGTTCCTGAAACAACTGTACAGTATTCCTATTTGGCAGGCAGCATAAGTTCTCATCTTATAGAAAATTACACTGTAATTGGTGGAATTAAAAGGAATTCCATTTCTTTTCTTGTTTCCAAGTTGTTCAGGACAGAAGCTACTCAAAGTGCTGAAATATGAGCACTTGGGAATAAATATTTATATTATGCATTTTGTGTATCTATTAAGAAATGCAAAGCTCTGGTTTTATATAAACTCTACAGAAGTTAAAGAACACAGTGTAACACATTTTCAACATTTTCCCGCTAGAAACTTAGGAAATGACTTAGCTTAATGACTGCTGCACAAGATTGGGAAATGGCAAATCAGGCAAAGAGCAGCAGTTCTCCAGAAGAAAAACAGATGCACAGGACTGGTTTCCCCCCCCCCCCCCCCTTTCCTGTCCAGTTTTACAGCCCTACATGTAGCTCCCCAAGAGAAATTTTTGTTGCCTTCCCAAAAAAGAGAAAAGCCTACCAAGTACAGAGCCACTAGCGTTAGACACCATCTACCACAAGCTGAAGACAGGAAGCGTTCAACTCCTTGAATAATCCGAGATGCCGAGTAGCAAATTGCAACATCTGTGTTATCCGGCCAGCCCGAAGGTTTCTTGCAAGTGCCGACTCCAGCACTCCCACTCCGGGGACTCTGCCCTTGTTACTGTCCTGGTTTCACGTCTGCTTTCACATCCCTCTGATCTCTGTAGGTCTGACAATTGCCCTGCTCAAGACACACGTTTCTCTCCAAATGCGCTGCATTTATTAAAGACCAGTGGCGTAAAAGTACAAGATGGACTAGATGGCATCAGTGTAAGCACTGTCTTCCTCGTGCATTTGCATGCATGTGATTTTACCGTCCAGCCCCATCTCTACTGCCCCAAGTAAGCCTCTAGACATGCACTGAGAGGTACCAAAAAAATTAGAAGTCATATTGCTGCTAGGAGGCAGGCCCTGGCCTTCTCAGATGCCCTTTGGTACACATTGCTGCCCTCCCTATTGAAGATGCTCTGGGTGCAGGAAGCTGAAAGTCTTCACCCAAAGCAGGGGGGGGTTGTTGTTTGCATATCTATTTTATTAGTGTCACCCTCTCAAGGCAGCAACAGGGCCCAAAACATCCACAGAACCAAAGAATCACCTGGGAACTTCACCTAACAAATGCCCTCTTCTCCTCCCGTGGCTCACTGGGTTCTGCTCACACGGTTCTGCTGGTCCTCAGGTCTCGGTGTGGAGCAGGTTACGGGCACCCAGGAGCTGGCAGAGCTCAGGTTTTGACCCTGGACTTTCTTCCGCAGGTGCAAGAGTTCAGAGGTCTGGGTTAAGAGATGCTTTCCAGCATTATGCCCTTAAAACAGCTTAGGGAATCACTATATCACATCCTGGTTTAATTGCATAGCACAGGCTACATGCAAAGGCACGTCAGACAAGGTTTGGATAAGATCCTTGCACTTTTCAGCTTTGTTTTAACAGTTGGTGCTTGCACAAGCACTTTGGCAGTGTTATACCGCCCTGAGCACCAGGATCCAGCCCAGTTTGGAGCAATTCCATGAATTACCACGTCCTGCTGTGCACTGGCTTTGGTCAGCCATCCAAGCAGCATACTAGCATCACTCTAGAAAATTTCGGGTGTTTCCCCACCCCCAATATTACCTCAGGTGATGTTCTTGGGAGTTGCAAAGTAAACTTCAAAAATAAACCAGACTCATAAAATCAAGAAGATGACAATTCCTAGTGTGATGACTAGTTTTACCATTGGACTGAATTAGCCCAATAAATATTAAAATACTTGGATAAAAACTTCTTACTGCTCCATTGGTAGAGTAAGTTCAGTCCAGGCTGGAAAGCAATGTAAGCTGTGACCAGACAATTAGAACACAACCGAGGCAGCTTCTAACACCTTTCCAGCAGCAGCTATTTGAATTCAGAGAAAATCTTTCTTGCCAAGGACTAGGTAGAGGCACTGCTCCCTGCCAGAGGCACCTTTCCAACCAGATTTGGATTACTGCAATGAGTATCTTGTGGTCCTGGCTTCAGAGCGGCTATAGTAATGTTCACAATTTCAACTTGCTCTTTCAGTGTTGCAATTGGTTTCCCACTGATTTCTTCAGAGCTTCTTGTCAGTGGAAGGCTCTCTAGCTTCACTCTGGAGGCAGGGGAGAAAGAAGCAATAACCTCTCCCTTCAACACGGAAACCCCAGCATTTTGCAAGGCAAGCAAGCGGAAATTAAAAGCCATGCTTTTTACCAAACAGGGCCAGAATTCTCTGAAATGTCATGTCATGTATATGTCAAAGAATTTCTGTATTTGTTTCTTTGCTCTCACATGCTGACACTAAACATATTCAGTAACAGGGAAATAAAATATTCACTATCCTCTACCACACAGCAAATTGAGCCTCAGCATGGTGAACCCCCCCAGAAAGCTGACTGAGAGATGGGTACCTGGAAATCAGCTAACAGCCCCATAGTGACAAGAGTGAGCCCCATCTTGGAAAACTGTATTCTATTATCATCTGCATGAGCTAATGCATCTCAATTTTTTATCTCCAAACTTCACAAGGGACCTGTTCCCATAACACAGCCACAGCTGCAACCACTATATTTGGTGCATAGATATGTAATAGCACTTATGGTCCCCTTCCAAAGTCTAATGACAACAAACTACTTTCAACAGCCCCATGGTGAGAATCAGCCTGAGAAGACTGTATAATTGCTCCTCGCTATCTGTGTGGCACAGAAACCACAGCCTGGATTTATCCCACTTCAGTGAAGTGCCTGGGGTAGGAGCAGTATTATCTGCAGCTGATGGAGAAGATGCAGCAGTAGGATCTTCCCAACCATGAATGGGCTGCGTTGCCTTCAGAGACGTCCCTTCCTCTCCTGCTCACAACAGAGCAGCTCAGAGGCAACCGAGCTCCTGAGCATTTTAATTTAAGCCCCCAAAGCAACAGAGGAGGAACTGCTACCCACATCATGCCTCAGCTCTGCTGAGAGGCATCCAAACCCACATGTGCTCAGCAGCTGGCGACGCAAATCCAGAATCCCATCTTCACAGCCCTCCGCAATCCTTTAAGGGGTTCCTCTTAGTCTGATGAACCACAATCTCAATTACAGCAAATCCACACAGGCTCCTGGGTGAAAATCCACATTCTTGCAGTTCCTCTGCATTAGCCTCCTCCCACCTGCAGCAGCCCATTGCAGGAGTGCCTAACACAGCGAGCATCTCCATTTCTTGCCAGATTTTCAGTGCAATACAAAAGCATTTCAAGGTCTATTGCCTTTTAATGCAGAAGAGTGTTTCCATACCAGTCCCGATTATTCTTTATTCATTTGCAAATGCTTTTGCACCTCTCATCACACCATAGTAGGTGTATTGGCCCAAGCGCATGATTCAATTCACAGCTCATACACTTGAGACATTTACCACCTTGAGTGGGATTTACACCACAATTTTAGGAAGAAGCAAGACTTCAGCTACTAAACAGAGAATACCCAACTCTGGAAGAGCATGATCTGGAAAGACCTCCTGAAGGAAGGTGTCTCTCCCTCTTTTGACCATAGAGGGAGCTGAGTCTCCAGTGTTAACCTCTTCAAAAAAGGAAAAGAAAAGGCACTCGAGCTCCAAGTCCCAATATACAGCCCAGAAATTATATTGGCCCCACTCGCCAGCGCAATATCCAGACCTCACACATAGAGGAAGAAGGCAATGCAGATTAAATAATTAATGCTCCTGGATACTGTTTCCCCCCAAACTACAGGGAATCAGAGAGGAAAAAAACACTTCCTTAAATATGATTGATTGCTCTTGCTGGCACAGCAAGAGAAAAAGAAATCAGACAGAAATATTCTCCATCGTTCCACTGAGGCTTTGTCAAACACTATAGCTCCCGCATTTCAATGAATGATAAATTGCTTTTAAGTAGTGAGTTTTATGTCAGTGAGCATGTTATTATTGATTACTCCAATCTCGCACTGGAAAACAGTCTTCATGCCCTACTGTTCTTTAAATCACCCAAAGAGTTTAAAGGTTGCTGTCTAACAAGCTCCAAAGTCATATCTTCCTTGTCAATCTTATCAACCCCTTGTTTAATTATAAAAATGTAAATAAAATGGAGCGAGCATTGGCCTAATGCCTCACGACTCACATAGCTCTTCCAAAGAGAGAAACAGGAGATTCTTCATCTGCATTTGAAGCTTGTCAAGCATCACTTGAATTCTAAGCAATTTCTGGCTCTCTCAGAGCCACATCCAACACCAAAGCACAGCAGTGGTTTGATGGGTAACAAGATGTATGTGTCAGAGTCAGAAAGGCCTCCATGATTTCCTTATGTCTGAGGAATATCAGTTTAAATACCAGTTAAAGAATGAGACCCCCTGGGACCACCCATGACTTTGCTCTTTATCCTCACTATGCAAGACAGCAATGCTCTTGGTGGCAGCAGAGATTGGGAGGAACTGGAAGATGATCCCAGTGTTGGCTTTTCTGGCCGTTTTGGTGTTTGTTAATGAAGCCTGCTCCCTTATCCAGCCAGCTTTGATTACCCTGGTAAATAGAATATCTTGCTTTCAACATCAGTATGCTCAGCAAAGTAATGCGATACCCAGCACAAAGGAGAGCCTGGTAGTTACATCCCAGCATGTAAACAAAGACATTGCTGATGGTACCATGTTGAAAAATTAATGGCCAAGTAGGACTTGAATGCATACTGACACAAATATTTTCATGTCCTCTGGATAATCCTACCTCTGCAAGCCCAATGTCAGCATCTCCTCATTAGGTCTCAGGGACTAGATGCTATGAAATTACTCGCAGCATTTGCAGAAAGGCACCCACCAAGCAGAGGCACTCCCAGCAGATCTCACTCAAGAGCAATCTGCTCCCCTGACATCAATCAGAATAAGAAGTGACCACCTGCTCCCAGAGCTGGAAAGGTGCACAATATTCTAAAGATTTTCTAAAACATATCACCATGTCATCAAAAAACAAACAAACAAAAAAAACCCCAACAAATTTGTCTTGGGCAGAACAAGGTTCTTGACTTTCTGAAAGCTTGATCACTTCAAGGGACCTCAGTTCAGGAAATTGTCTGATGACAAGCAAGAATAAAGCATGTGAATGAAGAAAACTAGCCGCTAAAATTGAACAGAGGAAGCAGCAGCCAGATTGTCAGATTTTTCTACAGTATTTCTACCAAAACACTGTGTTAACAAGTTAATGTCGCATCTGTAATTTTTTAAAAGAAAAAAGATTAACAGTAAAATATCAATTACTATGCCAGTAATGCTCCAATCTATTTCTGTTCTTTCACTTAGAGCATCTCTAAGAATCTTTTTTTTTTTTTTCCCCCATTAAATTTAAGCAGAACCAGAAGCGATCTGGTTGCAGGCTGGCGATATTCCACCACTTGACCTGCAATAAGGGAGCTCATCCCCTCTGCAGTTATGGGGTTACGTCCCAAAGTACTGAGCATCAGTTATTAGCTTTTTTAAATTTATCTACAAGAAAAGCTGCTGGGGAGGACCATGCTTCAGACACATCAGTGGGATTTCATGTGTACAGCACACTAAGCTCAGCTTGTGCCTTTTCCCTTACATTGCTGGGTGCAGCTCAAGCCAGATACTTTTTTTTGAGAGGACTGGCCCTACATTGATCAAAGGACACGTTGACCATCCACATCAGGTGAACAGCTTCTGTCTGTGCCTTACAGTGTGGATCTACTGTAAATGGACCATTTTCCGAAGTAAATCAAGTGCCTTAATTTCACTGAATGCAAGTTACACAAAATGGTTTTTAAAGAAACATAGCTTAACATACCACATTTAAAAACAACTACTGGGCAACACTTCTTCCCTCCCTGTAAATGTTATTCTTTGACCCTTGGAGAAAGGCATTAAAGCAGCATAGCAAAGATCTTTTTAAGCAGCAACTTACTAAATCAAGAATTCAAATCAATAGCATAGGCATAGCCTGACTTAAAAACCTATTTTAAAACTAAATTAAAAAGCAGTTGCATTGCCAATTGACAAGATTAGAAAGGTTTCCCTAGCAATTGTTGAGATTACAAACTAATGAACCATGCAGAAAGAAGATGGAGCACGGGGGGGGGGGTAGGGGCAGGAGGGGGAAACGTACATGCATTTACACTGTTGGTTTTTAACAAATATGGTCACATCTCAAGGACTTGTAGAAAGGATTATAACCTTAAAAAAGGAAAAGTTTCCTGGGTATTTCTCACTTCGGCAATTGCTTTGCACTAGCCTAAGGAAGCCCTCATCAGTGCCAAAGTCCAAAACAAGAGCAGAAGAGGGAGATTAATCTAACTGCAAGGTTGGTTGCTTGAGCAAAGGGAGCAGGATGGGCTCCTCAAAGCCAGACCTTCACCCACAGCTCCCAGAAGGTAGAAAAGCAAGCATACACCAGAGCCCTATGTGGGGAACTGGACCCTGTAGTTCAGCTGGCTACCAAGGGTTTCTAGGGAAAGAGCAGAGGTCTGGAAAACAGGACCTGCAAGGTGAGAGAGGAAGGAAACAGGGTTGCAGCTGAGGTATCTTGAAATTCTTCTCATAAAGAAGAAAAGAAACAACTTTCCATGTCAAGTGGGGCTAGGGTTGGAAGCAGTAAGGTGAAATTGCAGCAAGATGAGACATCTTTAGAACAGTAAAGCACTGGGATAAATTCACTATAGAAACTGAGAAATCTCTATCAGCAGAGGTTCTTTACAAAGAGGTCAGACATCCATTCGTCATGGCAAAGCTGGCCACAGGGAAATGGGCCAGGCAACCTCTTGAAGTCAATCCCAGCCCTATTTTCCCCGCAATTGCACAAAATATCATTGCGCATTAACACAGCAAAGTCTTTTCTTCAGCTTACCAGGCCTCGGGAGACCTCAGATTGAGATGTAAACCCAACTCCTACCACTTCACTGTGCTCAGGCTCTCCCTCCCAACCCCATCTATTGAGTCCCCCCCAAGACGTCGCTATGGTGAGCGACCAACAACTCATACGGAGCCAAGCCCAGGGATTATTTCACAACCCGTTTCAGGCAGCAGGAAACAAGGAAGACGAAAAGGAGGCAGGTTTTGCTGCCCTGAGAAATGCAGCCTAGCAACCTCCACACAATAAAACACAAAGCACATAGGCAGTGCCTTGTAAATGGAGGGGGGTCGCAAGGCTCTCCTCAGGGTTAGTGAAGAGTAGCTCTTTTCATATGTCTCGTAACAGGCTCGTCACTGGCCTTGACTGCTTTCCTCCACCTAGGTAGCACAGTCTAAGTTTGTTTCCCTGGAAGCAATTGCCTAAAAAACAGGCTGGGAAGAGAGCACTTCTGGCTGCCAAGCCCAACTTACATGAACTATCTTAAAAGGGGATGGTCCGAGACCAGAGCTATATAAAAAAAATAAAGCAGATTCACAAATAAAATAGCTCCAAACCTTTCAAAGCCCAATATTTACTGTTGCTACCTGAGCGTGTTTGAGGGTTTTTTCACTTGTTTTTGAATATCGTTTGCTTTTTTAAACAGGTAACACCAGCACCAGTCAGATACTTTCCTGCCCTTGCTCACAGGGCAGGCAACAGGCTGCTTTGCAGGAATACATATCATCTCTTAAGCTGTTTGTCTTGTAGAAAAAAAGAAAATTTGCACAGCATTGCTCCTATTATCTCATTGCATTTATATGATGAGGTCTAGTGGCAGAGCGAGACCTCAGGTGCTCAATATACCTGGCCCAACAAAAAACTATTGCACAGCAAAGAGTCACAGGATACATCCCACCTACCTCAGAGACCCGTGCAAGGGGAAGCAGGAGGAAGAGGTAGTTATTTTGCGAACAATCACAGCTCCTTGGAGGATCCATGGCCCCGTACAATGCAGGGGGATGAGCTAGGGTGACCCAGTACAGGCAGTGCCCTCACCAACAGGGTCTGGAAGCATCTGAGGCTGGGTCCTCATAAAAGGCTCCATCAGTGCTCCCTAACACAGCAGGGGCATGAAGCAGCTTTAGGTCTATCCAGGAACAGCAGAAATAGGACAGACAGAGCAGGTACTAAAGCCACAGCACAGACTAAGAAACCCATCCAAGCTGGAAGCTGAGCTTAAATATGCTCCTGAGCCCATGGGTGTGGGTGAAGGCCCCAGGTGAGGCTCCTTAGGGCCATTAAAGCCCATTAATGCCCTCAGCTTTACACTGGACACACTTGGCTTCATGGGTCCTCCTGGTCCCTATCTCACATACAACCCCAGGGCACCTGGACTATACCTGCTCCTCCACCAGACACTGTAAAGAAGGCTCCAAGTTAAAACACAGCTTTTAGCAGGAAGAGAGCCTGCACAGGTTTATAAGCCAAAGAATTAGAAAAGCAGTAAGGAAGCACCCATCAGACACAGCTGAATGAGTGTTTAGGAACTGTTGCGTGGCTGTTATTTACCTCTAATCACTTTATTAAAGTGCTGCACACCTTTTGGAGGAGAGCATCATAATCTGCTCCCTAGGAGCTCCAAGAGGCTGTAGAAGACAGTCCTTCAAGCTTTCTCTGTTTTCTCCATGATTTCCCCTGAAGGAGTCACCTCCAGCCTGGAGGAGAGAGGCAATGCATGGTCCTAGAGGGACAACAGCTCAGATGGGGAATGGACAGTTCAGCTCTTCCCCCTGATACTCGAGCGCCAGCCTTTAAAGAGTTGTTGGTGACCTTTGCAGCTCAGCTGCTGCATAAGCAAAGGACCCATCAGTGGTTACCCTGCGGGAGAGCACGGACTTTACATTTGAAACGTGTGGCTGTAAAGGCAACATCAGGGGCTACCAGGTCCCCTTCTCCACCTGGTAACTTTTCCTGCCTGTTTGAGCCGAAACGGCTCTGAGCCATAGAAAGACGTTGTCAGATTTCAGAGGTGTCACTTGTCTCCTGCTGTGCAGCAGGGAAACCATCTTGGGAAGGGCTCTTCTGGTGACAGACAAATGTCCATCACCTTCTGTCTGCAGCAGAGGCCACATAGTCCCGGTCAAGACCCTCTGTGATCACCTACATGTTTCCCAATCAAGTGCAATTACCATGGAAAAAAAACTAGGTACACCACTATTAAATTTCATCATGCCTTTATCTTGGTTTACTGCAAGTAACCTGATTAGAAGCACCCCAATTAAGTGGAGCAAGGTGGACCATCAGTCAGAGAAGCTCCTGTCGTGCCTGCCCACTGCCTCATTCCCCACACCAGACCATTTTGTTGTAAGCCCAGCTCTCTGCCCAGCTCTTTCTCTAGCAAGGTGAGAGTTTGGTTTCACCCATCCATGGGAGGGCATCGGACAGAGCTTCTCCCCCTATCCCCATCTCGGGTGTGACAGCATGCAAAGAGGGTGAAAAACAAGAGGAGACCTCTCTGCTCAAGGCTTTTGGAGACTTTTGAGTGCCACCAGTACAATTATGTGGGAACTGCTCATGCACCTTCAGTTTTACTCTTCTTAGAGGGAAGAACTGAGGGAGCTTGTTGGCAGTCAGTGCTTTCCCTACCACTACAATCGCAAAAAAGGGAGGTGGCAAGGCAAGAAAAGGTGCTGGGGGGGGCATGATACGGAGCTTTGTGGCTGAAGGCCATTTAAAAGGGAAGAAAGAAATAGAGGATGCAACAAGGAGAAAAAAAACTGAATTGAATTCAGTCAGAGGCTGCTCCATCACTTTTATAAGTCCTGGTGTTTGGGGTGGTTTCAGGACTTCAAGGGTTTGGGGGAATCTCCTTGGGACAAGGGAAGTTCAAAAGAGCACCTCGCTCAGGGTGAGAGGCACAGCTGGAGGAATCCTACTCCCCAACCCAAGCTTTGAGCTTTCCCATCCAAAATCTGGAGCCTACACTACATGCATCCCTTGATCATGTACAAACTCGTGGTCTCTGGAGCCCTGCAAACCCCTTCCCTGCGGCACTGGAAACCTGCCTTCGCCACTCAAAACCAATGCCTCCAGCAACAAAAAGGAAGGGGCTTGAGCCAAATGAAGAACTGGTTTGACACAGCCATTTTCCCCTTCTTGAATCACGAGCCCAGTCCTGCCTCAGCACAGAGCTGAGCTGACATGGTCCCGACTCCGACACCCCTGACAGCGGACCAGGAGTTATCAGCGGCTGCAGATGACAGGCAAAGAGGACCACAGGGCATGGAAAAGCTGATATGGGACAGGAGTGAAGGGACTCAAGCAGAAGCTGGAAGGGGAGACCTCTGAAAATGAGGAGCAAAGCATGACGCAATGCTTGGCAGAGGGCAAGCTGTCCTTCCCTTCCAGCAGCAAGAGCTCGTGGTAAGGAAAAGAGATTGGCATGGCTGGAAGAGAGCTGGAGCTGAGGTGGCTGTGACAGGCAGACAGCAAGACCTGCTTTCACAAGCTTCTGGTCCATAGTAGAAAAGACGAATGGCACCAAATGGGATGCAAAGCTGCTATAGGTTATTATAACACATCATCCTCTGCGTTTAACAGAGCCGAAGAATTTCTCCTAGTTGTTCTTGTGTTGCTGAATGTCTTCCAGCAAAGCCGTCCTTCTGGCTTTGAGGTTACCAAGGGATGGACCATCCCCCGATTCCCTCGGCAGTTTGCTCCACACTGAATCATCCCCGCTGCTAAGGGGACCTGCTGCGGGATGTCCTGGTTAGCAGCAGCCCCAGTGTCCCTCAGGAGAATGACTCTTCTCCTGCTCTGGGGGTGCAGGCTGCATCCTTTGCCTTTGCTTTTTTCCACTGAGTCACCCTGTAAAGATTTACCCCCGGGGCCTCTTATGTGCTCTTCCTTATCTCCTGCTTCCCCTTCTGGGCTATCTGCATATTTTATCAGTAGGTTTTTTTCTACTTGCTTCCAGGTCTTTCCTACAAACTTCTGAATAATAAGAGGCCGGAGCGGGTGCCTAACTAGAGATCAAGTGCAAAAAATGGGAAAAGAACAAAGCCCTTAGGCAGTCTTTCCTTCCCCCCTCCCATCTGTCCCAGGGTGATCAGATACTGGAAACAGAGCTGGAAATCTCCCAGCTAGCCAAGAGCTGTGCTGGGAAAACCCTGAGATGGTGCAGTGACCTCTCCAGTTCAGACCCCAGTACAGTAGCCTCCAAGCCTTGAGACTGGCCACTGGTACTGGTATTTCCCTGGGTGGGGAGTGTTTGGATCTCATTATTTCCAGTAGACATTTTTGATGAGAACCTGCACCTGAAAAATCCTCTGAACACACCCACGGGTTGAGCAACAGTCCCCATTGCTCCCATCCTGCTTTCACCTAGGCGAGTTCAGCCTCTGGGCGGGTTGACCACCCTTTGCCAAAGTCCACCCTGACGTCACACCTTGGTGGCAACGTCCCCGCTTGTCTCTCTGACCCCGGAGCACGGTGACCCGGTTACACTGACCATGCTTTGCCCATGAGTTCCAGAGCTCCTGCATCAGGTCCTGCAGCCAGACCCTCCCATAGCGATTCGGCAGCCGGCCAGCAGGGCGAGGACCACCTGGAGCACGAGGGTTGGGGACCAGGATGCGGGGCTCAGCACCCCAACTCTGTCCGTCAAGCTTGCCACCATGTCATTTCCAAAAGGGAATTAGCAGCGCAGCATCCAAATAAAAAAGTGAAATGATGAAGACATATCCTTGACCGCACTACAGTAATTTAATTTATCAGAAGAGGTTTTGCACTGGCAGGTTGTGCCCGGATGGAAACAGGAGATCACTTTTCCCTTGGGCAATATGTGAGGGGCTGGAGGAGCACCCAAGGTTGCAGCAGCACTGTTTTTAGGAACATGCACCTGTGCATAGGTTTGCAAGGTTTCACAAGACATCTTTCCAAGAGCACAACAGCCCCAGATGGGTTTGGGAAGAACGCTTAGCAAATTGGAGGCCTTATAAAAGTTGGTTAAATTTTAAGTGAGTGGAAATTAAAAGTGAAGGTCCAGAAAACAGGATCAGCTTGTGACACTACTATCAAAGCCTTTAATGCAACAGTGGAAACGCTCTTCCTTCTGCTTCCTTGTTGCCCTCTTCTTACCGAAAAGAGCATCATTCTGGTTGTTAATATAAAACATCTCATTTCTTCTGCTTTACTCTTTCACAGATTCTCCCAGAGACAGAAGCAAGAACTGGGTCTGGAGGAAGAGAAACCAGGTGAAAACAGGCACCGAAACCCACCGTGCATCCCAGCCTCCCCTCCTGCACTAACAAACCTGGGGGAGTTTTCTCACCAGGCAGAGAAATTGTCACAGTGACTGGCAAAGCTGCACATCAGAGGGTGGGATTCATTTCAAAGTTACACATCAAAGTCTGAGCTAGGTATTAAATTTCCTATATAATTGATAGAGTTAAATAAATACCATCAGAGGGAGATTAATGTCACAGTAAGGCAGTGCCTAAGATAAGCAGCACGTGGCATCCTCCAAAGACACCTCTCTCTTTCTGTTGCCTTTAAAAGGATCTGGGATGATTGGTTTAGTCCAAAGACCTGATTTAGGAACCTGGAGATAAATCCCATCCCTGGTAACTTTCCAGCTACATGACTACTTTCCCTGCCTATTGCTGTCTTGTCATGAGGATGAGATTATAACAGAGGCGATCACGAAATGACAGCAAGACACCTCCCATGCAGATTTTGCATGGGAGCTCATCCCCAGTAACACAGGCAGTAGATAAACTCCTTTCCTTGGGACTGCTGGGAAAACTCTGCTGAGTGACTATCACACAGTTTCACCTCTCAGACTTCCCAGTGGGTAGCAATCAGCAGTCCAGAGCTGCCGACGGGAAAGCAGGTTGCAGCTTGTCATCTTCCCACACCCCGGTCCTGGAAGGACTCAGCAGCCAAGTCTAAATAAGCAGACCTGCCAAAGTTCAGTTCGAGTTTGAAGCCTCCTTATCAGCAGGGTCTTTTTCACAAGCTGTTTCTGTTTGCCTTTCCTCTCCAGGTAGCATGTTTAGCTGCAACCAGCAAACACTCTGGCACCATACTTTTGGGACTTAGACCCTCAACAACCACTCTGCTTTTTGAAATATCTCATTTTTTTCCCCACCCTGGCTAAAGAGCTAAAGCTTTCTGTGTTCAGCAGGACTTCCATCCATCCCCAGTGTGCCTTGCTCTCTCAGTGCACACCCGCAGAGCAGAAGTCCCCCAGGTCCACGCATCCCAGGAAAAGCTGATGCAGGCAGACCCTCCCAACTAATGGTGTCACACCCCATGGGTACATCTTGAGCAGCTGACCCAAGGAGAGCCTTAATTGTTGTCACTCAAAAAAAAACTGTTGAATGAAGACCAGCAAGCAAGACAATAATAAGGAGAAGAAAATGCTTCAATCTAAATATGGGATATTTGTCTATAAAGACCATCAGAGGACCAAGTAGAGACACCACGGATGGGAAACCTATAGCTGGACTTTCCCAAGGCAGCTCACAGCTGGATCTACCCTGCTTTTCAGGTCCCAGTAGAGGTCCAAAAGCCCAGTGGTGATGTGGAGCTGGAAAATATGCCCTTGAAAATGCCATAACACCAAACCCATTGGGTTTTGGTCCCACCGCAACTTGCGGATCACTTCCATAATGACATTACTGCCTCTCAGATCCCTGTACAAGAAGGGGGTGGTATGCCCCCGTCTCTCCCACTCGCCCACTCTTTTTGGCAAAAAGACTTCACAGGACCCTAAGCCACTCCGTCCCCACCTCATAGGGACTTTGGCCCTTTCCAGTCTATAGTGTCTTTAGGAACCAATTAAACTCAGCAATCAGAAAGTTCATGCATGGGGAAAAAAAAAAAAAAAAAAGCACTGTTGATGGGCCAAGGGGTTAGAAGGCTGTATGGAGGACAACCGGCAAAGCACCCATCTCCTAAATCCCTCCCCATGCTGTATTTTTGGGGGGGGAGTAATGGTGTTCATAGTCCGACCCATCGGCAGGCTCTTCCCCATCCCCCTCCAGCCTGGCCCTTTAAGTAACTTGAGCCTCCAGGCTGCAAATCCCAGTCTCTAACTAAAAGGATGGAAAAGCAGTTTTCCCCCTTCTGGGTCTTGTCTTTTAAAAGCAACCATTTCTCCCCCTTTCCCTTGTGGTGGGAAGAGATGGGTCACCAAGAGACAGAGCAGCTTTCTGAGCATCCCCCTCCCATATCAAGGCAAATTGGTAATTTCCCCACCCCATAATGGTTCTGGCAGCTCTTTTTTTTTTGCAGCTTTCCTCCCCTCCCACTGGTCTTTGGCAAACCTCAGCTGATTTCCAAACCCTCCGTGGCTGCTGGGGGTTGGTGCAAAGGTTTAATTATTTGCTTTTCCTTGGATGTGTAAGGCGGGGATAGGGAGGTTGGGCCCCATCGCCTGACGCTGCAAATCTTGCCCACTTTTGTTGTATAGTCCCTCTCCCACCCCCCTTCCTTCCCCATCTCCCGCCCAGCTCCCAGAGCCCACCATGAATCCGCAGGCGGCTTTGGGATACATTTGCCTGCTTTGCTTTTCCTTCGTGAGCTCAGCAAAAGGTAAGAGACTTTGGGCTGCTTCGGGTCCAGGGACACGATGGGGTCCGGGTACCCCAAGAGGCGGGATGCTCATCCCAGTGCACAAAGAGCCTCCCAGGGCTCGCCGTAACGCAATATCTCCCCAGTCTCCAGCCAGGGAGGGAAGAGTTATTGCCACAACTGCAAACTGAGCATCTCCGGAGGTGGGGAAATTTTCTGCGACCATGGAAGTCCTTCCTGGGGGGTAAAGAAAACCAGAGAGATGGAGCTTTTTAAACTGCACACAGTGCAGAAATATAGAAACTCTTCAGGCTGACTTATGGAGGAAGCCCCAGGGAGCGAGCTAGATTTCCATCGATTCCTTTCATTTCATTCCATAACAAAACTAGCAAAACTACAAAACGTTTCAGAAACCCAGCAAGTGCATCAGATTTGCAGGAGAATTTCAAATGACTTTTGAAAATAGATTAGGCTGGTTATATCATGGCAAAGGCACCCCCCCCCCCACAATCCTATTTGTATATGAACAAAAGGAGGGATTCCAAATAATTCTAGATAAGTGAGATTAAAGCAAGGAGTTTTCATCCTAAGCTGCCCCATCAACTTCATTTTGCCCCATCACAAAGTCAGTGATTTAATTAAGAATTGGCAGTTCTGATGGGAAACGCACAATATGAAGAACATGACCTCTCTTCTCCCCTAAAATATGCTAGCATTGCCCCAGTTAACGCACAATGCTGAAAAGACACTTCAGAGACATCCCTCCTATCTGCGGGCATGCTCAGGGAACTTTGCTTCAGGACTAGAGTGTGTTTCTCCAGCAGTTTCAAAAAGTCCTGAAGTTCCCATGGAGGACTCCCACTCTGGCCATCATTTCTAAGGCAGGACTGGAAATGCAAGCAGGAAGCAGCTGTCACCCCGAGAACACCCAAATATCCAAACCGCAGGCACAAATAATTTCCTGTGAAAACCTTCCTACGTTCTCCCCCAAACATGTCAGTTATACCTACTGCTTGGCGTAAAAATGACACTTCCAGCAGGCAAAGTGATGCAGGTCACCAAGCATCCCCGTGAACCCAGGTCCTCTCTTAGAGTGGAGGATGCTGGCCCCCACCGGAGGGACCGAGGTCTGTGACCACATACCTTCAACATTTGCATCTTTCCTTAGGGGATTGGCAGCCGCTTTCTTTCCAGCCGGAGACCCTGTATCGGTACCGCTATTCCCTGGATGTCCAGCTGGCCCACGTGTCCACGCCGTCCCCACGGGGAGCCTGGCTGCGGGCTGAGGCATCGGTCCAGCTGCAACGTCTCTGGAGGGACCCCGGCGGGGAAGAGCTGCTCCAGGTGCAGGTGCGTGAGGTGGTAAATCCATTGCAGCCAGGATGCTCCTGGGAGCAGCGGTGCTGTCTTTCCTTACCCCCTTCACTTTCTAGTCCAAGCCACCTGAAAAATGACCCCTGCGACCAAGAGGCCGTCGCCCGCAGGTAAAATGCACAGCAGCCTTAGAGCAGATGCGCTCGGTCACCGCTTTCTGCCGTCTTCTGCTGTCACAGATCCGCGACCTGAAAGCCCAACATGAGCCAGAAGAGGAGAGGAGACAGGACGGCACTGGAGGTCCCCCTGCAGAGATTGCGCTGAGCCAGGAGGCATGGGCAGAGCTCCAGCAGCCGGTGTTCGTCTTCTGGAGCAGCGGGAAGGTCAGCTGGATACCTCCTGGGCTTGCTCATGCCCTCTGCAGAGCACGCCTGCCCGCATCGCAAATATTCCCAGCTACAAAGCCCATACGAACTCCTGCTCCACCTCTGATTTCATACCAGAACACAAGGAACTGGGCAGGGTGGCAAATGCAGGTCTTCCAGCGTGACCCTAGATGCAGCCCCATCCTCCAAAGGGGCTGAAGGCTTGGCTGGAGCTGCAGCATCCTGTGTGAAAAGGGCCTCGGTCCTTACCGTGGGATGTGAGCTCCTTTCTGACCTCCTCTAAGGCTTGGGAAAACCATCCCGGGGAATAAAAGGGAAAAATTGTGAGCATGTATCCACAAAGCCCGTGCCATTGAGGGTTACGGTCCTCCTTGTGAAAAATCTTTGGGTATCTACAGGGTGGTTGCTTAGGTTGCAGGGGAGATGCCTTTCAGCAGGGAAGGCAGCAGAGAGCCCCCAGAGCCCCCCCCCCAGGCAGACATCACCTCTTGCCCTCCCAGGTCAAAGCCTTCTACGGGGATGAAGCAGAAAGCATCCTGGTCTCAAACCTGAAGCGAGGCGTCGTCAGTCTGCTCCAGCTCCAGCCCCACGCGGGCACCGCGGTGGAGGTAGGTGCACAGCTGGGGCCAGATCCTGCCCAAAAGCCAGGGACTGTGCTGCAGCAGGAGAGCCGGCCCCAAAGCACAGTCAGCCCAGGTGTTTTGGCAGAGGAGGCAAAATTCAGGGCTGATCCGGCTGCCAGGCTGTGAGCAGGGATGGCTATTGGAAAGAAAGAAGGGGTTTGTGAACATCAATTTAAAAAAAAGCAAAAAAAACCAAAAAAACCAAACAAACTCATCTGTAGATGATTTTCAGGAATGGGCATGCTGACAAAATCATCATCTTTCCCTGGGCAGCAGGAAAAGCGGAGAAAAAAAAAAAATCTACAGGGATTTCTACCAAGTGGGATTCACTTCACCCAACCTAGCAGGGAAATCTCTCCCTCCTGAGCTCAGCTGATGCTGGACTGACCTGTGAACAACATGAAATATCCTCAGAATCCAAAACGCAGGCACAAAGATAATGCTGCTGGCGTTAGCCTGAATTTGCGAAAGCAAATTTCCTGCTCTTGGAGCTATCCGACACCCCCAAATATGGCCCACTTTCTAGGTTTTTGGTGATTTTTCTATTTATTAGTTTGTTCTTTGTGTTTGTCCTGGACACAGATCATTTTATTCAGGCTCGATCAAAGCCGATCACCCTTACCCATGGTCACTTACATTTGCATTTCAGGAAGACGTCTCTGGGAGCTGCAAAGTCACATATGCCGTGTCCAACCATTCCATCACGAAGACAAAAGATCTCCTCAGCTGCGCAAAGCCAAACTCTGGATTCACCTCCGTAAACAAAGCAAGTCCATTGCTCTCGCGGTGGTGGGCTCAACTTATGTCAAGTACATCAGGGCTGTCCCCAAAATCTTCCTGCGGGTGGGTTTGGAGTCCCACTTCCAGCTGGCTTCAGCCTTCTGCACCAGCCTGGGATGGGACTCTAGCTCTTAGACCCATACCCAAAGTGGGATGCATCAACGTACCTCGGGAGGAGCGTGTTGTTTCGAGGTGGGTAGGAGCACAAAAGATGTCCTGGGTCGTCCCATCCCCATCCTTGTTATCACTTCTGACCTGTCAGCTAATCCTGCTTGGGAAAGTGGAGATACAGAAATGTTTTCTGGACCTCAGACTCATTGGATTGGGGATTAGATTGACAGGGGACAGGACCAAAGACCACTGCTTGTTTCATTTAAAGCAGTAGCCCGCATTCAGCCCTGACATAAAGAGATGAAACTCTGCAGGTCTTAATGCAGTTATATGTGCCATGGTTAAAGCTGATGGGTTTTTAAAATGTATATATATATATATATATAGTACTGAATTCAATATAAAAATGGACATCATCGCACAGAGAGCCCACAGGCTTTGGCAGAGATCTCCACACCTGGCAGTCAGACTTTAAGGGTTCATATAATAAAAGCTTTCAGGGGTATGAATCATGGGAAACTTACCCAAGAAAGTAACAAAACCTGCACAGCACATGTTTTTGGAAACAGGGGTTTCCCACAAGCCTGCTGTCTGGATTGAGGCAGCTCTCTGGACCTTGCCCGTATCCATAGCTGTGACAGCAAAATAACAATGCTGCCCTGCTCTGTGAAAGGCAAAGCCTGTGGATAAGAAAATTTCTATTAAGATAGTGATGTTATTATTGCTAATGCCATTTGCTGTCAAAAACCACCGCCTGCACATAGTTCAGCTCTTCTCCTTCCCCAAGACCTGCCACGTGCAAGCCCAGCTGCTCCGATAACATCTCCCGGTGTGACCGGTGCTCCCCTCGCCACAGCTGGGGAACGAGGCAGAGGTGAAGTCCGTCAAGTGCGTCATTTCTTTCGGAAGGAAAAAAAAAAAATCCAGAGAGCTTCCCCAAGGTCACCACGCAGCACAGCGAGGAAGCCGAGCATTTTTTGTCATAAGCTCAGTGGAAATTGCTGTTGCTTAGCTTTCTCTTTCGCTTAGAGAATGTCCTTGCTGATGCTCCTCAGGATGAGGTGGGTTTGGGCATTGAGGGCCATGCCTTTTCCCACGCCGTGCAGCTGCATTGGGGCAGCTACGGAGCTAGCACTGTCAAACGGACCTGAAGGAAGGGCAAGGCTTTGGGAGGCATTTATTTCCAGTTGGCAGTCTCCAGGCGTCACCCATGCCAGGCAGAAGCATTCCCTGCTCCCCTTTCCTTCTGTAGCTGAGCCAAGGTGACACCGCCTTGTAATGAAAGAGAAAGTCTGCCTAGTGTCACCAGTCCGTCTCCCCACATCAGCTACGGGCGAGAGCATCCCCTCGCCGTGGTCCTCACCTGGCGCCGCCTTCTCCATCTGGGAAGAGGTTGGGCTCTTCTGGATTTTCTTTTCCTACATTTTGCAAGGAAAGCCGACGACATTGTGGTCTGGAAAGCTGTTTTGCTGCTAACAGAGAGGAGAGAAATCACCTGGGGAGAGGGGAAGAGAGAAAAAGTTGCATTTTTTTCTCCTTTCTTTTCTTTTTTCAAGATTTTTGGAGTCGAGTGGCAGCCCACCAGCAAAAGCCAGTACATAGTGAAGGACAACCTCCTCCAGTCGGTGCTGGCAGAGGAAAGCCACATGGTGTCTCCAGCCCTGAGGTCCGCCACCGGCATCAAAATCAGTTCAAGGTGAGTGATGTCCCCACGTACCACTGCCCGAATTGGGCAGCCTGGCGTGGGATGAAGATGCTTCTGTTGGAGTTCCGGCACAGCCTGGTGCAGGCAGCAAGGAGGACAGGGTGGGCATGGCACGGAGGGAACACCAGACACATTTTGACAGCTTTCCCCCACATCTGCTCCTTCTCCAAACCTGTATGAACACAACCAGCCTCTGAGCCATGGCGGGTGTAAATGGTGAAGCACTCCCCAATGGCTTCTTCTCTCTCCACAGGCAGCAGCTCCTTTTAGTGTCTCCTCCGATGCCCGGCCCAGCAGAAGTGGCCGGCCAAAGCCTTGAGGACGCGCTGGCTGGCACGGAGGGACGGCACCAGCCCCTGGGCATGGCCAGCCTGCCCTTCAGGAGGGTCTGCACCCACTGCCCATCGGTCAGTGACGCTACCCACCCCCAAAATTCACCACATGGTCTCCCCCCCAAGCTGGGCACCTGGGCGGGCAGAAGAAGGCTGTAGGATTTGGGGTGAAACCACAGTGGTGCATTTGGAGGGGCTGGTTACCGCTGCCGAGGCAGGATGTGGCCCCAGGAGTGCTGTACAGCAGCAGCCTGCCTTATTACCTCTCTTAAATAGTGTCTAATCTTGCTACCCGTGATGGAAAGACTCCTCTGTCCCTCCAGACACAGCTGCGTTTCTGTGATGGGACAAGCAACCTGGTCCACGGCTGGCACAGCCAGTTGGGTTAAACTCATCCCAGGTCTGAGGTCAGGAAACATTTCCACTGCAGGTCAGGCTAGCAAGGACAAAGGAGGGGTTATTTCTGCCTCCTTAAGTCCTACAGGCTTTTCACCTAGAAAATCTGGACTTGCAATGACTTTCAGGCACCAGTGATGCTCAGAGTTCCTCCTGCTCTTTTCCTGGCACATACCATAAACTGGAGCATTTGGGCTTCAGCACAAGTCCTCAGCAGTGGGGGTGGGAGGCTGCAGTAGATGCCCGCAGGCAACTGTGCGACCCCCATGGGCTCCTCCCACTCCTAAATATTTCCTGAGTATAAACACAATCCCATGATTCAGGATCAGGTGTAAGAGAGGCTAAATTCCACCTAACGAACCTCATCTTTGCAGCTGAGAGCCTACCTGAAGGCTTTTGAGAGCCAGAGAGTCAAAATGGACACCTCCAAGGTGGCCACCACACGGCAGTTCCAGAGGTTCATCCAGATGCTGCGCAGCGCCAAGAAGAGAGACGTTCTGCAGCTGCTGAGGAAAGCACCCGAGGAGATGCTGTGAGACTCCCAGGAGCTATCTTGCCAAAATTGGCTTTCTGTGCATGTAGAGTCCCAGCACACAGGGTCATTCCTGGCCCTGGCAACTAGGGTCATTTGGTGCTGGTCCATACACCATACCTGGTCCAGGCAGCTTCCCTGGCTGTCCTCACTAGTGCAAACGTACTCTGTTTTTCCTTAATGCCTGTTCTGTACAAACACTGCATGGCTTTTTTGTTGTTGTTTTTTTTTTTTCTTCCCTGGATTTGGAGCAGAGCAAACGCTCCAGCAAGGTTTTCTGCAAATATCATTGGAGGTCTGTTATTTACAGACCATCCACCCATGGCCATAGGATTCATCCCTTGTCAGTGTGGGCACTGGGGCCGGGCTCCTCTCTGCAGTGAAATACCTAGACGTGGGTGAGTTTGGAGCAAGAGCCAACCTTCCAGGGGTTTTTTTAACCCATAAACTGACACTCCCGTGAGTTTTAAAGCAAGAGGAAAGCATGGAGAAGAGAAAGGGGGATGAGGAACTGCACAGGGTACCTTACTTCTTCTCCAGGTCTACCAGGTGGGTCATGCCACTGATTAGCTCCCTCTTCTTGCTCCAGCCCCTTCGTTGTGGAGACAGCGGTGGCCGCACAGTCGGTGGCATCCTTGGCTGCTCTCTCGGACTTTCTGGATTTCAGCAAGGAGCCCAAATCCCTGCTGGAGAAGTTTCTCTACGCGGCAGCTTTTTCTCCCCGGCCTTCAGGAGAGCTTCTCCGCCTGGTGTTAGTAAGTACAGACATTTCTCTCCCTCCCTGAGTCCCAAATGGGTCCTCACCCCATTTCAGCCAGGATGGAACAGCAAGCGTATTTTCCTGGAAAAGGAAATCAGTTTCTGTAGAAATATATCTTCCCGCTTATGGGATTATTTTATGTGCTTTTAATGGGACACTGGTGATGGGAGTAGATGCTCCTCTGAGGAAAACCATTCAGCAGAAAGTGCTTTATGCCAGCGCATTACAGATAATAAAAGCTTAATTAAAAGCCACTGTGAAAAATCAGCACTTTATCTAATTAAACCATGCATTGCCTCCTTCAGGACAGGTAAGAATTAGTTTTTCCTTACTTTTTTGGTAGACACTTTGAGATAATAGGTGAAGCATACTCCTCCTCTGTCTTTTTCCCCCCCTTTTTTTTTTCCCCCTCATTTCCTGATACCCCTCTCCCGGTGCCTAGGACAAGCTGGATGGGAAGCAGCTGGCCCCCGAGGTCCAGGAGACAGGGATAGTTGCCATGGGCTCTCTGGTCGGCAAGCTATGCCAGCAGAAGCTTTGTGGGTTACAGGTGGGTTCTCTGCAAATCTCCATGCTCTGCTTTTTCAGACCCCCTGCCATCCCACCTCCAGGAATGCCCAAAATGTCACCTGTCCCTCCCCTCATTCTCCTTCTCTTCCACCCTCCCACAACCCCGAGCAGGAGGTGGAGCGTGGGGTGGAAACCATCCTCGCAGGGCTGAGAGGTGCCAAGGAGGAGTCCGAGGTGGTCATTTACCTGCTGGCCTTGGGGAACGCAATGCTCCCCAAAACCATCCCCACTCTCCTTGACCACGCCGAGGAGGGTCCCGCCGCCATCACCACCGCAGCCGTATCTGCCCTGCGGCAATTCCCTGCTCGGCACATCTCCGGCAAGGTACGAAACGAAGCCGCCGAGGCTTGGTGCTCCTCTTCCCGTTCAAAGCCAAGCCATCGGGGCGCAAACAGAGCCACCGTTTGCACATCACCGCCCTAAACGGCACCATTTTAATTGGCCTCTCGCATCAGGTGAAGCGAGCAATGCGGAGGATTTTCCACGAGAAGAGGAAGAGCTACGAAAAAACGTGTCGCCTGGCCGCTGCAGAAATCCTCCTAGATAACGAGCCCTCACTCATGGATGTCATTAACATCCTGCTGGCTGCCAAGGAGCTGGAGACAGAGACGGCGACATTTCTGCTGCTGAAGGTCCAGAACAGCCTGCGTGCTGACCACCACCCAGCAAGGTGGGTCTGGAGGGGACGGGTGCATTTTTCCCCCCCTAGCTCTACATCACTATTTTTTCCTCCTCCGCGCTCCAGCTGTGGCTTTTGACCCAACATGCCTTTAAAGCTGGATAAACGCGCGTGCTAGCATCACTTTTTGGAGCCGCCTGGAAATTCCCGGCTGCAGGAGGAAGAAAACAGCAGGGCTGCCAATGCAGATGACACCCAGCCAGCCGAAACCTGGCGTCCCTCCTCATCCTGCCCTGTGGCAGCAGGATCCAGGCTCGTGGCTTCGGCAGAGTCCTTGGAGCCCAAAGCTCTGCCTCGCGGGCCAGTGCACAATTTGTAACTGCATTAATCTTCCTATCTGCACAAAACGAGCCGAGCACTAACATTTTTCAGAGCTAAGCAAAAGCTGCACAAAAATATCTGACTGGTTTATCCTAATAAACCAGAGGAGAGGGAAATTCCAGGGTAGCCCATGTCTGCTCATTTCCTTTTTTGCTCACACTTCTCTGGGCAGTCAGCAACCAAGAGAAATACTCTGGAAGTCTATATTCCCTTCTTTGTACAGCCTTCTGTAATGACCGCTGACATTTTCCCTTCCTTTCCTCCCAGTGCTGACATACCCTTTCCCTCTTGCTTCCAGGAAGATAATGAAAGACATCATGGGAGACCCACAGATAAATAATTACAACTTCTTCTCGAAAGCCGGCATCTCCTCTTCTTTCTCAGGACCTCTGACAGGTGACACCACCGAGAAGGCTGATCCCATAGTCCCCTCAAACAGCTAAAGGAGGGACTGGTAGGGAAAGGCAGCTTTCAGAAGAGGCCTCAGCTTTATAGAAATGCCCCAAAATCTCAGTGTGATGTCTCTGAGCATATCCCCCAGCACCAGCTGAGGCTGGCTGGTTGCCATCACCTGAGATGTGTATATATATATATACCTTTCTCTGACACCCCTACAGCAGAAGGGCTGGGCTGTGCCACATACTTTTCCCAAATCCTGCTAATTTGAAAGAGGAACTTCAGCTGGAGATGAAACTAATGGTGGATTGTAGGTGGGAGTTTCTATGATTTTCCTGACAAGTCAAGGTATTTAGCTCCATTCCTCAGTTCCTTAGGTATTTTTAATAAGCTCTTCAAAGAGGAGAATCCTTGTACTGAGATAAAAATCATCAAACTTCAGAGACACTGCTACATTCAACACTTTCTAAATATCTGCTTAAATCTTCACCCCTCAGCTCTCATTTCTGTCCCTCTTCAAATTAGCTCAGTCTATTCTTGTAGGGGGTAGGTGGAGGCAAAATAGCCAACACCTGGGAGAAAAACATTGCAATGCTAAATCCTTTGATTATTGCAAGAATGGAAGGAGATGGTGCAGAGAAGCTTTCCCCTCTGAAACATTTCGCTTTATCAGATATTTAACAGCTAACATATGAGATCTGTGCCTGTCAGCCACCCTGACCGTAGACGGGACAGCTCTGCAGGACTAGCCACACAGCCTATTGAGGAGGCTTACAAATTACCAAGGAGCTCTCAGGATCCTGCGTTTAGATGTGCCCCGGGACCTCTCGATTCCTGCAATCAATCTGGATGAGCTCTTTTAAGAAACCACCCCATCCTGCCGAGCGCTGACTTAGCGGCACTGGGGCTGCGCTTGCTGGGATCCCAGCCTTGCGCATCCTACCTGTGGGCTCTTTATTTTCTTGTCAGCCTTCAGCCCCTGCTGCTGCTCTCAGAACATTTATGGTTCACCACCGTTCAGTGACTCGTTCACAAAAAAAGAGACGTGCCAGGCACTGCCCGGGGATGCTTATGGGTGTCTCTCTGCCTTTCAGCCACCCAGGACCTGCTTTCCACCTTTGAGCTGGACCTGCTGTTTTTGGAGGGTGGATTCCTGAGGAAGAGCATCTCCGACTTCTCGCTGCTCAGCCGTGGCCAGCGGCTTCATGCAGCTCAGGTGTGCTGCCAGGAGGTAGAGGGGCTGGGGGGCACATACTTGGGGGGGGGGGTTGGAGGGTGACAGCACCATCACCAACCCAGTGGTGCCACTGCCCCATCTGTGTCCCTTCTTAATCTCCTTATGGCGCTTGACCTCACCTCTGCACTCTGTGCCCTGTATCAGAAATACATAAATGCATACCCCCCATCACCAATGTGAAGCCAGACAGACCTGCTTGGGAGAAGGGAGTCCCCTGCCCCCCCAGAAAAAACAGGGGATGCGACACCACTGCTGCAAGGTGCTCAGGGAGAGCTTGGATGCCCCATCCAACCCACCCCATCACTGTCCTCCTGCTTCAAAGGGTCCCTACCCAAGAGTTGGACAAGCATAGCAATTGAAATAGCGTTGTGGGGCACAAAACGGACTCTCCAGCTTTGCTCCATGCAGTTTTCACATCTCCGCTTTTGTTTAGGTCACTATTGAAGCACAAGGGATGGAGTCGATGCTGGGAGAAAACGTCTTGGAAGGGGAAGAGGAGCCAGAGCTCATGGCTGGGATGTCTGCCATCTTCTTCGACGTTCAGTTGCGGCCGATCATCTTCTTTCGGGGATATACGGACTTAATGGCCAAGGTCCTGTTAAGCAGCGGAGAACCCACAAGTGTGGTCAAAGGGAACCTCCTGCTGATGGACCATCACCAGGTACTGGATGGGGGGGGGAGGACAGAGGGTGACCTGCCTCCACACCAAATCCTAGGGAATCCCGTAGCGTGAGCCAGTGGATTTTAGGTATGTTACTCACTGCGGACACAGACCTAAGAGCGAGGTGGCACTGCCAGATGTCTCTTGGAGCTGGTAGAACAGCGGGATAACTGGCTCTGACGTGGGACATGCGATGCTCAAGTTCCTCCCATGCCAGCCCAGCTGCAGAGTTGGGATAGGTAGTCCCAGCAGCCGCTGCCAGTATCAGCCGCTCAGCCAAGAGCGGTGCTGGGTCACAGCAAGGTCTGCCTTCTCCATCTTCCAGGTCATTCCTCTGCAGTCTGGCCTGCAAGTGGCCATCAAACTCCAGGGTGGGCTGGGGCTTGACATTTCAGCCGACATGGACATGAGCATTTGGGAGCAGGAATTGAAAACCAGCATCAACACAAGGTCAGTGGGTGAGAAACTGTTTGGCTCTGGGGACCCAGAGGGCTCAGCACCCAGCACAAGGCATGCTCCACCTTAGGCTGGCTTTCCACAGCCCCCTGCTCTTCTCCTGCTGGGTCCAGCCCTGCCTGATGGACACGTTGGGTAGGGGTCTGGCAGGCATTGGTTACGCACTCTTTTTCCACGGCCAGACCTAAAATTAAGATGCTTATGGGGCTGTTTGGTGCCAGCGCATGGTGCCCAGCACCAGGGCCATTGCTCGGTGACCAGACCCACATGTTTCCCTCTCGCAGGGGAAGTCTTGCCATTGATTTCCAGGCAGAACTAGATGCCCCTTTCCTCCAAGCCACCCTGAGAAGCCAGACAGAGGTGGAGACCTCAATCCACTTTGACACCGTCCTGAGGTTTTCCAGCAGCCCGGTGCTCATGTGCCTGCAGCTGAGAGAGGAGCAGGTCCCGTACAGGTAAGCTCTGGATTTGGCCAGGTACTGCAGAAACATCACGACGTGCTTGAGATGAAGAAGGACTTCTTGGGGAGAGGAGGGAATTAATGCCTGTACGCTTATTGAGCGGGGCGAGTGGAAATCAGTAGGGAGGGGGCAAAGGACGCCACAAGTTCATGGTGATGGTCGAGGCATGGCACTTCCATCCCCATCAGGAGAAGCTCTGCAGGTGAATATACTGGTCTGGGAAGAGGATGAGGTCCACCACCACAGCCTCCTGACCATCTTGCTGTCGCCTTGTCCCACAGAGAAATCTTCACGGTTTCCAAGTCTGCCGGGAGCCAGAGCAGCACCACTCGAAAAGGCAGGCAGGGCACCGTGCCCGGGCGGGAGTTTGCTTTGCACCGGGCCAACTCCGAGGTCTGCAACCTCCTGCTGATGGCAGAAGAATAGGGGAGTCGGAGCACTTTGGGACCGGGTAACTGCCCCCTCTCCTGCCGTACACCCCAGTTCCCTGTGAACCCGACACAAGCTGTCAAGGGCTCTGCCCAACTCCTCCACAACCACCTTTTAATACAAAAAAATGCTGCAATAGGGGCGTCAGAAGAGGCCACGAGAGAAACTGCTGCAGGACAGCCAGAGGCACCCCTTGCTTGGGGCTGGAGGAGCCCAACCTGCCCTCCCCGACCCAAAGGCTGAGATTTCCCCTGCCTGAACTCTTCCCCTTCACGGGGAATGGCTTGCAGGAAGCCAGACTGGTCCTTGTGAAAAACAGCCTTCTTTTGCAAATGAATGCAGAAACCCTTCTGCAAGCCTATGCCCCAAAATGACATGTTTTCTCCCCGTTTATCAAAGCAGTCAGGAGGGAGCACATCTGCAGCCAGCAGGGAAAAGGTTCCCCACGGAGGCAGTGAATGACCCTCCTTTAATGCACAGTTTTGCGGCTGCCAAATTGTCCAGGAATATGGGAAAAAATATTTCTGGAGGAGGTGTGGGGGTTTTAATTTTTTTTTTTTTATGCAACCACAGAAACATTCACCCCAGAATAATCCTCAGGGAGAAAGGCAGAGAAGCAAGACAAAATGCTTCATAACCTGTTGCCAATTATTCTGTTGTTTCTGGATTAATTGAAGGTGTTTGCATTTATTTGCATACGAAGGCAACTCGGCTCCCTCACAGCTCGGTTCCATCCAAGTACTCTTGGGGGGAATTTGCACTCTGTTGCCAGGAATATGGCTGGTGCCACATCAGGCAGCAAGGGTGAGGCCCTCAAAATACAGCTGGTATTTCAGTGGGGATCAGATTTGCACTCAGACCCCCCCCCCCAAAAAAGGCAAGGCAGAGGAATGCAGCCCACAGAGGTTTCTCAAAAATTGGGCAAAAGAAGGCAAATTTAAAACAGAGCAAAGGAGAGTGTAGCAAATTGCAAGAGACCCTTCTAAAGAGCATGGACCAGCAGCCTCAATCCTCATCTTGAAACAGGGAGAATTGTCTTGAAGATGGAGCTTTAAAATGTGGAAAAAATGCTGGAGACTCACCAGCTGCTGGGGGAGGCTGGAAGGAGATGGGGGAACTAGAGCAAGAACCGGCTGAAGGAAAAAGGGAAGAGACATCGGAGTCTCCAAGGCATTAAAGCATCTTCTCGCAGCTCTGCGTATCCCCTTGTGACGCTGATCCTCAGTGACTTCTTCCTGCTTTAGTGTCTACACTTGAATTTTTCCTCATGTTTTCCTCTTTAAGACGGGCAAGGCTGCAAGAATCATCCCAGGTCATAGAAATTTGTAATTAAAAACCACAAGAGCACAAACATTTTAGTGTTTGCAAAGTGTGGATTAAAAAGGTGTTTTGAGATTACCGGGACTCCCAGCATGGGGTGAAGATGCTGGAAGTAGAGAAACTACTATTTTAACAGGGGTGGCACGTAGAGCTGAATCTGAAGTCAGGAATGCTCAGCGGGGGAAAAATTTTTCAAACCGTGGGCATCCTTGGTGGTTGGACATTATTCAACCCAAACTGGAAAAGTTTAGTGGAGTCATGTCTCCATCCCATCCTCTTCCTCCTCTTTATAGAAGCCAGCACGTACTAGATGTGCCTTTTGCTGATGCATGCAGTTTCAAAACCCATTTATTGAGAGGTGGCTTCTGCCTAGAGCCTCTTTTTGATCCAAAGTCTTCCTTCTTGATCCAAAGTTTACATATTAATGGAGAAGCCTCTGCCCTCTCTTATCTCCTGAACAGCAGTTCCCCTTCTCTTTTAATCGAGGCAGCAGATGGAGATAAGAATCCCTCAACCCTACATGCTGGAAGGCAGCGTTCCACCAACAAAGAGATACAGCAGCTTCCCTTTTCTGCTGATATTTGGGCTCTTTTGGTGACCATTTGTGAAAATTACAATTAGCTTCAAGTAAATATTGTTCTTCTGTTTTGCATTCTCCTCTCAAGTTGGATTGTTATCAGCCACAACCACCAAGCACCTCTCCAGTGCTGGAGGGAGGCTCACAAGGAAAAAAGCGGTATTGCTTCATTCCTTCCTGATAAGAATGTGCCTTTGAAATATTTTTAGCCCTTTTTTTTGTGTTATAAAACCTGCTTTTTAGGAAAGAAGAGGGACATGGAGCTTTTTTTTTTTTTTTTAATTATGAGCCTGACAATGTAGCACTGGTCTGGGGGGAGGAAACTTGTCTGGGTTTCCATCTGGAGACGCTCATTGCAAGCGCTTTGGTTATGTGCAGAAATAAATGCCATGCATTTTTATATTTTCTCTATTTGACTCTTAACTTTTCTGGGGACACAGCTGGGAAGAAGAGAGAGGCCGAAAGCAGCTCCCACAGCACAGGCACTTCCAGCAAGAACGGCATGGCCAAAGGTCCCCAGGGACCTGCTTTCGAGGTCTTTATTTAGGGTGCCCCAGAGACGCACAGCTAAATGCCCCATCAGGGCTGCAAGACGGGGATGAGAGGGCTACCTCTGCTCCTAGAAACCCCCAGAGCACCGTTAGGGATGACAGCAGCCCTGCAAGAGGGTTCCCATGGGGCCAAAGACGCTGCCTTATCCTCTCCTGCCAACTTCTGCAAAGGTATTGGAGGCCATCCAAGACTTTGCTTAAAATCAGGGCTTCCCCTGCATCAAGGCTCTGCTGATTACAGAGCGGTCTCACTCCGAGCAGGACTCAAGGACACGAAGAGTAATTGCCCTGGGACTTGCCCTCGGGTCTGAACAGGAGGATCCCTGCATGACCGTGGGAGGAGGGAGCCGTATCGCCCTTGTTGCGTTGCTCAGCTTTCTGCAGAGCTGCTGATAGCAGCTCCGAGTCCCACTTGCTCCCCATCTTCACCCTTTCGCCAGGAGCATCCCATTATTTCCCACTCCTCTTGTCTCACAGTCAGGATCTGGGCTGACTCGGACTATGTTTTACACACTGAGGGGTTGCTATAACCTCTGCTGGCACCCACCACCCCTGCGACCACCTACGGACCTGCACAAGCCTTAATCCCCTTCCAAAACCACGCTGCTCTACCAGGTGTTTGGGAAGGACTGTTTGGACCCGAAGCCTCTCAGCCTCAGTGTTTGCTCCTCAGCCAAAGCCAGGAGGCACCCACCTGCCATTTAGGACTTTTTCCATTGCTCTCTTTCCCCTTCTCCTTCTCTAAAGGATATTTAGAGAGGTGGATTTGTCATTCAGCTGAGGTTTGCATTGCGCAGGCTAAATCAGAAAATGCCACCCTTTCCCCTTGGGGTGGGGAGAGGATAATAATCCTGATGGGTGAGCTCTTACAGCAGATAAGTTTTGCCCTAAACAAATAAGTGAAGTTTTCTCACTACCTGCAGACAAGGAAAACATCAGTGTTCAGGGGGTGTGGAAACCCCAAAAGATTTCAGTTCAGGTTTTACTTAAATGCTGAGCAACAACATTACCCTAAATCGGTTGAACTTCTGGTCCCAAAGGACAGTATTTGTCCTGCCAGAGGGCCCAGGTGTTATAGCTGGGACTGGAGCTGGAAATGGGGTTCCACCCATTTCTTTGGCACTGGCTCCAAAACCCTCCTAGAAGGGACCTTTCAGCCCCAAACACCCAACACCGACTGTATTGCACCCACAGCGCTGGGGTGCAGCACCGCATGGGACACCAAGCCACCTTGGTCAAAGTGGGCAGAAAGGGGCCTGGCCAGACCAAGAAGAAGTGAAATGAGTAAGAGCATCCTCCTTAAAATGGACATTATTCCTTCTAGCTAACTTCATTACAGACTATTTGACGAGAACGAGGGAAGAATTAGCTGCTGAAATTCCACCTTTGCCTCCCAAAGTGCGAGTTACAGGCCCTGCATTTCACGTTTGGCAGCGCTGTTTGCTCAGGAGCTGTAGGATGCTCCCCGAGCCAGCATCCCTCCCAGGAGGTCCTACACTGAGCTGGGCAATTGGAAATGATGGGTCCCCAAAGGGTCCTTGCATCCAGGAGCAGGGGACTGGGATAACGGGGGAGAGTTGGGAGTGCCAGATCTTATTTCTAGCGGAGGTCCTACGTGCCAGGAACCGCCCAGCTCCCAGGGATTTTGCAGGGGGTTAGAGGCAGAGCAGCCCAGAGCCAAGACCTGGGAGCAGGGCTCCTACCCACCTCTCCAAAAGTGGCTTTGGATCTGGAGCTGCAGATCAGCAGTGACCTCCAGTGGCTGCAGCCAAAGCTGGTGGAGATGTCAGGCCAAAACCGCTCCGCTGCAGCCACCCAGGAGCTGAGTCCACGGCACCCTGCACCCACGGGTGTCCCGCAACCAGCACCCAAGGTCGTGGGACCTTTGCATCAGCAGGCCATGGACCAGGGCTGACCCATGGCAGCCCCTCACCACTCTGAGCTGGGGTCTCGTGTGGCAGTGCCATCCTCTCCTGGCCTCTGGGCTTGCCATCGCAGGCAATTTTTGATATTTTCTTTTTCCCCCGTAAGTCACTTTATTCCCAGGACATCTCGTACAGCCCTCAGGAGAGCATATGGACACCGCTCACCCAATGGGGCGATAAAACATTATCTGCCTGTCTATTACAGCTTTCTGCAGAGACAAAACTAACATGAGAAAGTGTGCACAAAAGTGAGGGGAATGTGTGTGAGAGGATAGACCACTGGCAGGGACCGGCTCGCTCTGGGAGTTAGCGGCGGCACAGGTTTAAAGCGCTGGGGCAGGCATCTTATCAGCCACAGCTTGCCAAAAAAGTACTGTAATTCCTAACTGCTGGGTCCCGGTGACTCCCCAGCCCCCACGAAAAATCCAGAAAAAGTGGTTTGCAACTCACCAAAGCAGCAGCCTAAATCCCAGCGCTGAACAGAGAGCTCTGGCAATAGCAAATCTCCCACAGAGCTGCAGGTGGGCTACAGCGCACCTCCCAAGCCCCTGTTGCAAATCTTGCAGCTGCTTTGGGTCATGCACATCACACAGACGTATCTGCAAGGCTTTCCTGCAAGCATGGGACACGGACACAAGCATTTATCCGGGTGCCACCGCGTATGAAGTCACCCTGGAGCAGACTGCAAAAGTGGAGCATCCAAAAAGCAGCAGCTGGCAGGGGGTTGCTGTTATAACCTGCCCAGCAATCAGGAACGGAGGGAGAAAGCTGTGAAACTCCAACGGGACACAGCTGTGCAAGCCACAGCGGCTGTGCCACGAGGTTAGCCCTGCAGGAAAAGTCAGGGTGAAAAGCTCAGGGCCGGGGCTGGTGAATCAGGCAGGGAGCCTGGGAACTGGCTGAGCTGAGCCGACAAGTCCCCAGGGCTGGGCTAAATCCCTCTGGCACAGCTGGGCCAAAACCCATGGGGAAAAAAGCTGAAAGTTTTCCTAGGAAACCGTTCCACCCACTCCATCCCTCTCAACAGTGGGAGTATCGAAGGGACGCCACGCTTGCTATAGGAAACAAGATAACTAGCAGCGCGGATGTTTGGCGAGACAGCCGGAGCCCCCGGCTCCCATGTGGGACAAGGCAGTGAAGGGTGACAGGGGGACAAGGCAGTGAAGGGTGACAGGGGGACAAGGCAGTGAAGGGTGACAGGGGGACAAGCCCCCGCTCTGGCCCACCTCCCCGCACGGGCAGGGGCCGCTGCCCTCCTCAGCTGCCGGGATGCTGGGCAGGCTGCGAGGGTCACCCCGTGGTGTCGGTGAGTGGGGGGTGCTCCTGGGCGTGAGCACTAGACCAGGAGGGACCCAGCACCCTGAGTCACAAAGAGTAAATAACCGTGATTAACTCTGTCAGCTTTGGCTGCAAACAGTCGTTTCCTACTGCTGTTTTTCCCACCTACTCAATTACCCTCTGCCGCGGTTATTCTGCCATGCTCAAAAGCCATCCGCAGGCATCTCTCTTGCTACTCCACTCCCAATAATACACACATTAAATCAATGTTGGTGTTGGGCCTTTCCATGGTGAAAATCAAGCAGGGTTTTCAAAGCACTTGAAAAAGCAGGTATTGCAAAGGGCCAGAGGAATACAGCGTGGCTGTATGTTAAGGAGTGACCTAGTAGGTTTTATATTTAACCTTTTAAGAGGAGCAATTAAAAACACAAGAGGAAGGACTGAATAACTTCATGTCAAAAGATGTAGCGATCCCACCCTCACCCTGAGCAACAGAGGTCTGCAGGGGACAATTAGGAGGGAGTAAAATAGAAAAGAGGAAAATAAGGAGTTACTTGAGGAGTTACAACAGCAGCAATTACCGCCATAATTTCTATGGAGTTTCCATAGGAAGAAGCACCATTCCCTGCGACCAGGGCTTTAACAGCAGCTTCCACGCTCCCCGAGAGCGAAGCCACGTTGCTCTCAATCGTTGCGTTGTCCCTCCGTGCAACTGCCCCTGGCCGCCTTTGCCGCCTTGGCTTTGCCAACCACAGCCCTCGCTCGAGCGGCGCTGGGGACCGCTAACGCGCCCCATCTCAGCCGTGTCCCGGGGACGCGTCCATCCACAGCCCGGGACGGGAGGAAAGGCAGGGACTGCTCATTCAGGGGGAAGCATGGCCTTTCCCTCCGGCCCCTCCTCTCGCTTGCCTTGTCCTTGAGAACTCCTTATTCCCAGCTGCTATCTGGCGGCGCGGTCCTATCATCAGGTGCCGGCCTTCGGGCCGGCTATAAAGGCGGGCCGGGATGCGGCGTGCTCCCGGAGGCAGCCCCGCTCCCACGCCATGCTGCGGGCCACCGTCAAACTGTGCTGCGGCATCGCCCACGACCACCTCCGCCGCCTGCCCGGTAAGCACCGCTCGCCTTCCCCCTCCGCAGCCCCCAACCTTGGGAAAAACAGGCAGAAAAGAGGGTCCCGAAGGAGATGCTAAGTCTGCATCCGACGGGCATCCCCTTGGGAGGTGCTCCCTTGGAAATGTGGCATCGGTGCACCTATTTTCCTCCAGCGTTGTGTCGCGCGTAGGGTAGTCTCGGTCTCAGCTGCAAGTGAACTTCTAGCAGAGACGCGGGGCACCACGGTGTCTTCCTTGCACGCTCCGTGCTCACCAGAGCCTGCACGTCTCTCCCCTAGGCTTGAAGATAACAGCCGTCGCGGCAGTACAGAGGGACGTGAGAGGGCTGGTGGTAAGAGGCTCCTGTCGCCTGCCTTCCAAAATTCCGCGTTATATTCAGAGGCTGATGGGGAAGGAGACAGGTAAGCTCAGCCCGGGCGCTTGGGCATTTCCTAGCCCTGCTCACAACCCCCTTGCAATGCATGACGGAGGGATGCGTATTAAAACGCACCCCTCTCCGTATGATTTGACCATATTTAGAGGGACAGAGGTAACTGTCTTCTCACTGCTGGGCTGGTTTCCAGCTCTCTGATAGCTTAAAAGCATTCCCCGTACTGCTGGCAAACTGGGTTAGTGGGGAGACCCTGAGATTCTGGGAAGGCAAATTGCATTGGCTCGCCATCCAGGCAGGCAAAGCTTTTAGCAGAGGTTACAGGCACTTAAAAGTGTTTTGTTGCCTGTCTGCTGTGTCTCTAGTTCCACCACTTACCTGAAGACTTGAAAATTGGCAAATGCATCTGGGTTTTTTTTTTGAAGCGTGGCTCAATCCAAAGGCTGCCTATGCAATGATAATAATACCCAAGCAACACGCAATTTGTACCACGGTGTAACCGGGAATTGATTTGGAAAGCAAATTCAAAAAGCTTTCCAAGCAGTCAGCCCAGACACAGCGAGTGAATGCCAGGGATGCTCCTGACAGCAAGGTTTTCTGCACCAAGCCATTCCCCCGGCCCAAGAGGGACCATCTGCGTGCTGGAAACGGTGGTGTAAGAGCCAAGACTTTGGGTCAGCAAAACCCTCTCCTCCAGCTCCATTTGAGCTTCTATACCTGCAGCCACATGCACGGGCGAAGCCAGGGGGGGGGGGGGATGGATTTTCATGTTGTTCTGCCTCGTTCCTTCAGCCACGTGCCCCGAGTCTGACGGAGACGTCAGCCCCAGCCGGTTCTCCAGCATGGACCATTCCTACATCACCCAGGGAGAAACAGCCCTGCAGCGAGCGCTGAGCATCCTGCAGCAGCACACCGGCTGGCAGGCAGAAACGATGCTGGTAAAACCCGGCCGCCTCTTGCCTTTGCTGCTTCATGCCAGAAAAGCTCTCGGGAGAAGAAATGAGTCTGGGGAGGGGAGATTTGCTTCTCTTGTTCCTCCTGCCTGAAGGGAAGCCGCGGGCGCAGGAGACGTGCCGTGCAAAAGCGTGCACGGCAAAGAGGGGTTTCCAAGCAAGCCTTCCTTAAGCACATTCGCAAGCCAATCTGCAAAGTAAATAGGCAGCAGGAAAAGGCTTGGAAGGGGAAACTCAGATAATCCTATTCCCAGGGAGAGCCAGGAGCTTTTCTGCAGAAAAACCCAACAGATTGCGACTTTATTGTTATTTACGGTGTTTGTTCATTAAGCTGTTTGCTGAATTGTTTAATTCAGCTAGAAAGGAGCTTTCAAAAAAAAAAAGCAATCATAGCGTCATGATTTAGCTATAACAGCTTTCGCCTGTAAACCAAGCGGCGATTAAAAGAGGACTGGGATGACTTATTAGCAAGGCATTTCGGCCCGTAGCTGATGCCTCTCGGGGCGTTTGGGGTTGATGCAGGCTCTCTGCTCTCCCAGGACGCCGGGGCCACCGTGTCCAGCGCCGCCCTCCCTGGGCTGGGCAAGGTGTTTCGGGCAGACGTGGTCCTGGCCGTACCAGTGGCACGGCTGCACCAGGAGCTGTTCGAGAGGATCGAGCAAATGCCCCAGTGGAACCCGACCCTCAGCCGGGTGAAGGTAAGGTGGGGAGGGACGCGCCGCAGGCGGCAAGGGGTGCCGTCGCGGGCAGCCGAGTCCGAGGCTTTGCGTCCACGGGGTTGCTAGCATCCAAAAGAATCGTATTTATCGAGGTTTTGAAGCTCGCTGAAGGATTAAAGCTAATTCCACACTCCTGCAAAAGCAGGATATCACCCCAGGGAGAGAAGATGTGCTTTACTGGCGCGGCACTGAGAAACGCGTCGTTCCCAAGCTCTCTTTTCTGCACGGTGGCGGTTCGCAGAGGTTTTTCCGCACTGGGGGACTCTGATGTTGCTCAGACTTTAACATCACAGGAGACGCCGTTCAGGGGAATCAGACAGCTCAAAAAAAGAGGCAAAACCAAATATATCACGCTGTGGGGGTACCCCCAGCAAGCTTATGTGTTGTCTTGGGCTTCTTTTGCGTGGTCGCCTTATTTCTCAGCTCCCAAATCACGGCATATCCCTAAGCAAGCTGCCAGCCTCCGACAGCCTCCCCTAACTCGCCTGGGCTGGCTCAGATGCTACCCAGCCTCTGCTTATTTATTACTACCACTTCCCTGTCCCTTCAGAACAAGAAATAGCATAGCGACAGAGAGACGCCCACCCCAGATCAAAAAGGCTGGAAAAATCCCCCACTTTCCCCCTTAACAGCCTGCAGGGGATGGGGATTTAATCGCCAGCAGCTGCCGGCCCCAAGCCCCTGCTTCGCTGATGGTCCTGCTCCTGCTGCCACCCCACGCTGCTGTCCTCGAGGTGCCTTACCGTCCCCCGGGCAGGACTAAAGGGGTGGCAGGGATGTCCCCAGAGGGGACTTAATCCCCGGGACCCTCCTTGCTCTGGTAGGTCCTGCAGCGCGTCGGGACGGACACGCTGGTGACGCACGAAGTCACCGCTCCCAGTCCGGGCAACCTGGTGGGCCAGCGGGACTTTGTCAGCGTGCGGCACCGCGGGAGGAGGGAGACGGCCGTCTACCTGGTGGGCACTGCCACCCACGTCGAGCCGCTGCCCTTGCAGGAAGGGTGCATCAGGTAAAGCACACCCCCCCCCAAAAAAAAAGTGACCGTCACGGGGTATGGTGTCCCTGCAAGAGGGGAGACCACGGCTGCAACCATGAACGTTTGCAGCGGGTACGGCAAAGGCACGCCAAGAGCTACCTGTTGCGTTTGCTCTGGGATCTCCTCACCCCCCGGTTTTCCCACCCCCCCACCCCCCCTGGGGCAGACCCTCACTGCCTGCTCCCTTATCCCACCGCAGGGCCGAGTCCCGGCTGAGCTGCATCGTCCTGCAGCCGCTGGCGGGGGACCCCGACCGTACCCGCTTCACCTGGCTCCTCAGCATGGACCTGAAGGCAAGTGCCACCGCGTTCGCGCGGGGTGGGACGGCGAGGGGTACGCGTCCCCCTCCTCCCCGCGGGGGGTGGGCGCCCCAGCTCTCTTTGACCCAGCGGCACCAAATCCGGGGGGGGGGGTCTTTTCTCTCCCAAAGGGCTGGATCCCCGCGTCCGTCGTTAACCGCGTCCTGCCGCAGTCCCAAGCAGATTTCATCAAGCACCTCCGCCGGCACCTCTCGGCCGCCGCCTGCCCCTGAGCCGCGGGAGGACGGGCTCTGCCCGAGCACGAGGGACGAGGCCAGAGCCGGAGACCCGTTCCTGCCCCCGCTCAGCACCAGGAGCTGCGGCCGCCAGCGATGGGGCGAGACGGCGCGCCCGCCGAGCGCCCGCCGAGCACGGAGGACGCCCTTCGCCCAGCGCCGCGGTTCTGCTCCGGGGACGGAGCGGAGCATCTGCAAACTGGGGCGACCCAGGCAGCACCCAGACGCGCGTGAGGGGCTGCCTAAAAAAAACCCCTTGCCCAAACCTCACCCACGGTAGCTGACGTTGGGCATCGCTCCTCCCCGCCACGCGCAGGGGAAGCGGGGTGGGGGCTGCCGAAACGCGCCCCGACCTTGGGCATCGCTGCCCCTGGTGCGGTTTGTTCCGCAGCTTCAGCCCTGCCCAGGTTTCGTCGCTATTTATTTATTACCCGACCATGGGTTGTCAGGGCAGACTCAGGGGCTTCTTTTGGCCTGAACCAGTAACACATCTTCTATTTTTGCAATGGCTAAGCTATATGGTTATGCGTGTGTATATATGTATATACATAGAGGTTCTTCTCCTGCTACGCCAACAGTAGCAGGCACAGCCGGAGCAGGCGTATGGCACTACAGCCATGTCCCGGGGGGGTCAGCAATGTGCTTTTTCACCGTCAGTTCAATTGACTCAGGGCACTGCAACGTGAGAGGGGGTGGCACGGCAAGTGAGAAAACAGCTAACGGAGCCAGGCAGCAGCAGGGTCAGACTCGGCCCCACGACCCCGTAACGCAGCATCGTGCCCTCCGGGACCACGCATCCAGGGGAGCTCGTCGCTGCAGCCCCCCAGCACGATAAAACCCCTGGTTGGTTTTGTCCTAGGAGGATAACTGGGAGATCGCCAGCCATCCCCACGGCCACAGCCCTTTGCAGCAGCAGGGATGGCCGGTCCAGTGATCCCGACATTATCCTGCACCCTGGGAACGAGCACGTTGTGCCAGAAAAACGTGGCCGACCGCAGCTAGAAAGGAGCCTTGTGAGAGTGAAGCCGAGCAGCTGGGTGTCACGAAATGGGATTACAGCCATCACGGGGTGCTTGTAATTTAGACATCCGTAGGTTTCGCTGGGTCTCTGTCTTATTTAAAAGGAAAAAAAATTTAAAAATCACCTCAAAACAGCTATGTGAAACTCTGGCTGATAAAGAGGAGCAGCTGAGTTGAAATAAAATAAAGAGGTGGTGGCTCACTGTGTGACACCCATTTCTTTCAACAACCACACACAGGTCACAATCGTATTTTCCCCCTCACACACCCACCCCC
>JAVJGG010000094.1:4135079-4164801 GCA_035590195.1 Aviceda cuculoides
GTGGCTGGAGATAGGACGAGAGGAAATGGCCTCAAGTTGAGGCAAGGGAGATTTAGGTTAGATATTAGGAAGAATTTTACTGAAAGGGTTGTCAGACTTTGGAACAGGCTGCCCAGGGAAGTGGTTGAGTCACCATCCCTGGAAGTATTCAAAAAGCGCTTAGACAAGGCACTTCAGAACATGGTTTAGTGGGCATGGTTGATGGTTGGACTCAATGATCTTGAACGTCTTTTCCAATCTAAATGATTCTATGAGTAGGTGGGCTCTGAACACAGAGTCTACCCTTCAGGAACACACCTCTCCAGTTGTGGAGAAAAAACGCTGCCCAAACATCCCAACTCCAGCCTTGGGTCGCGTGCCCCTGGCCTCTCTTCTGACCCGCAGGACCACAGTCTACGCCCAAAGCCAGCACCGGCCACGGGGATGGACGCGAGTGCAAACCTACCCTTCGCAGGGAACCCAATCCCTAACTCCCCCAAATACCAGTATAACTAAAATGAGACATGGGAGTCATAAGCAATTGCTGCACAGAGCAAAATACAGTTGGACTCAAAGGCAACAACCTGAGCAAGGCGTCCTTACGCCATTCTTGCATGGAGCTCATTGCCCCTTGCTTTTGGCTAGCTCATTCCCCTGGTTTTAATGGCATACCCTACATCCTTCCTCTACCAAAGTCCTTCCACCACCTCTTACATCCCATCTCACTCCACCTGCCCTCTCTGTACCGCTGGGTGACGGTTGTCCCCAACATCCCCAGAGGACATTTCAGCCAGGCTTACCAAAACGCTGATGGCCTCATGCAGAGGACCGCTGGTTTTCAGGCTTTCCTTGCCATGTTCAACGGTGTATTCCCACTCCAAGCCCATCTCAATGAACACTTGGCTTTTGGCTTCTTTGCCCTTGGCGTTAAGGATGAAGTTACCCGTGGCTTGATTCTTAACAGCTGGAGGAGAAAGGAGGTATTTCAACATCATTTCCTCTGGTAAATGCCTCTGAAGGACTGGAATGTCCCAAATAAGACCCTTTGGGTGGGAATTGTCAGAATAGGGCTGAGAAAGAGGGAGCGGGTGAAGGGAGAGGTGAGTTATAGCATACTCACCGATGCTGTGGGATGCCGGCTCCATCTCTTCTATCTGAAGATGCCTCGCCCCGGCCGGAATCTCAAACATCTTCAAAACACCTGCTGAAAGGGAGGGAGGAAGGATGGAGGGAAGAGAAAGAGCAAGTTTGCTCCAACCAGACACGTACCCGCTTGTACCCACACGTGAAACCAGCCGACCCTGACCGAATCCACTCCCAAACCCATCCAGCCCGCTCACCCGTCTGCTTGGGGGTCTTGGCCAGCGTGCCCTTCACCGTCCGGCAGTGGGAGTTGTCCCCCCCACAGACCCCACACTTGTCGTCCTGCTTCAGGGAGCCGACCTCCTTGTCACAGCCGACGTGCTGTCACCCGCGGGGAAGAGAAGACAAGCGCGGGGTTACATCCCTGCAGCCCATCCCATCGCTCCGCCATCCCCTTCGCTGCACACAGGGTCGGTCCCTGGGCTAAAACATGCGTCCCCAAGGGGCAGTGGGTCAAGGGGATGCACGAGCTCTCTCCTGGACGGGCAAAGGACAGGGACAGTTGCGCAGCAGCCGTCAGCTTCCTCACCACGCACTCGCCCCGGACGCAGATGCTGTAGGGGTCTCGGTAGCTGCACCGGGTACCGTCGTGAACAACCTGGTTCATGAACACCACGTCCCCCGTTCCCTCGGACCGGCAGATCAGCTCACACTTCTGAGCATCTGCGGCAAAATAAGAAGTAAAGGGGAAAAAGGGGAGGGGAAAAAAAGGGTTTGTGGAAATACGTTAGGGTGATTGAAGATCCATCTCAGCTTGTACCCCTGAGCACAGCCAGACTTCCAAAGTCCAGGTTATTCACGTGCCTTATTTTGCCACGTCCGTTTGCTGCTCAAGAGCCTGCACTTTTGCCCAGCACACTCGGGAAATTAAGAGAAGGCAACTGGACGGGACACGCTACGGGACACTGCAATGCAAGACGCTTGGCTGCGTGCACGAGGAATACCAAGCCAGGCAGGCGGACCTGGCTCCCATCCCAGCCCGGAGTGGCACGCTCCCCACTGCGGCTCTGGGAGCGAGGAGGCAGCACCGTCACCCCACCGTTTCCAAGGAAAACAAGTCCTCTGCGTGCCAAAGCACGCAGAAAGCGGAGATAAAACTTTTAAAGCAGCGCAAACGGATTAAACTCTGGCTACCATTACAAGGGGCTCTCCTCTTGCTAGCGCAGGAGGAGCAGGGAGAGGTTTCAACACGGGCTGATCTTCTCAGCCCACCTCTGCCGCGCTTTGAGACAACAGGAACCAGAGCAACCTCTGGGTTTCTCTACGTGACACCTGAAGGCAAGCACAAGAGATTGATTTTAAAGACCCGGCTGCTTGATGCTGCGGCTTATCGCACTCTCGTTTCCAGCTCGGGAGCTTTCCGCAACCCAACAACCTCTCTGCAGCTGGCACGGTCTCCATCCCATGGCGACGGCCACCGGCGCGGCCTCCTCTGGGAGGGAAGGCAACGGGGCTACCGCTCCTTTGCTAGGACCCGCCGCCGCTCACCGTCGTGATGCTCGTAGGGAAGCCAGGCGTGCTTGCTGTTCTGGTGGGTGTAGTAGGAGTTGCGCTTGGAGCACTGCTGGGCGCGGAAATCCTGGTAGGGCCCCGGGCACTCCTCGGCGTTGCACACTTGGTACTCGTAGGTGGCTCCCGGGCAGTGGCGCCCGCCGTACGCCGGGCTGGAAAATAAAGCGGCTGGGTTAAAAAAGCATCGGGGAGGAGGGGGATGCTGCCGAAATGCGACGCAGCTCGGCGCCCGAACGCGTGGCGCGGCTCGCGCGGGAGCAGATGTCCCCATCCCCGCCGGCCGAGCGCGCGAGGGGAAGAGCGAGGAACCTCTGGCTCTCGGCCACTTCCAGTTTTGCCCCCTGTCAAAAGGGAGGGAGGGAGGCGAAGGCCAAACGTACGGCGGGTTGTCGCAGCTCCGGCTGCGCGAGCGCACGCCTCCCCCACAGGTCCTGGAGCACGAGCCGAACTTGGACCAGGAGCTCCAGCTGCCGTCCTGGCTGTAAGGCTGCTCCGACGTCTTCCAGATGCAGTGACCCTTGAAGCACCACTGGAAAGGAGGAGAAAGAAGGGTGAGCTCCACGCCTGCCTCTTCCAAAGCGCTCGGCACCCCTAAAAGAGGCCCTCCGGCACCCACAGTACTAAAAAAATGACTCGTGGTTTGCAAAGCACGGGAGGAAGGTGCTCTTCATCATACCCTCAGGCACATCCCTCCTGTTGGAAGCAGGACTAGGAGCGGGCCATAGGCATGCGAGCCTGGGGACGAGCAAGCTGCATCATTTCAGGACCGACTAAGGAGCACAAGCAGCCCGTGGCTTCGCTCCGAGAGCCCAGCACAGCTCCACGGCCGGGACTTGCAGCAGAAAATGCAGCAGAGGAGCAGGGATAAGCAGAGCAGGTGGCTGACACATCTGTGCTTGAATCTGGTATAGAAGAGCCTGTACAGTGGTGATTTACATCAGCTGGGAAGCTGGCAGCTGGGTTACACTGTCATGGTTTTCTCCGGGGTTTACTTGTTTGCAAGCGTTTTGGGTTTTGAAATCATAGCTGGAAGAGCGGGCAACAGAGGAGGTGTGATTTGCTCCAGACGTGATCCACAAGCTGCACGACTGCAGACACGGAGAGATCAGGACTTGGAAGGACAAACCCGTGTGAAAGGCTTCTGAAGGCACAAGGCCGGGACATGCAGAGATCCCTCTGCAAAACAAATCCCTTTGGTTTTCTTTCCGTAACACTGTGGTTTTGAGTTCCTGGACTGGTTTTCTCTCTCTGGCCAAAATGCCTTTCTCTACCCATGCAGATCCTTGGGCAGGTACTGAATTACACCTGGGTCTGGGACTGGATCAGCCCTGGGGATGTCTCCTCACTGGCACAGTGGGGATGAACCCCAACTTTTGCATAAAGCAGAGCAGCAAGCTGCTGGGCATTTTGGTAAATGAAATCCAGAGCTTCCCATGCACGTATACCACGTCTGGCACGAAGCTGGGTTTAACTCCAGCCCGAGGGAAAAGCCAACGGTGCCTTCGGTGGCCAACGCGACAGACGCAGAGAAAGTCCCTGAAGGGACAAAACACCGACCAGCCCGTGGACCTCCCCAGTCCAGATGTTGCGGTCCCCTGGAGCCACATGCCAGCACGACGTGTAACATATCTGTACACGTTTCAGGAAGCCTTATTTTGGAAGCTTTTGGCAAACTGTCATTCAAGCACTCAAGGAGGCTGCATTTTCAGTGAGATTGCTGGGATTTATACAGAAACTCATCGAAAGTTCTTGGACGCTTTACGCCCAACCGCTCTCCAGCAAAGAACCACCCAAAACCTACACGGGCCAGCAGCTCTTCCAACGTATCCACGCTTTCATACTGTGCTAACAAGCATGCCAAAAGAGCCGAAAGTAAAAGCTTGATGACATCATGAGGTTGGATGTGCAATGACGTCATCGCTCTTTCGCCAGGCGACAAAACGACTCCCGCTTCTCCGCAGAAGCGGGCAGATCAGAAGAAAAACAAAGTCCTCATCTGAGCACAAACAGGGGAAAAGAAGGAGTAACGCCAGCTAAAAACCGGGGCACCCGCCGACTGCTGCCCTCGAGGGTGTCCCTGTCCCCCCCCGAGGAGGGGGCAGGCAGCACCAGCCCCTACCTTGCCCGGCGAGCACTCGGTCCCGTCCAAGGGTGGCCCCTTCTTGGTTTTGCAGAAGTAAGGGTTGTCCGGGTGGCTGCACCACAGCTGCTTGCAGGGATCGAAGGTGCGGAACTGGGGAACACAGAGGAGCTGGGCTGGGACGGCAGCGGGGAGTCCCGGCAGGCTGACGGCTCCCCTCCTCGTCCTCGCAGCGCCCGGCTGGGCATCCCAGGATGGGGTGGGGGCAACGAGGCCACGCAACCCCTACTCACCGCCGTGCATGTTTTGTAGCCCACACCGAAGTCGAAGCGGCACTGCTCGTCCATGGAGTAATTAATGCCCGGCAACTCGGGTAATGAGGGCCACTGGTGCTCAAAGGGGTCGTCCAGGAGGCAGTCGTAGGAGCTGCAGAGGTGCAAGGCAGAGGCAAAGCAGAGTCAGACGTGGAGGATTTCCCTCCTCCGCCCCTTCCCTCGCCTCCAGCCCTCTCTCCGAATGCAGATATCGAGAAATCTGAATTCTCTTGGTGCTGATGCTAACTACCCGCCGCTGGAAAACCTGTTTCCAGCAAAGACCAGCTGTGGAGAGTTGCCCGAAGACAAGCATCCCTCCGCTGCCTGCGGCTCCCTAGGACATGGAGCACCAGCGGGTGCCACCACTGTCACCTGCTTTCCTGCTACTCTTCTTGGTCCCAGTGCACAAAAAGCGGGTGCCACCACTGTCACCTGCTTTCCTGCTACTCTTCTTGGTCCCAGTGCACAAAAAGCTCCTGGCCTGTTTCTACACCTTTGTATTATGCGGCACAAAATGTTTTATAGCCTAAAGGGGAAACCACACAGGCTGCCCAAAGCAAACGACAAAAATATTTGAGATCTGGATCTGGGCTCCACCAGCACGGAGCTTCTGCATACTATTGCTCTGTTGACATCTCCAGCTTTTATCAGGCTCCTGTTTGCCTCCAGCCTCCGCAGCCCAAAACCAATTCAGACTTGTGCAAGGAACCAAAGCTGTTAGTAGAAGAAAAAGGGAAAATAACCTCCCAAGGACCCGTTTTCGCTATTCCAGGCAAAACAAGGATTCCCAATGGGGACCTGTCCACTGCTCGCTTCGCGCGGGAGCTGCTGGGTACGAAATGCAGGCAGTCATGCCGTCTGAAGGGAGAACATCCCTTCCTCATTAAAATTGACATACTGAATGTAGCGGTTGAGCTCCTGCTTGCTGCAGCGGGACCAGTGGTAGCGGTGGAAGGCGGCCTGGACCAGCGGCGCCATGATGCTCCCCATGCTGGTCTCATCGGCGCAGCGGTTGCCCTGGCCGTCGTGCTCCATGCCTAACCTAGTGGGAAAAGCCAGTGTAAAGTGGGGTTCCCGGGGGATTTACGCCAGCCCATTGCACGCCGCGGACCCGCACCAGCAGAAAGTCTCCTTTGCAAAGAAAGGGGCACCACCGTGCTTGTCCCCCCCACCGAAGGGGACAGCCAGCTCTGCCCCCACGACTTACACGTGGCCAGTCTCGTGGGCAACAACGAACGCCGAGGAGAAGCCGTCTTCGTGGTTGAGGGTGCAGCTGCGGAGCGGGTGGCACATCCCCGTCACCGGTGCGTAGCCTGGGGCAAGAGAGAAGGGAAGGACAGGGGAAGAGAGGAGAGAGAAAACTTTTGAGAGAGGGGGGTGAAAAGTGAAAAATTAAAAAAAAAAAAAAAAAAACCTCCCGCAGCCTGGCTTTACTGTAACAGGAGGAGAAAATGAAGAGGAAGGCGCTGAAGAAGAGGAGCCGCTCAGGTCACTTGGATGGCAGCCCGAGGACTGGCTCACCAGCACGACCATCCCGGCTGCCCGTGCCAAAAGCAGGCTGAGGTTACGCTGAGGCTCGCCAGCATCTCTCTGCCCTTGTGCCAACGCACCTGGGCCGGCGAGAGGGCAGCAAAGGGACCCACGGGTGTTTTATCGGTGTCGGTGACCACCGCCTCCCAGCCCAGAAATGGCATCCCCCGCATTCTTCTTTATTAAAAAAAAAAATAAAATAAAGAAGAAAGGAAGAGAGAGAACGAAAGGTGTGAGGTGTCCCCCAGAGCCCCACCAAAAATACAGCCTCGCTCACCGCCGGCTACGGGGGACCCCTGCCATGCACCCTCACATGCACCCGTACCAGCCCCAGGCACGGGGGCACCCCCCCACCAGACGGAGCCGGGGAGGACCATGCACCTCCCCAGCCCCCAGCCCTCGATCAAGTGCAGTGCAGTGGGGCAGCTGCGGGCAGGGAAGCCTTCCCCCCACCCGTTCAGCAATGCATCATCTCGATTTTGGTTTATTTTCCTTTTTTTTTTTCCTTACATTATTTCTGCCCAATTAATTCCTTGGCACCTTCTAGAATTTACTTTCCAAATTTTTTATATATATATATATATATATACACGTGCGTGTGTGTGCGCTTTTTTTTTTTAAAGACTGACCCTTTTTGGCATCAAGGGGAAGGAAGTTAGTGAAGGAAGGACTTACAGGTCCGAGAGGCAAAAGCAGGGCAGGACCATGCTGGATAACTCTGCCCTGGGGATAGGGATGCTCGAAGAGGAAAGCTCGGTGAGCCAAGAGGGAGGCTGAGCTGCAGCAGGAGAGGGGTGCTGATGAGCCGAGGGTGGACGCACACCCCCACGCCTGCCCTCTTGTGCACACCCCACCCAAAACACGGGGTCCGCGGAGCCCACGAGCCACCGTCCTCGCGGGCCGCTTGCTCCGCACCAAGCCAGCGGCTCGTGACGAATTGCCCTGGAAGAGGGTGGAGAGGAAAGGATGCGGTTGCGCTCGGCTTAATTCCCAAGCTGAAGGAACTGGGTCCCGGCACCACGCAGCTGGCCAAGGACAAGAGATTAAAGCAAAAAATACAAAGTTTCCTACAGCCCTGCCCTAAAGTCAACAGCACTTGACTTTATGGGCACGCTGAGCAGATCGGATGCCTGATGGGATAAGGGATGGGGTGCTGCTGCACTGCTGGATGCCCAGAAGTCACCATGGCCCCAGGCATAAGGCCAAACCGAGGGGGTTTGGGGTGAGCATTCCCCTCGATATTTCTTTTTATCAGCTGAGCAGAGATTTTCCAGGGTGTCCACCTGCACTGGAACTTCTAAAGGAAACTTCTGTCATCATCATAACTTAATTTTTCAAAACAAGCCCAGACACGAACCTTTGAAGGGCTCACTCACACGGTATTTTGTGGGAAGTGATGGATGCATTTTTGCCTGAGCTCCAAGTGAAGGAGAAGTCGGACGAACCCAAGTTGCCGAGAAAAAAGCCCGAAATTAAATAAATACCCGATTCTCATTACATGCAGAGAAAGTTCACTTCTGCCTGCAAAACACCACGTAACCTGAGGGAAAGCCCTGCAACGGCAAGGATCTTCTCAAAGCAGTAAATACGCTTGGGGTTTTATTTAACGGGGAAGTGTTTGGGTTTTCGTCTTCCCCACATTCAAGTGGGCAACAAGACTTACTCCAATCAACAAATAAACTAAAACACCTTAAGAAAGAGAGCAGAGAAATGACATGTTCAATGGTTGCTGCTGTCAAAAGGAAAGCAAAAGGTAACAGGCCAAACTAAGAGCTTGAGAGAGAGAACCAGATAATTGGGTTTAACCAAACAGTAATGAGCCAAATCCTGGATAAAGAATTTTAAAAGTTCCCCACCCCACCCCCCTGAAATTTTCCACAAGAAAGAGCAAAGATGTGGAAAGTTTTCTGTACGATGGTAGAGAAAAAATATATTTTGTCTAGAATGACAAATTCCCAACCAAAGAGGCTCTGGATGTCTGGATGGGAGATGGGACAAAGGAGTATGAAAAGGCGGATGCTCAGGAAGGCAGACACTGGTCTCTCATAATTAAGACCCCAGTGAGAACTGGAAGAAGTATAAAGAGTTCTCCCCGGGAGAATGATGGCAAGAAGTAACTACCTGGAAAACACTTAATTGGGAAAGACCAGATTACCCTGCCAACGCTTACCAGACACACGTAGGAGAAGCGGCATGTCCTCGCCATACCAGCAAGACACCAGCCAGTCCCTTGCTTCCTCCAAATGCACTTTATTCTTCTTGATGGACACTTCCTACCGGCTTTCAGCCTCTCTGACTTTCCACATGGACCACCTGGCTGCTCGAAGGCCAACCATAGGCGATTACAGGGCAACAAATTAAAATCTAAGCAAAAGCATCCTTCAGCCTGGGCCAGAAAGCCCTCCATGCCCACCGCTACAGAGGGACATGGCACTCTCTTCTGGTTTAGACAGAGCTTCAGCAGCAGCAATTAATAATTTAGAACCCATCTGTCCACCGCCGAGAGGCGTTTCTCTTTGAAGGGCAGGAGTTTGTTACAACCCACGTACGAGGGCAGCGTAGCTCAGCTGTCCCTCCTGGCCCTCCTCCTTCACACTTTCCAGCTTCCCTCGATTCCCAAAGCAACAATTGCATCGGTTTTCCAAAATTTCTCCACGTTGGCTGTGACTGCTCCCATCCCCATCAAGAGATGCCATGAGCAGGGCCGTTGCCAGCGCCAAGAAGTTTTTGTAATCCTCCTTAGGGCTCAGGCTGGACCTGCAGCAGAGAAGAGCTACGCCGCAAGACCACAACGCTTTGCAAGGACTTGCATCCAGCTTAACCGGTGCCACGCCAGAACAGACACCAGTCTGGTTTACTGGCCAAGGGGAGGTGACATGACACAGGGGGAGGTATGAGCCGTGTCTGGTGGCAATGCGGTGATGGACCACGGTTGGCTTGCCAGCGTGGAAATAGCCTCGGCTAAGAGGACTGCGTGGGTTAATGAGTCAGATTCAGCCCCATCTCTGTTGCTAATGGGGCACACAACTGTAAGGAGTGATGAGGCATCAAGCTAAGCACGGTCTTGATGTTTCGGCTCCAGTCCCAGGTTCCTGTGACGTGGAGGACTTCATCCTCAAAGGTTTCCTTTCTCCTGGCTTGTTGATTTAGGCTGAAGGGTCTTTTGGGGGCAGGACCATCTCTGCCTTCAGCTCGGCTTCAGAGCACATATAAGCATGGCAGATGGCACTCCACGACATGGTTTAGTGGGCATGGTGGTGTTGGGTTGATGGTTGGACTTGATGATCTTAGAGGTCTTTTCCAAACTTAATGATTCTAATTCTAATTTTAATCCTAATTCTAATTCTTCCCAACCTGAACATACATCCTACAGCAGTGGCTAAAGAAGCCAGCAGGTATTTGCCATCACTTCAGCAAGCCACTCAGATACCATCAGTGAACACACGCCACGAACAAGTATTGGAGGTGCCACAGTCTGGTCCTTCATCGCATGTAGCCCTGAGCTGAAGAGCGGTGATGGGGATCTAAAAGGACTTTGTTTTGAGGAAAAGAGGCAAGAGTAAGCAAAGTGTTACTATTCCGGCAGCCCAATGAGAGGGCAGTTCCCGGTGGGTGAGGAGCACCCGCACTTTGTGCCATGCGACACAGCCAGGCAAGGACACGGCAGCCACAGGGACTTCTGTAGAAAGTAGACGTCCATCCCAGAGATGTGTGAAAAGCAAGGAGCCAGATCCACAGGGAAAAAGGGGAAGGAGCTGGAACGAGCACCTCTAGAGCAGGGCTACTCCATTGATCTCACAACTCCTTCCCACCAACGGGGAGTCCATGAGGCTCCCCCTTCTGCCAACGTGCCAAAAAAGGTCCTCTCACCAATGCCTTTGGACACAGTCGCTTTGCCAGGAAGGGTCTAGAAAAATGAAACAAAACCTGGTATTTCACCCAAGCCACCGGGCGACTCCAGATGAGGAGCCCAAGGCAGGTCAACAGCTCGACGGGAAGGCTGTCGGCACAACTCAAGCTCTGCTCTTTGATGGCCAACAGCACATTCAAGAGGTCTTCCAGCCGGATATCTCCTGCAGTTCATGAGCTGCTGCAGGAAGGCCCTTTTCAGGGAGGTAATCAAGGTGAGGACAGGACTTCTCCATCTCTCCTTCCTCCCATGCACACCAGAAGGACTCGTGCTACAAATCAGTGTGATGTTACCAGCATGTCCATGGCATCAAATGGAACCTCCTGATGGGAAATTCAGACCTTACCACCAGTGTGGGAAGGAGGAGATGGCAACTTGGAGGCAGCAGGCTCAGGAGAACTGGGAGAAGTCACCTCTCGTGATGACACCAAAGCATCTGCTTCTCTAATGGAGCCATGAAACGCCAGAAGTTTTTCCTGCATATTTTTTAAATTTTTTGCCTAGCTCTCTAACTTCTCAGACCACGTCAGCACAGCTTCTGCTCCAAGGGGGTGAGAGGAGCATTGCCATCGCCCCTGCAGACTGCTGTAAGACCTCCTCTTTGGCCCAGGGTTTACTCAATGCTCCCATGTCCAAGTCCTAAGAGGACCAAGAAACCGACCCACATAAAACCACGTTTTAAAGGTCCTCCAGAGGATGGAAAGGATTGACTGGCCCCGTGAAGCTCTCTGGGGTATTCCATCTTTTTAATGTTATTTTTAAACCTTTTAAGGCACTTTGGGACAAGGGGAGGATTGGTGCATGAAACCAAAGTAAGGGCAGGATGAATAAAGATGACTTTTTAATCCGTTCAGGTTGATGCTCTGGATGAATTCTGTCTTTCTTCTACTTCACATAAAACAAATACCAATTTTTATAACCTTTTTCTGGACCTTGCTGGCCAAGAAACAGACTGTGTTTGCAAGAAATCCTCTCCCCTCGCTGGCTTTCCCCCAGCAAACTGCACATACCTGATCGAGATAAATACAGTACCTTGCATACCTGCGGGACCAAAATCTTGCCTGGTGAGGAATACAGCGTGGTCGTGGTACTCGGCGTGCTCCGGGTCGGAGCGCTGCTGCGAATGAGCCCAGCGGCAGACCTGCTCCAAGCTCCGAGAGGGGTTCCCTCGCTCTATCAGGCTGACTGACTGGGTAAAGAATTAAAAAATAAAAGAAAAAAATAAATAAAAAGATGGCTAAGTTAGTGGAGGAGACGGAACCTTCCAAGAGTTTTGGGGTTGGAAAGACTCCAAAGCAGTGCTTCTCCATCATTAGAAGCAACACCACCCCACTTTGCATCTGCAAAGCATCTTGCACTTTTTTATTTAAAAACAGCTAAGGAATCACTCCCACAAACAGATGTGGTCTGGTACAACTGGACCCTCTTTGGTCACACAAGTGCTCAGGGCAGCAGTAGATAAAAGGGAAGCAAAGAGGATTCAGATTCGCAGATCCTGCACGGGCTCCTCATTGAGATGCTGAGCATCAGCATCTTGTGACAATGAGCAGAAAGGTAAGAAATATTGCCCTTCCCCTGGCCCTTAAGTGGAAGCCACGGAGGTTTTATCCTACAAAGTGCAAGATGGGAGACAAGAAGCCACAGGAGGACTCACTGAGGAAGCATCAGGCATAAACAGTGGTGTGCTGAGATATCGCCTGGATTCAAACATCTGATCATCCCTGAGTCTCTAGGAGCCACTGGGTTTCTGCCAGCCAAACAGATTTGTGTAACAAGCAGGGTTTTTTTCCAAGACTTAACGGGGCTTATTTGTGGACCACACACACAGACATGACCGTGTTGGGTCATTAATACCCTTGGTAGAACACTTCATGTAGGATAGGGGCTTGCTGCCAGAAGCGTAGCAAATCACATTGTTTTAAAGAAAATCTTTTGGCTGCCGCACTCAGACGAGCCTTAAAAAAATAAATGCAACTTGAGAAACCGCAGGAAACCTTCCCGTGCTTTTTCTGCCTGTGCCCAAGCCACCCTAGAGCTGTGGGACAGCCAGCGAAGCCTTCCACCGCCGCTGAGTCAAGCCTGGGACGTAGGAGATCCAGGTCTTGGCTTCTCCTCGCTAATATCCAGCTTCTGCCAATTTGGGAAGCCGCATTTGTCCCGTCACCTACTGCCACCCTAGAGCTTCTGAGGAAGCCTCTTCGTGGTCCTTCCCGCACCCCAGAGCGAGCAGATAAAGGCTGATGGCAGTCCCCTCTCCAGGGACGGCTATGGGGCTCTCCAGACCTTCAGGCTCCAGAAACCAACTGGATGAGGGTCCAAATTCATCCTCGCTCAGCACAGTTGTCACCTGGGCTTTGACGGCTGACCTGAACAGCCACGTTTTTCCAAGCTGGGGCTTACCTAACCGCTAAATATTACGGTGATGAGACGCTAAGCCACGGTGCCGCCGCATGCTTGCTGGCCTTGGCAGAAGCAGCAGCTGCCTGCTGTGTCTATATTGCATTTCAGTGACCCTCCTTCCCTCACGGGGCAGGGCTTGAGCCGGCAAAGCGGCCCAAAAGCAGGGGCCAGCTTGAATAGCATCTCCTCCTCGCCACGTCCGAGTGCCGTATTTACCTGGCGGTAGCCCACCATGATCATCCTGACCAGCACGATGTTGATGTGAACGCCCAGGGACTCGTCGTGATAAATTTCATCCACCTGAAGAAGGGAGGGAAATAAAACAGAGAAGAAGTTAAGACCATCCCAGCTCTCAAGCCCCTCCTGTCCTCCACGCTCCCACGTTCAGCATTCTACCCCACTTTCCAAGACCGCGCAAGACCAGGTGCAAAGATCTCATCTCCCTCCTCCTACCCCCAGTTTTGGTTGTTGGTTTTTTTTGGTTTTTTTTTTTTTTCCCTCTGTGTAAAAACCATAAAGTCAAAAAGCCAAGCTGGAATAAGTCAAATTTCCCCAGGATGGGTGGCTCAGATGGTCAATGACATCACCCGTCCCATCAAGAGAGCCGAGGAGGGCTGTGTTTCCCGTGGGGGATGCCTCCGCCGCCGAGCATCTCGCAATGAGCCATTGCCCCCTCCGGAGTATGAATTCCTCAGATGGAAGGAAACGCTTCAGACTCCAGCATCCTTGCATTCGGTGGAAAGAAAAACTGGCTTTTTGGGGAGAGGTGAGCGATCGTATCAAAGCAAGGGCATTACTCAGTTGTACCGGTGAGTCAAATTTGACCTACTGCTTCCGAAGCTCCAGGAGAAGACAACACAAGGAAAAGAACAGGGAGGGCTTGTGAGTCAATCAGATACCTATCAACGGCGGCTATTAAAAATGACTTCGCAAAGGAAATAATGAGCTATAACCTTTTCCTTCTGCATTTCTAGGATAAATAAACAAATTCTACTCCTAAGTGCTACCAAGAGAAGAAGACACCCAGACGAGAAAGGTTCCTGCGAGCTGAGCACGGTGACAGACGGCCACCGAGAGAGGCACTGAGCGGGCAGCCCTAAACCCATACAAGCGCAGGAGATCCCATACCAGCCTTCTCCAACCTGTGAAAACACACCCCAGGAAAAAAAACTGATTTTTAGAGAATGGGACTTTCTTATTCCCCAGAAGTCTCCAAAATGAATGCTGCCACAGATGGGGGTTCACTGCAGAAGTCGAGGAAGTCACATTAAAACATTTTTAATATTGACTAGAATTAATGTTTAAATTAAAATATACTTTTTCAGCTTTGTCCAAGAGAGAAATAATTCACCTCAGCTCTATCATAGCTTTCCAGACTAGATGAATATTATAAAGCCAGATTTCTGGAGCTTTTCTATTTTTTTCCCCCATTCCTTTTTTTTTTTTTTTAAGCTTACATTTGAACTCAAGGCTTGGGTGACAACTACCCCTTTACTGCTGCCCAAATCCAAGTCAGCCGTTTCCCAGACTGCACAAGTGCTTTACAAGCCACCCAATTTATAGGCTGTGTATCCGTTTGAAATACCCACTCGGGCCATTTTTAAACCCAAACACCCAGCGTTAACATTTCCCCATGGCAACTAATACAACCGTGGAGTGGCTCCAAGCTTTAGAGAGAGGTAATGCAGGTCCTGAGCCTGCCATGTCTTGAACGCAGCAAAATTGATTAAAAAAATAAATACATCGATAAATAACCCACCAGTCCATCCCCATTAATGCATCCCTTTGGATGCACAGGCCGTAAGCCCCGTGGGGTCATTTCTCCATCAGCGTGGAAAGATAACGCTGCATGACCCAACCTCAGCTCACCCCTGCTCATCGTGGTTGGGATGCTCCTTCACGCTGCACCAGTACCTTTTAAAGGCATTTTGTAAGAATAATGAGAATATGATAGATTTCTTCCGATGCTAATTTTTGGGGGGGGGGGGTCGGAGATGCGCACAGATGGGAGGAAGGTCGCGCACAGCTGCAGCTGGGCTCCCGCTTGCAAACATTACTCATACCTACATTCCCACCAAAGCACGAAGCATCTGTCCCAGCAAGGAGCTGCAACACCCCAGGGGGGTCACGCTCAGCCCTGGGTTTTGGGACGTAGGAGGCTTTGGCATCCTGGAGAAAACGTTAGTGGATCCGAGAAGTCCCATGTCAGGAGATTGACCTTTTACAAAAATATTTCAGCCTTAATGCGTGTCATATGAGAAGTAATATAAAAGGGTAAGAAAATGGAGGGGAGAGAGGGAGAAAGGAAAAATATGCTATGGCCCTGAAGAACTGGAGAGCTGGACCTGGGGAACGGTTGAGTGGAACGAGGGGGAAAACCCAGCCATTTCCTTCACTTTCCCAAATCTTCATGCGTTTTCCTTCCCCGCCAGCACTCGTCGGGAGCTGGAGCACCATTAAGTCAGCGCCTCGGCATCATCCACCGGCACTCTGCTGCTTGCTCCCCGCTCCCGAGGACCCCTCGATCCGTCGGGACGAACGGCATTCCTGCCTTAGGGACCTCTCTGCCAGCTGCAGCTCCCGGCCAAGCCGCTGCCCAACCTCGCCGTGACTCAGAGCACCCAAGGGAGCAGCTCAGACCTCTCCCTCCCCGGCTGCGCAGGATATTTTGGCGGGATGCTCGGCAGACCCCGCGGGCAGCGGGAAAAGGATGCTCCGTGACAGCCTGCCGCACCGCGGCCCCAGCCAGGGAGCGAAGAGGAGGGTCGCATCCAGAGGAGGAAGGAGCACGAGCAAAGGAGCTGTCGGGACAAGAGCTTTGCTCCGTGCCGGCTTACCTACCCAGCAGCTCTCCTCTCCGCAACGCCTCTTCCCACCAGCGGTGCCTGCAAACAGTCCCCAGGTCTGAGAAGAGCTCCCTGCCCCAAACTGTGCACCCGCAGGCAACGTTATTAGCTACCCTGGGAGGAAAAAAAAAAAATCGGGGAACAGCAACACTTTTCACAGGCACTGACAAATAAACTCATGGATGCCCTCCCGGCACTGCGCATCCTTCCTCAGCCTCGCTAGAAAAGCGGCTACGGACAGGAGCAGGACCACGAGTAGCTTAGAAACAGCTCATTAAGGGACTAAGAGGCAAGAAACTGTATTATTGCGAGATGGGATTTAAGCCCCTAAATCTCCCTTTTAAAGTAGTGCTGAATCCCACTCTCCTCCAGCTAGCAGGGACTAGGTCTCCCTTCTTTCTCTCAACCAAAGAGTTAACCCTAAACCCCAGCCCTGCTCCGTCTAGGGGAGGGCAGCATTTAGGGGGGGGTCTGTACCTAACAGATACCAGCTCGGCAGCAGCGACCTTTACGGTTAATTGAGAAAGCAGATGTGGAACCAGACTGCCCAAGGCTACGCGCTTCCCTTAATAGCCAGATATAAATAATTGATTGAGAAAAAAAAAAAAAAACATTAAAAACAAATCAAAAGGGCTCGGCACTCGCTGCCATGGCGGCTGCAACCCCGCGGTCCCCAAGTTTTGGGGGACAGAGGGGTGGTGAGCATCAGCAGGGTCAGCATCCCCCCCAGCGCCACGGTGCCTGTGGAAGGAGAAGCGGGGATGGAGCCGGGGGGGGCCAAGAATCACCTCCCCGCTCCCCATCAACCCGCCCTGGAGTTGGTTCAAACCAGCAGAGGGGATGGAAATTGGCCCGGAGAGCAGTTTGCAGGCTTGGCACAACTCCCCCTGCCCTCTGCGGATGCCATTAACTGAGTCAATGTCTTCAGAGAAAATCCCCCCCCCCGAAACGACCTGCTCAGTAAAGGGCTCCGGTAAAGGGACCCACCTCCCTGAAGAGAGATGGGATAAAGATCTTCTTATCCCTCTCGCCCATGCGGTTAGACGCCCAGGCTTTTTAATACTGTCACCTGGCAAGAAACATTCTCCTATTTCATTTGAAAGAGGATTTTTTTCGCCTAAAACAGACCAGCCCTCCAGGTTAACTGCATGGTAAGGGCAAACCAGCAAGAACAACCAGCCCGCAGGCAACTCCAAAGCCCCCAGCCCTGCAATGCCAGGGGGACGACGTTAATGCTTTCCAAAGAACGAAAGGAACAGTAAAACCCTGTGCGTCCTTTCTGAAAAGCTCGATGAATTCGCCAAGCGCGTAGGACCCCCCGCCCAGACCCTCGCTGCAAGGCTGCCGACCGAAATCCCTGCGAGCCTCTGGCCAGCCCCGAGCCTGCAGCCCCAGACACAAGCTCTCGACAGCAAACCGCACTGGCAACGTCTAGACCTCGCCGTTCTTCAGGGAAGGAAAACAAAGAGAGAGACACGAGAAGAATTTGCCAAACCAGCAGAATAGCTGACATTTCAAAACCCCAGATCGCTTACTCAGAACAGCCAAGTCATCTTTAAGCTCCTTTCTTTTATTCCCTCGCTCAATTTTCACGACAGTGGATCTACCCCAAGCCTGTTTTCTGGGGCTGAGGGGCTAGGAACAGAAGCAAAAGTCCTCCTGACCACCTTATCGGGCTTGCTACGTGCATTTGCATCCCCTGCAGGGATGCCCACCGCCGTGAACGCCTTTGCGAGGGCTGACCCACGTTATCTATGTTTTCAGTGCAGAGGAATGGAGGAAAGGGGAGGTTTGCTCTGCAGAGCGAGACTCTAGATTTTTATCACGGCTCTCTATGCAACAGGCTATGTTGTCCCAAAAACATAGCAACAAACACGCGAGCCTATACAGGGGGTGCGAAAAAACGCATGCATGCGTAAGAGAGACATCAGAGGTATTTTTTGTTATTATCAGTTGGTAAGGAGATGGCTCGTGAACCACTAAAAAAACCCCGTACAGCAGAAGGACTAGGAGTCGCCCGTTATTTTAGACCAGCCTCCCTCCTGAAACGGCACCAAGCTCAGCAAATCAGCGTCTCAAGCAATTCACGCTCCAGCTTGGCTTTTCAGATAATTCCAGGTTAAAATTAAAGCCAGAGGTTTGATTTTTTTTTTTTTTTTTTCTCCCTACCCCTCTCCTCTGTGGGGTCTCAGCAGCATTCTTTGTCGCTCAGCCCTTGGGAACAATAATTCGGCCGATGCGCCGGAGGGGAGCCGGGCAAGTCCCAGCCTGGAGAAGGCTCTGACTCACGGGGTTTCCCTAGTAACCCGAAACAATTGGAAAACACCAAGCACCTTTGCATCTTTAACCAAATCATGGGCAATATCCTACAAAAAACCCAGCAAACTAGTTGACACCAGGGCCAGGCTTAACCGAGCCCATAGCTCGTCTTGTCTCCTCCGAGCGGCACCGGCCGCAGCCTTGAGAGCATCAGGGGCGAGCGGTGGGAAGTCGGGAGGAGAAAACCAAGGAGCCCAACTGAATGACAAGGGGCTGAAAAGCAAAGCAGGACACAAAACATTTCCTCTCCTCTTTCCCTTACGGGGTGCTGGAGGTTCCCGGCCCTTCTCCCCACCCTTCAGCCCTGTGGTTGGGGGATGCTAATTAGGCTTCCATAGCATCGCAATCCCTGCCACGGGCAGCAAGCAAGACAGGGGAACGGCTTTCCCCAGCCACCACATCACCCAGTATTCATCCCGAGAGCCCAGCATCAGGGAGGGGGCCAGGTTTTGCTAGGGCGGACACAGCGACGCTCAGCTCGGAGCGACGAGAGATGCTCAGACAGGTCTTCTCCGGCGTGCACAGCAAGTGATTGCAAAGGATGCGTGTCCCACTCCCTTCAGCCTGACCCAAAATCCTCACGTAGCCTCCGAGCCAAGAAGGGAACGGCGGGCTGGGAATGTAAGCTGGGAGCTAGCTGGGACGGCAGCCTGCAGGGAAGCTCTTAAGTGCACAAAAGGAGCAGTCATCCTCATGTCAGCTTCCCGGGATGGACACAGCGCCGTTTAATGAAAAGCCTGGCAACCCCATTTCTGGCAACGAAATAAGGGTGGTTTGGGTTTGGGTTTTTTTTTAAAAAAAAAAAAAAGATCTCCGTGACGAATCATTTACCACCAAGCTTCGGCCGACACCGAGCTCCTAATAAAAGGGTTTGTGTCTCGGGGAGAGCCCCAGGACCCTACCTACAGCAGCACCGCGTTAAGCCGAGCCCGCGCAGCCCCGGGAAGGGGTACGTCTCCCACCACCCCCTCGGCACCCAACGGGGACCCCAGAAAAGGCCAGGAAAGTTTTTGATGAACTTCCAAGCTCGCTGGCCCCTTTCCTTGGGACGGATCTTGATAGGAAAACTCCTGGAGGCTTTCCCAGCCGGCTCCCATGCACCATCTCCCCGGCGTACTCCAGCCCAGCTCATTAAGTCCTTTCCTCGTTAGAGGGCTGGCCAAGCCTCTCCTCCTTCCCCTTGCCTCCAACTAATGGGATTAGCGTTCGGCTGTGTGGTCCCAGCACGCTCCTCCCCGCCAACCCCCGGCACCCTCCTCTCTCTCCCCCTCTGCCATCCAAGGCCAGAAAGCATTTTTTTTTTCTGCTGAATCGGGTATTTTAAGGCAATCCGAGCCGGTAAGGAAACGAGGCAGCGCCAAGGGAAGAGGAGGCAGACGGAGGTCACGGCAAAGCCGGAAAGAAAACGCACTAAACAGCAGAAAGAAAGAAGGGGAAGGGGGTGGGGGAAGAACGTATAGAAGGAAATAATACTTGGGGAAGTATTTGTTGCGTGCATTATCCTGGTTTTTTCCCCCCTTTTACTGACGCTGCTTTTCTCCCCTCTTTATTTAATTCATTAAAGTCTCCAGCGCTGCCTTTATTTGAATAGACAGTGGTCCGCCCTTCTCCCAGCACAGCATCCCGCGCATTCACTCCCTGAAAAGTCCTGCCCGCGGGGTATAAACCATGAAATGCGCCTGAAAACCAACCTTTTGATTAGAGCTGACAATCCCCAGGCGCTCAAACCGTCTGTCCTCCCCGATCGGAAAGGAAAAATGACATCATCTCCGACCCCCGTAACGTGGGAAGAGCCCCGGGGTCAGAACGGGGAACCCTGCGGCTTCCCGCTTGCAGAAGGATTTAACAAGCAAAGGGGAGAAACTTTCAGAGAGGGAATTTAAGTGATGCTGAGAGCATCCTACCACGGGCGTCGGGATAACACACTGGAGAATAAAACATTGTAGTGAAGGCATTTGCTTTTTAAAACCAACATCTTCCCTATTTGGGACTGGCCACATCACACTTGGTCTCTAATCCCGCAAATCCTTACCCCTTATGTTGATCATTTCCCCTTCATTACTGGCAATATGGCTCTGAGCCTGCCTGCCAGGGCAGAAATAATGCCCAAACAAGCAAACAAGCAACCAAAAAGCAAAATCATCTTTATAGCTCGGCTATTTCTCAGCTGGTTGCGCCTTTCGAATGTTTTCCGTCACCACGCAAAAGAGTATTGAAATAAAAATAAATAAATAGTGGCAAGGATAAAGCATGGAAAACAAAACAAAAATGGGACAGCGCGCAAAAGAGATCTTTGAATGCTGACCCTATTTGCAGACGCTCAGGTGCCGGCAGAGCAAACCTCCTGCAAGATGAATAGCTGAATAAATATTGGTCCTTCCACATCTCTCAGGACTTGGGGAATACGCACATTTTTATCTTAAAAAGGAAAGAAAAGCAGTGCAGGGAATCAGCATAAGCTGCCCCGCGCCACCAGACAAGGAGAGACGCAGAAGCAGGGCTGCTTCTAGCTGCCCTAAAGCTGCTCTAAACTCCTTTTCAAAGACATCCGACAAATCCTCAAGGTGCACAGGTTTTCCAAGGAATGTGAAAAAACTTCTGAAAATCTATAAAAATCTTCCCCCCATCAACAAATACTATTCAAAAAAAAAAAAAAACACCATAATTACAAAATAAGTAATAAATATCACAATTTCAAACCAAATAATCAACAAACATTCTCTTTCCAAGCATTTCCTGAGGTTTAAGCCATGAGGAGGAGACGGTCTTGGCCAGGAGAAACAGAAGATGCTCTTGGACTCAGGTGATAGACAGTGACGGCAACCAACACGCCAGACCCTGCCGTTGGCCAGGGGAACGTGACGGAGACGAACATAAAAGGGCTCTGCTTTCCATCACTCCGACTGCCACGGCTATTAAATGCCAGAGCCGGCTGTGCGAAGGAACAGCCCTTCCTGCAGCACCTTCCCCTCCCCAAACTCATTTTTTTCCCCAGGAAAACAGATTTGCAGCACCAGAGGAGCAGCAACCCAAGGGAGGGGTGGGAGCCACGGCCCCCCCCAAAGCCAAGCCTTACTATGTTCATGAGGGTGAGGACGTAGTTCTGGACGTGCTCCTTCCCGTGGAAGCGTACGACCGAGTCGTCCACCGCCAGCAAGACCTCGATGTTGTAGTCGTCCTTCCTGGCGTGACGTCTCTTGCGCTCCGCGTCCCCCAGCCGCTCCGTCATCAGCTCCAGGGAGTTGGGGAGATCGCCCACCCGCACGCCGGGCGCTGAGCAAGGCATGGGGCGGGGGCAGAAAAAGAAAGAGCCGTTGAGGTGACTTGACACCACGGTCACGCTCCAAAAAAAAATAAATTAAGCAGGAAAAACAAATAGGATGTTTAACTCCAACCAGGTTGCTGATCCAGCTTGCTGCACGGTGGAGAAAGGGCTCTGAATTGGGAGCGACCAGCACCAAAAGACACATCTATGTGGTGATGGTCCTGCATTGTCTGTTGGGTGGTGGTGGGACACTCGGGGAGGTGGGGAGAATACGTGCAAAGCCGGGGGCTGCTCTTCAAGAGCGGACAGCCGTAGCCAGAGCATCCTCTATCCTTCATAGAATTCTTCACCCTCCATCCCATCCTTCACCTCATCACCCAGCAGCGCCTTCAAAGCTCTCAATTGCAATCCCGTTAGCGATGCTACAAAAGCAACAAGCACACCCTGGAAAACTTTCAAACTTTTTCAAAAATCAGGGAGCTGGTTACGGCGCCGCAAGAGGTGAATAAACACTGGGGAAGGCTAATGCCTCTGTGTAAATATAAACAGGTTTATAGAGTGCTTTTGCACAACATTGACCCCACGCTTGTAAACACTTCTGGGTGCTCTTGGCTTTGTGCAGGTGAGAGGGGACGTCAGCAGGTGATTTAAGCGCGCAGAGCGCAGCACATGGCTAAGTGATGCTATTAAAAAAAAAAAAAAAGCCGCGTTTTCTCCTTCAAGGCAAAGAAGAAGAAAGAAAAAGGACAAGGCACTAGAAAAGCCAAATTAATTATGAATGCTGGGGAAAGGAAGAGCTCCTATCACCTGTTAAACAGTCAAATCGATGACACATTTCACAACGTACAGGTGATTAAAACATGACCGCAGCACCTACATCTCCAAAGTGTCGGACCAAGTCCGGCTCCTCCCGAACCCTGCACTCATGAGTCCCAACTCTGCTTCCCATTCCAAGGCTGATGTGACCATCCATGGGCCTGATCACACCCATCTAGGAGATTCTTCCTCTTTGAAGAAGAGGAAGAATAACTCCTATGTAACTCATCCAATTTTAACGAAATTTGGAAGAATTTCAGAGTTCCCAGCAAAAGCCTGGCATTTTCTTTCCTTTCTTCTTGCTGATGACCCAACCAGCAGTTAAAGCCAGCCTAAAGCCATAGGGCTAGACTTACGACCCAGAGGGCAAGTGGAAAGAGAAATCCTCCCCCCACAAGAAACAATTATTCTAAATTGCTTGGAAACACTAGAATGAAGGAGCTCCTACCTTCGGGGTGGAGGTCCTGGTGGGGCTCAGCACCGTCCTGCCGGATGGCCGACCGTCGGTACACCACGTGTGCCCTCCCGTGCTCCTCCGTCTCCTGCTGCCCCCTCTCCAGGGGCTCGATGAAGAACTCGTTGCTGTCTGTCCGAATCAGGCCAGCCTGGACTCCACAAAGAGATAAAGAAAAGAGGGGCAAGAAAAAAAAAAAAAAAAAAAAAGGCATGTTTTTATATATGCATACATGTACATACACACTCAATATACCCATCAAAGATTGATGCACAGCATGCATGAATGCAAGGGGAAAAAGCATCCCGAATAAACTGGATGTCTTGTTGCTACTCCATGACACTGGGATGGATCCGTTACCATGTTCACGTATTATGACCCTTAACTTCTCCTGTAGATGGAAACAAAAACCAACAAAGGGGGCAAAAAACAACCAACCAAAAAAAACCAGGCCACAGTTCAACTTATGTCTTTATATGGCTAGGAAACTCCGTTCATCACTCATCAGCGACAAGTTTTTCTGCCTGACCCTGTGGATCGGGCGATACAGGCTGCACGGACTTCCACACCACCTCGTCTCCCTGCGCCCTCCCCATCCCCACGCCCATGGTGCCGGGGAGGAAATCTGCCATTTCACCGATGCTACGAGTTGCAATCACAGTGAGAAGGAAGGAAAAAGAAACTATCATCTCTGCCCCGTGAAGTGCTTGGGAATTAACGCAGGGGAATCCCTTCGGAGGAGAAGCTGGAAAGCATTACGACTCCACCTCCCAAACACGGGGAAGATGAATGAGAGGGCAATCGTCGCTGGAAATGTTGCCCTGGCTACCGACCTGCTCCTAATTAACACCAAGCTCTCACCAAATCCCGCTTACATCAACCCGAGCGCTCATACCCCGCAGCGCCAGCCAGCTCGGACCTTGGGCAAGCAAAAGGATCACCAGGATTTGGCTTCCATCCCGCGGGCAGCCCCCCCAGCCTGGCATTTTTCACGGCTCCCTCCATCGCGCACGCGCGCGCTCCTTCCTCCGGCACTGCCCGCCGCTGCCTGCTGTTGAATAGCTGCCTGGGAAGCGCGAGCGGAACATATGGATCTGTTCTTATAGCTGTTTGACAGCATGTACCTACTGGAGTCCTCATCAGGGCTGGGGTACTGGAACTGTTTTCGTCAAGTAAATTACAATAAAATATACATATATTTTGCACAGAGTGATACGAAGACATGACCTGGGCTCTGTAAACAGCCAGGCAAAGCTGGGGGTCTTCCAAGCCCGCCTGGGTCATCGGATCACCTTCGCGTTCACGTACCGTTGCGTTCGTCATGGCATCAGCCAACCTGGCTTTGTTAGACTTCATCAAATTTCCTGCTCCACTTGGGTTTTATTAGCTGCTTAACTCCTCTGGAAGGCAGGTTTTTGGCTGGTTTTGTTTCACCTCCTTCCCAAGGAATCTAAGTAGGGGCAGTTGTGCTAGGATCACCTTGCCCGACACACGTATCTCAGGTCCTTCCCACAGGAGACGTTCGGGTCACCAGGGCAGGACCTCTCCAGCCAGGGCTTGTCCCACCACCCCCAGCCCAGGCGATGAAGATCACAGCCAGGTTCAACCAAGAGTTTGGAGCACCAGGCAAGGTGGCGGTGATGAGGCGGAGATCAAGCTAAGGAGTCAACCCACAGATCAGATCCAGTGATGGTTGGGCAAGTCCATGATGACGGGGCAGGTCCAAGCTGTTGCTGCTCTTTGTTACATGACAAGAGAAGGTGGGCATCCATTGCTTAACACAAAAACGAGGAGCTGGGTGGGCACCCGACGCAGGCATCACAAACACACTTGGATTTTACATGCATGAATTATGCTGATGATTCCCCCGCAACTAACGTGCTTCCAGCTTCCCCATCGCTACAAATTCGGGCTGGAGTGGCACTCCCGCAACCCGACAGCGCCCGGCGCAGTCCCCCTGCCAGCATCCTATTTTAGCTCGGCAGTGGAAGAAGCGACCCCTGCCCCTGCCGCGGAGCGTTTCACCCAGGATGAGGCATCCCAAAGCCGGTTTACGGATTTACGGCGAAAGCCGGGACTTGCTGAGTCAGGCGGCCGGAGGAAAGCCGCGCCGCCGCGCCGGGGCAAGGCTGGATTAAAATATGAAAGAGCCTGGTCCCAAGCCACAGCCCACTTGGGTTTGCGCTGCTCTACAGCTCGTGACTAATTATATATGGCACAAGAAATAAAGCAACCCAGGCTTTCTCGCCCGTGCTTTCTCCCGAAGGCAGGATGCAACGCAGTGCTGACTCCAGCGATGACCGACAGGCAAAGTGGACACCACAAGGACTCGGGCACACGTCCGATCAGAGCAGCCTCATAAATGAGACAGAAGCCGCGGCAGTCACCTCGGCATTTACAAAAATTAAAAAAAACAAACCCAAAAACACCATTGCAAGAGGCATGCACAAACCTGCTCGGCCTTAAAAAGGAGCAGCTCGGGTTGTATTTCAGCATTTTGGGTAGGTTATAACCGCAGGGAGGCAGCAAGAGAGGCCAGACGCCACCCAGAAAGCCCCAATAAGCTTTCCTTGGGTGCTCGCCAAGAGATCGATCCCATCCTCAGCGATCCATTTATCATGTGCTTCCCACCCCCTAACTTTATTTGGTTTAATAATACCAAACCAAATGAAATCTGGCAAGGTGGGACTATCAGTACTGATATTTCTAACATGAGATGCTGTCTGCAGCTCTCAGTGAAGGTAATTCCCGAAGTAAGAAAATGGCCCTTTGGAGACAATTCCACTGGAAAGAAGGAAAATACACTTCTCGTTTTTTTTTTTTTTTTTTTTTCTTTTAAGGAAATCACCAAACTCATTTCTGCCAGCTCGCAGAGGGTGAAATCTCTTTTCCAGCTCTCCTGCGTCTCCCCAGGCTATGGGAGAGATGACCCGGGCGCGCTGCTGGCCCGGCACCAGCCTCACTAAGGGGGATCCCCCCCCGCAGCACCCCGGGTAAGTGACTCCTCCACCACCACTGGGTAAAAAGCTCCAATTCCCACAGGAATTCAGGAAATTCTGACACTTCAACACAGCTGAAATGTGGAAAAACTAATAAAGCTGCTCCACTCAGCCAGAGAAGCAAACAGCACCGAGGAGGGGGGAATCCAGCTGCGTGCATAGTATGTATTTTTCCTACGCGATTCACACTTAATTTGGACAAAAAGTCCCAGAAAGCCAGGCTGCGTGTGAACGCAGGCACCGTCGCTAACCACCACTCCCTTTTCATCCCAAGATTGCCCAGCGAGGGCATCGGAGGGATCTGGAGAGGGATGCATCTGCCCCGCATGGAGCTGGACCACGGCCGGCAGCAGCAGGGTCTGCATGGCCCAGAGGTGCTCGGTCACTATTTTGGTACCTCTTCACCTGCAAGCTCATTGGCATCACGGAGGAACACGAAATTAAGGGAGATAATTAACCACTGAGACTTCTACTCCATGCTCTTTACTGGGCACACGGTCTAGTATTGCAAACTCGGGCAAGATGCTAAGCAGGACGCAGAGAGAGCTTTCCACTGGTGAAACTGGGGGGTAAAATACCACCTTCGGACTTGGGGGGTAAAATACCACCTGCGCACACTTTTGCTCCATTCCCATTGAGAGCAACATCCTGATATATCTCATACTCCAGGCATTTAAACCGGCACCTTTTTTCTTCCCGAAATGAACCCTACAGTTGAGGAGCTGCAAGGAAAATCCCGGAAGACAAATCCATACTTTTTGCGCAGGGGCATCGTTATGGGGACTGTTTCTCCCTTCGTTCCCTATTAATTACTGTTCCCGAGGGCTTTTGTTTTCTGCTTATCTGCTGCCACCCATCTGAAGCCAGCCAGGGCAACAGGGACGGAAAACGCTGGCTCTACGGTTTGCAGCACGTTAGCGTTTGGTGCAAATAACCCCAGAGAGCTGCAGGGAAAAGTCAGCCATGAAAAGCAAATACGGGGCCTACAGATGATAATTCTTCACCCATCTCTGCAACCAGCAAAGCACGAAGGAAGCAAGGTCGACCACACGCTGCTAAAGCCGGCGTGGAAAGATGGGATGCCTTCACTGCAGCGAGATGTGTCTGCCGGGGGAGATTTCCGCCTAACACTACTTTACCAGTTAGGAATTTGGTGGCTTGGATCAGCTTTGAAATTATGTTATGGCCGACAGCATCTTCCCACCCTGGTACGAGACACCCTTGCAAAAGAAAAAAAAAAAAAAAAGAAGAAAAGGCCAGATTTTCACGCGTGGATGCCTGCAGCAAATAACCCATGTGGAAGGTGCCATGGGTTTGGCATCTGTGGAAAAAAAAAAAAATCAGCTCAGTTACATGGCTAAATAAGGATTTAGGAAAGACTTAATGTGTACTCTCTGTTTCAAGAACTGGGTTGGGGTTTTTTTTCCTCATTATTTATAATCTCAGTCTCCATTTATACACAGCGTAATCTCTTTGTGTACTCAGCCTTCATCCGCAGCATCCCGGAACGCTTCCTCTGACCAGAAACGAGCGGCCAAGCGCGGTCCCGTGCCTCCCACGCACGCTATACTGGGACGCAAAAGCCGCAAGCCCCTTTTGAAGCTGGTGGAGAACATCCAGCAAAAGTCCACAGTAATTCCAGGGTACGTGCAGACCGAAGAGCAACAAAGCTACCTACAGCCGGTGCTCCCCACGTTAAGTTAGTCCTTATTTAGCGTGAGGTTAACGACAGTCCCCATCCTGTACATCCCTCCCAGATGCTCCGCTGCTTCTCTGCCGGGTCATGCTGGAGGTACAGTGTGGTCACAAATACCATCCTCCCACCTATCGTCACATTCCAGTTCTGTTTCTTATTCCATTTGCCCCCTCAAGCTCTTTTTACTGCTTTTTGGAGGGGGTTTTGGGGCCCTCCTGATCTCACGGCTCCTCCAAAGGGGATATATAACCTGTCAGACTTGCCTAAGCCAGAGGACCATACAGCAATCTACACCAGCCAGAAAACCCACGGAAGAGAAAAGCCAACCGCAACGTTGACCGTATCACAAAATCCTCTTTACTGGGGCAGGAGCCGAGCCCCTGCTCGGGCTCTGTCCTCCTGACCTCTTCCCCCAGCCTGCAATCGCCACATGTGCTTCGCCGGATGATGGGAAATTGCTGCTCGAGGCCAGGGCACTTATTTATTGGCCATGGAGCAATAAATACAACGCAAGAAGAAAAAAAAAAAAAATAGCGTACTTTTTTTCTCTTCCCTAGTGCTGCTGGAGCTCTACATGAAGAAATAAAACATCTGCCAGACAACACATCGGCAACCACGATGCCAATACCGTGTCCCGGGATAGCTTCGGAAACGGGGCTGCACCAAAACCGCCCTGCAGAAGCCCTCGGCGTCCGCAAACCACCGAAGCCCCGCGCATCAGCACAACGCGGCTCGGCTAATCCCACCCCGCACGGCGGAGCCGGCCGCATGGGGGGTTAACGAAGGTAAAAAGGGACGAAGCGAGCGCCCTGAGCGGCTGATCCCGGGGGAAGAGCCACTTCTTCCTTTACGTGAGCTTAAAAGAGCGGGCTTGGGGTTACCAGGGATGGCAAGGCAGGTATGGCTGCACAAATCCACACGAAAAGCATCCCGCAGCACAAGCTACATCCTAAACCGGCGTCGCTGCTACTACCTGCAGTCAAGGGATGGCTGGAACAAGGGCAAAAATAATAACAACCACCCCCGCCTGAGAAGATGCGCCAAGGGCTGAGATGGGAGAACTTGGAGCTAAAGCCTAGAAAAGCCTGGAAAAGTTAAACTAAAGCCTACCTGAGCTGGACCCTAACAGTACGGTGGGCTCTGGGGAAGAGAAACCCCCCAAAACCGTCCTCGCTGCTTCCCGGACACAGACTCGGCTGCCGACCGCTTCCAGCATCCCTTCGCTCGCGATGCCAAGCGGGAATTCTATCTGCAATGCAACCTGCACACTTAAAAAACAGGTTTTCAATCGGGACGCAGCACTACTAGTTGTTTGCTGGAGCTATTGGAAATACCTTTAAAGCTTTCAAGCCTGCCCAAAGTCGCCAGCAGCCCCAGCACGATCCGCGTTACAGGGAAATTTCTGCAAATTCACAGCCTCAGTTGATTCCAAAAAAGGTGCTTCAAAAGGTGTGGATTATGTGCTAAAATTGTTGGTAAAAAAAAATAAACTACTATATGTAGGCAAAATATGTATTTCTAACTGTGCTGCTCTATCATTTCTGCTTGTATAGTAACACCAGGAGCTGTATAAAAAGAAAGGAATGCCAAACTGTTTGTGCTAGCAGCTAAAATTGGCTAAGGAACTCCCAGAATAAAACAACCAAAAAAAGAAATACATAAATAAAAAAAAGGCAAAATAAGACATTTACTGCAACCCAGGAGTAACGCAACTGGTACCGGGAGAAAACAGCAAACGCTCGCACCTAAAACAAGAATTAAATTGGCTCAGAGGAAGTTTGAAGGGCAATGGGCCAATGGTATAAAAAAAATCAGAAGCGATTCCTCTGGCGTATCAAAGGTAGGAAACCCACAGGCAGACCAGACGCCGGGAATAAGGAGGTAACAGAGCCATTTAAGTAATTAAAGCGTGCTGTGGCAGTAAGTTAGTGATGCTGAACTGCGCTCACCCTGCAGTCGGAAAGCCAAACGGCTCTGAGCATGTCAGCTATTAGTAAAAAAAAAAAAAAAAAAAAAAAAAAAAAAAGAGGTCCTTCCCAAAAAAAAGATCCTTAGCGGGAAGAAGACCGCACTCTAACAGGGATTTCGGGAGATGCTCGAGCTCACTCGGCCTCATTGAAGAGGTGGGAAACGCAGAGGAAAAGTTCCCGAAGCAGTCCCAAGGTAGAACGCAGGTGAGCGAGGATGCGGCAGCATCGCCGGCAGCGTGGGTACCCGTCCCGGAGGTGTTACGGCATCCCCCACGGTCCCCCTCCGGGCAGGAGGCAGCTCAGGCACGGGACAGGCAATTTTTTCAATCCTTTTAGTTAAATACAGCTGGACGTAGAGCGGACGGACGGAGCGCTCACACGTGTAGTAAGTACCCTGCCCTGCTTACGCCACGAGCCACGTGGGGAAAGGGAACCCGCAGCAGCCAGACGGTACAGGGCCACGTACGGTGCAGACACCCAGCGCATCCC
>JAVJGG010000094.1:4182675-4195614 GCA_035590195.1 Aviceda cuculoides
GCGCCCCCCGCGCCTCCGGCCGAGGAGGCAGGACCACTCGGGGGATAAAAAAAAAAAAAAAAAAAAATAAATGCATCCTTCCAGCCCGCTCCCGCTGGGGCTTGGCAGTCCAGGCCCCCATTACCTTGTGGTTTCCAGCGTATAAAAACTTCCCCTTCACTGTGCAGACCTCAAAAAATAGGCAAGGGATTGCCAAAGGCATGGGGTGTGTGCCCAGGAGCCAGGAACAGATGCCCAGGTGCAAACCGTATCCGAAACCATGAGCTCCTGGACTGCAAAGCATTTCCCCAGGGAAAAACGTGTCCCGTTCCAGCATCCCCAGTTGGCTTCAGCCTCCGCCGCTGGAGGAGCAGAGGCCACGGCAGCCCCCCAGTGCCCCACTCCAAGGCCGGCGCCCATCACACCTCCCATTATTGTATTATTATATATATTATTATATTATTATTATAGCTGTTATTTTAAGAGCAGACGAGCCCTGCAGTGATGCCCCTTCCAGGAATTAATAAATAATAAATAAGGGTTAAACAGCTAGCCGGCATAAGAGCCCTAATCCCACAGGCAATCCTGCTGCGTATCCCACGGACCACCCCAAATTCCTCGCTCCGGTGTCAGCACCAACCCACCCTCGGGGACGAGCCGGCTCCACTTTCTCTAGGTTCTTCCCTGGACTTTCATGGCCACGGCACACAAACGTTTCCACCCGCGGGCTTTGAAAATCACGGTTTGTTCAACCCACTTGCACCCCTACTCGCGGCAGCACCAGGCGAGCGGTGCTGCCCTTGGATAAGGCATCTCCTCCGTACGTGTGTGCCAGTATTTGCAGAGAGCAGATCCTATTATTTATCATGTTATTTATTTATCCTTTTTATTTTTTATTCTGTTATCCTATTATTTATCATTTTACTGTAATCTCCTATTTAATTTTATTCTATTATCCTATTATCCTTTTTTTTATCCTATAATTTCTCCATTATCCTATTATTTACTATTTTCTTACATTCTCCTATTTTCTCCTCCCAGTTAGGGGTGGGAAGGGGTAGGAACAAACCAAAGCAAGTACCAGAGCACCTTTTCTTTCCCTCCTGCTTGCCCTATAACCCTGCAAAGCATCTCCCACCCAGCAGGCACCCCAAACTACAAAGCAGCGTCAGCCCTGGGCCCACAGCACCCATCCTGTGTCGCTGCTGGTTCACCCAAACCCCACGTTTTCTCTCAACACTAACCACGGCTTAATTAAAAGTCCATTAGAGCAACGCCTAGAATATACAATTCCCGTAATTCCTCTTCTTCAAGCTGCCCATCACTGGGGAAAAAATAAAAATAATTAAAAATTAAAGCATTTTTGCATGTGCCTCCCCCTCGGCCCAGCCAAATCCAACGGGATGGATGGAGCAGCCGAGAGGGAAATGCAAAACGCAGGCAGTGACAAAAAGGCTTTTCCTAAGGCAGAGGGTACAGGGGGAGCGGATGACTCCCTCCTTATCTCGCTTTCCCACCAGGACAAGTTGGATACGGCCGGCCCGGAAACAGGATACGGCCCAGGAACACCCATGTGCTGGTCCTGACCGGCAAGCGCCGGGAAGAGGGGCAAGGAGGTCACGGGAATTGTCTTGCGGGGAAAAAAAAAAAAAAAAAAAACACCACACCGGGAGCAGGGGGGTGAGACTGCTCTGCCGGGGTTCTCCCTCCTGGGACCCCCCAAAAGCTCAGTTTAGAAGCAGGAGTCGGCAGCAAGGCAGGGGATCATTCGGGGTCACCGGAGAGCGTAATTAAATCCATAAGCAGGCAGCCGCTCGTTTAGCACGGGAGGTTTTTTGCTCTTGCAGCAGCAAAGCACACAATAAAATAGGTGAGACTTCCCGCCGGCCCACGTGGCCGCCTCCCCGTAATACATAAAGGGGGGGAAAAATAAAATAACTTATCCCCAATAATTTCACAGTAGCTATTGCTGCAAACAGCCAAGTCCCCAGTGGTTTATCCCGCAGAGCTCAGGTTTTCCCTCCCAGCCCTGAAAAAACGCAAAGGACCCCACAAACCATGAGGCAAACGCCCAGGGAGCTGCGGATATTACCAGGTGAGTAAATGCTTTGGTTTTTCTTCCCCCGGTCAATCGCCTGTGGCCATTAATTGAAAATACGGGTCAATGGCAGCTGTGGGCAAGACCGTCACTGCTGGGGACGTGGGTCAATCCAGCCCAGACAGGGACGTTGCCAAGCCTTCCAAGACCCCACAGCTTAAAAAAAACAAACCCAAATCTAATAAAAATTATCCTTTGTCCCCTTCATCGGCTCCACAGAAGCTCCCACGTAAAACCGGGCCGTGGCCCCCAGGCTCAGCCGGCTGCGGGATGTCTCCTGCGTGGGTACGGATGGGTCCCCTCCCAGGGATGGGTCCTCTCCCAGGGACGGGTCCCCTCCTGTGCTTGGAGGAACCGGAGGAGCCTTCGGGACTGGGAGCAGAGCGGGACGGATCGGCCCTGCCCTCTGCCGGCTGCGCGCCGCTGGATGGGCGGGATGCTGGCTGGGATGCGGGATGGGATGCAGGATGGTGCCAGACGGGCGGGATGCTGGCTGGGATGTGGGATAGCACCAGACAGGGGGGATGCTGGGTGGGATGTGGGATGCTGGGTGGGATGCGGGATGCTGGGTGGGATGCGGGATGGCACCAGATGGGCAGGGTGCTAGGTGGGATGCGGGATGGGATGCAGGATGATGCCAGATGGGTGGGATGCTGGCTGGGATGCTGGCTGGGATGCTGGCTGGTGCCAGATGAGCGGGATGCTGTGTGGGATGTGGGATGGCACCAGATAGGCAAGATGCTGGCTGGGATCCGGGATGGTGTGGGGATGTGGGACTGCGCCAGATAGGTGGGATGCTGGGCAGGATGTGGGATGGTGCCAGACAGGCAGGACACTGGCTGGGATGCTGGCTAGGATGCAGGATGGCATCAGACAGGTCGGATGCGGGACAGCACGGGACGCAACACGGCACTGAGTGACCACGACCAGAAGAGCCCTGGCACCTCTCTGGTGACATGCCAGAAAACTTCAGCCCAAGAGACCGTCCGGCTTCAGCAGGGCTGGTCCCGGAGCCCGGCTGCACCCTCTGGGATTGGGTGCAATGGACCGGGGCAGCCCTGTGCCGATGGGGAAGAGGGCACGCTCACCTGCCGGTAGGTGCAGATGATGATTTCTCGGAGGTGGTAGTGCATGGGCGTCATGGTCTCGCTGACCGTGTCCAGGGCCATGTCCACCTCCTTCTTCATCCGGCGACCGTCGGGCAGGAGCTGGACCACCTTCATCACCACCTGGAGCATGGGCAGAAGCAGCGGGGGCTTCACCAGGTGCCTCCTCACCTTGACCCTCCCCGGGAGAGGACCCGACCCCTCCAAACAAGCACCTGTGGCTAAGGTAGCAAAGAGTAGGCTCGGAGGAGGACCCCTAAAGCACAGTCAGGCCCAAGGACTCACCTCGAACTCCCCTTTGGTGTACTTAGCATCAGGCACGCTCACGATTTCCTCCTCGCTCATCTCGGGGATGCCCTGGGGTGGTCAGAGAGGGCCGTGCCATTAGGAGCTGCGCGGCCCCGGCCCCGCTGCCCAACAGCTGAGCAGAAACGCAGACCCAGAACCCAACCCACCAGGGACCCCAGGCATCCTCCAGCTCCCCTCTACCTGGGCAGAGAAGACCAAAATTTTACCCCCACCATCCGCTCCGCAAGGAGGGAGCCACATCTCCCCTGCCCGTAACCCTTCATCCTGGGGTGGGAGCTCTCAGGAATGGGATAAAAGCTCACCAGGGACTCAAGCACCCACACTTCTGCTGGAGATCACTGGGGGCTAGGCACAGCAAGACGCCGACGTACAGGCGTCCGCCCCCCCCCCGCAGCCCACCCTGGCCCTCCCCACGCTCCTTTTAGCTCTCCCGTTGCGCAACGGCTGCTGCGGGCTGTACCGAGCTTCCCCAGCAGCCCCCGCTCCGGCCGACCCCCAGGGAGAGCTGCGGACCCCAGTACCCACGTTGAAGTGCCAGAGGGTGAGGACAGCGATGACCATGGCCGTGGTGGTCCTGCCCCGGCCGCTGGAGCAGTTGAACACAAAGGCTGTCCGTGAGTCCTCGGCCAGGGCACCCTTCATCGCCTCCAGCAGCCGGTCAAAGTCCTGCCGGGGGCGAAGCCGGTGGGTTTTTTACGGGTGCAGCCCGCCATGGGTCAGCATAGGCTGCCCACCTCTCTCCCCCACCATGGGATCCCCCTTGTCCTACAGCCTCTAGGCTGAATTCCCTGGCTCCCTGCTGCCGGATCCAGCCCGGCAGCCTCCCCGCTCCATCCCTGACGGGCTGAAGGTCTCCATGCGGGATTCCCTGGGGGACCCTCCCCGCCCCAGCAAGCACCCCACACCGCCGTAGTGCCGGGGCTGGGTGGCACCGAGCACCCAAGTGACATTCACCCCGCGGCAGCAGGGATGGCTTGGGAAAGGAGGCAGCAGCACCGTCCCGTCCACGGGGTACCTGCTCCTTGGGAGCACAGAAGTCGGGGATGGGGATACGGCGGTAGGTCAGCCCCTGGCAGGAGTTCTTCTGCTGGCTGAAGATCTCCTGCGTGGTCAGGCAGCTCTTGAACATCTTCATCTGCTTCTCCGCCTCCAGGTACACCTCCAGCCACTTCTGGCACTTCAGCAGGTCACCCTTCAGGGTAGCCTCTAGTTTCTGTAGAGGGTGGAGAAACCCTCACCGTAAAACCCACTCCTCTTAACTTTTTTTCAGGATTTTAATTAGGTTTTTCAGATGCAGGCTGACATCCCTCTCAAACACACCGCAGTCAACTCAGAACCCCACACCAGGTCCTGGCCACCACTGCTGTCCAGGACCACAGTCCCCACCGTGCTCTACAGGAGCCTCAGGAGCATCATCTCCCACCACCCCGGGCAGGTCCTCTACGCAGCCGGGCTGCTGCTGGCAGCCAAGCTCCTCCGCTGCCTATCTCCTCTGGAAACCCAGCTGGGAACATCTGCTCTCCTTTCCCCGGGTGCCTTTTACCCTCGCTTTCAAGCCACGCTATAAATTCTTCAAGGGAGGATCTCTGCTTTGCTCTGCCTTTGCAAACTCTTACGTAGTGACAGGGAAGTCAGGAGGACTCCTTGATTTTTACAGTATGATAAAGAGCAGGTCGACCACCTGGTTTTGCATCAACCCGGCTTGCCCCCAGCTTCCAGCAGACACGAGGGGCATGAGCCAAGCACGGTACCCAATACCACCGCTGCTCCTCATTGCCAAAAAAAAAAAAAAACAAAAACAAAAAACCCACAAAAGAAAAAACCCAAACCAAACAGCTCCAGAGGGTGAGGGACTATCGAAACCTGCGGACATCACTTATGAAGGCTCCCACGACCGGCACGAGCTCACCTCCAGCTGCTGGGGCGAGGCGGCGGGCACGGGGACCAGCTCCTCCAGCTGCCCGGGCTCCCGCAGCGTATAGATCTGTTCGTTCCCCTCCAGGACCACTTCTTCCCGGAGGTTGATCCAGAGGATGCGGGCGTGCTTCCTCTTGGCATCCGTCAGGTACCGCAGGACGCTCCCCAGGGTCTAGGGGAAGGGGTGGGCAAGGGTGATGGGAGGCCCGGGAGCCCGTGGCGGGCAACCCTGCCCACCGCGGATGCGCGTGCCCCCCCCCGCCCCTCACCTTGGAGCTGGGCTGCGCCGTCCCGTAGACGGGCATCTTGGGCACCCGTCGGAAGTTGGCCACGCTCATCTCCTTGGCCGTGCTCAGCACGTCCGGGCAGAAGCGCTCGTCCGCCACCTGCAGCGGAGCAAAGCCCGGGCAAGGGGTTCACCCTCCCTGCCATCGCAGCCGCCCCCCCCCACCCACCCACGGGTTTGCAGAGGGGGTTCCCAGCACGCCACGACCTCTCAGCCGTGGTCCCCGCTCAGGAGAAGTCCCCGAACCCTCGCAACAGCAGCCAGCCGGGGCTCAAAGCCGCACGGCTGCGTTTCAAAGGGGGGGGACCTCGCTCTTCTTGCGGCGAGACCGTGCCAAAGCAACAGTTCTCTGGCCCCCCTTCACCCCGCCGCAGCCGAGGACCACCGAAAATTAGGAAGCTGCAGCTAGGCTAGCAGCTTAGGCTCACGTCAGGGGGTGCTCCAGCATCCCAGTACCCTGGGTCTGCGGGGCCGGACACATCCGTGCGGATGGCCACATGCCCATCCTTGCCGAGGATGCCAGGTCACGGACCCGAGACCCCAAGACTCAGCACCCGCCCTACGAAAGGGAAACCCCTCGCTTCTCCCACCCCACCAAAGCTCTTTGAGGGCGAGCGTCCCGGGAAGGTGCCGCTTCCAGGGAACGACGAGGAGCCACGAGCCGAACCCCTACGCGCGGGACGGGTACTCACCAGCACTCGCGTCCCTTTGGTGACGAGGTCGCCGGTGACGGTGAGCTCCGACGCGTTCATCTCCGCCTGCAGCCGGTAGAGCTCGGGGTGCCGGCACATCCACCTGCTGAAGCTGAGGGCAAAGCCCAGGGGGTACTGCCGGCGGGGGGCCGGGGAAGAGGGGGGGGGGGGGGACGCGCCATCAGCCTGGGCTCGCACCCCCTGCCCGGACGCAACCCACGACCCCACCAAAAAAACCAAAACAAAACAAAACTGCATTTGCTTGGGAAACTCCAAGGTGGAGACCCCTTCCCTCCCACTACACAGGGAAGCCAAAAAAAAAAAAAAAAAAAAAACAAAGAGCAAAAGGGGGGGGGGGGGGGTGGGGGGTTGTTTGGTGGGGTATTTTGGTTTTTTACCTGCTCGTGAAGGTAGTAGTTGAAAGCAATCAAGTAGAAATAGCGTTCGAGGCTCTGCAGTGTCCTCTGGAGGAAATACTCTTTGGTGCTGCTCCCCTGAAAGCAAAGGCAGGTGGGATTCGTGATGCCCAACGCCCTCCCGTCCTGCAACCCGGAGCAGACCGGGAAGCTGGGGGGAAAAAAGCTCTATGCATCCTTGTTTGCGGCTGGCTTAGAAGAGAGACAAGCAAGTAGCAAACAGACCAGAGGCATTTTTTTTATGGAGCAGGTTTTTGGGGGGAAAAGAGGGGCAGAAATGCCATTTAAGCCACTCAGAACGTTTTTGGTATGTTCATGCTAACTTCACCAAGCTGTTTGTTTGGAAAGAAACCACTTCCAAATGAGAACGTGGCAGGGAACCTACAAAATCCAACCTTGAATATAGTTTCTTGATGCTTTTTTGTTGTTTTGGGTTTTTTTATTTTTTAATGAAACACTTCGAGTTTTCCGTATTAAATGACGCTTAAAGACATAAATTTGCATTTCAGGTCAAACAAAACCTTCTCTTTATCCCAAGGACACACTGGGAGCGGTTCCAACTGGTCCCAAGGGGCGTTGCTGTCCTGGGGCGGGGGGATACACTGTCCAGATGCTAACGGGAGACTCCAACGCAAGGGGAGGGGGTTGATTAACACCTCCCAGCCCCATGCTCCAGGTAACGCAAGGAATGGTCAGGGAACTCTCAGGGATGCCCCATCTGCCTTCAGATCCTGCTGGGACACCCCGGACCTGCTCCGGGGTAAGCATCTCAGGGGGGGTGGCAGACCCCAAAACGATGGGTGACGCTAGACAAACTTAAATAAGAGCAAGAGGAGCTTATTAAATAAGAGATATAAGCCACACGCCCTGTAACATCCTCCATTTCCAAGCGCCTGCTCTTTCCCTTCATCCCCAGAAGCATCCCAATGCCTACGTAGATGGCTTCAAGCGTGCTCTCCTCCTCCTCATCTTCATCATTACCCAAACCAGGTGCGTGTCCCAGAGCAGCTCTCTCTTCCCAGGGGCACAAGCTCAAACCCTCAGGATCTTCCATAATTCGGAAACCACCCCCACGCTGCCTCGGGACAGGGTTTGTACAGCTGAGCATCCCATCCAACAAATTAACCCGCAGCGCTGGCACCAGCGAACGAGCACCCAGCACGGGATCCAGGAGCATCCCGTTGGGATCCCCTCCCCAGGGTACGATGGAAAATCCTCCAAGACGGGGTTGTATATGTACGGGGGTCGGCTTGGCGAGCGGGGTTTGCGCATCTCTGACATCACGTGGCTGAATATTTACTTACTTAGGAATATTTACTCGTTCTCCGCGAGAGAAATCTGGGCCCCTGTCATTTATCAAGAGGCAGGGCAGCAGGCTTTGCTCTGGAAACTCAAACCAAAGCCTGCGAGGACGGAGCCGTGCCGGGGTTTGCCGGCGGCACTGCTGACAGAGCACCGCTTCTCCCCGAGCCCTGCGCTCTCAACCCAAGGTAAATCTCTTTAATATTCCCCTTAAATAGGCTTTTGATGAAAAGGGGGATGATCTGCTCGCGTTTCAGCTGGGGAGAGCCGGGTACCACGGGCATCCACCTGCAGCTCCGCATCCCACGCTGGGATGCGCCTCCCCCTGCATCCCCATCACTTGAGGACCTAAATCTCCGTTTTTGCCCCCCCCCAACACAGGGCAGAAAGCCACAGTCCAGCGTGACATCCTTCCTCTGTGCCCAGAAAAGCCCTTCCTCTCCCCAAAACCAAGCGGGGTTCTGCCGGCTCACCCGGCAAAGCCCGCCGGTGCCACCCGCAGCCCCTCCAGTCCTCCCAAGCCCAAGCTGGTTTCTCAAAGGCCGAGCATCAGCCCCTCTTGCCTCCTCATCCTCTCTTCACCCTCCAGCACATTTTCCTGGCCCCTCGCCATTGTTTAAACCTGTTCTCCCTCCACACAGACTTCAAATAAACACTCCTTGGAGCTATTTTACAGCAGTCCCCCAGCCGTTTGTTTCCCCGGCATCGAGCACGACAGAGACCAGTTTGCCCCAGTGGAGAGAAGTCAGGGAAAGGCTTCGAGGCAGCGGGAAAATCCCCTGCCCCGCGCCCAAGCTTCCCCCACTATACAAGAGAGTATTCGCCATCACACGAGCAGCACCAAGCATACTAAAATCTGCCCTAAAAGTGGTGGGGGGCGGGGGGGGGGGCCTAAAATTTGGTGTTTGCCACTAAACACTGAAAAAGCGACAGTAAATGCTTTCTTTTCCCATGGCTTAATCATTTTCATGGTGCTTTTCTGCTCCGGCCTATTATTTGCTTTGGCCACACAGCACCTGTTTTTAGATTGCCCTTCACAACCGGCCCCAGCACTTCCACTCCATGTTCAGTATTTAAATGGGAAAATTAAATCTCCAAAGAGGCTGGGATCGGGGCAGCGCTTCCATCTGAGCATCCTCTCTCCCTCCCTCCCTTCCTCCTCCACCGCCTGGTGCGGAGCCCCCCGGTCAGACAGGGGAGACCACGGCCTTCCAGTGTGGAAAACCACCCCGATGGCTTTTCAGAACAAAAAAACACCAACAAAAAAAATCTACAGATAGAATAGCTTGACCTTGAGTAACTATATTTGCTGGAAAAACTCTAAGCAACAATCCCTCCCAGCTCCCGAGGACTTTTACCACCCAGGCTGGTATGGATTTTCCAATTTTAGAGCTGACAAAACCAGGGCACAGGATATTATTTGTCCCCGAGGTCATCTACCAGAAGCAGCGGCAAAGCCCAAAAGAGACAGCTTCCCCCCAAATCCCAGCCTGCTCAATGTTATGGCTCTTCAAGGATTGGAAAAAAAAAAAAAAAAAAAAGAGAAAAGCTCCACAACCTTCCAGGTTTCACGTCCCTGGGAAATTTCCAGCTCACAGGAAGCTTCGGATTTCCAGAATTTACATTCTTCTCATCGCCGCGCAAAAACAGCTTGATAAATTACTCCGTGCGGGCGGCTTGCATCCAAGCAATCCTCTAATTAACGTACCTGGATCTGATAGTCCTCCCCGATCCCTTCCAGCTTCTTCTTGTACTCGTAGATGGCTTCCTTCATATCGTGCATCTCCGAGCAGGAGGCGATGGCGCCGTCCACCTTGCCAGGAGCAAGCGGAAAGCCGCTCAGCGAGCCCCGAATCGGGACAGGGACCGACCTCGCCCCCTCCCACCCACCCCACCGGGGGTTTCGTCGGCACCCCCTTACCTCCTCGACTATCTGCTGGCCTTTGGGCACCATCTCAACGAAGGTCTGGATGACCCGAAGCCTGTCCCTGGGAGATGTTTTAGGCGGGTGGGGGAGGCTGGGGTGGGAGAAGAAGGAGATCAAACCGGCCCTGGCGGCACGGGGCATCCCCCCCCCGCCAACCCCACCGGTTCTGGGGGTTGCCCCACTTACTCGGGCTTCTGGGCAGCTCCTCGGTGGTGGTGGAGGACAAGCGTGCCCATGGCCATGGCCAAGTTGGTCCTGCCCACGCCGGTCTGGCAGCCGAAGAGCAGCGCCGGCGGGGGTCTGCCGGGGTCCCGCAGCAGCAGGCTGGGGCTCTCCTAGGAGGGAGGGACAGAGGGATGGGGGCCGCAGAGGCATGCAGGAGAACCGGGTCTGCCACCGCAATGGCCGGGGTGGAGGGGACGACGGCCCTGCCCAGGCGCGGAGGGGTGGGTGGCATCTCCCCTTTGCTCAGGGGGTGGTGTGGATGGACCAGGAGAGCCCACCGGGTGGTCCATCCACTGCATCCCCCTGCCCTCTCCAGCTGCCGGTGGATGTTGGCCTGTCCGCCCCACTGGAGATGTTCCTACCACCAGTCCCCAAGCTGCTGAGATTTCATCTCCCAGGCTAAAAAAAATGAAAAAATTTAAAAAAAGAGAGAAGCCCTGCTATCGAAAGTCTTTGCACCAAATCCAGATCATTTCTCCCAAACCCATTTCGGGAAAAGCCAACCGCGCATGGATGCTGGGGGGTGGCGAAGGATGGTCACACCTCCAGCCAGCGGTAGGGACGAGCAGCTGGACAACACGGACTTCTCCAGCAGGGTCTACAGCAATGGGAATGGGATGCAACCGCAGGCACGCGCATCCTCTAACAGGCAGCGTAAAGCCAAAACCAGAAGATGCTCCCCGACGCGACATGCTTGCTCAGGCACCGGAGCAAATCCCAACCCGATGTGGCCCCACAGACCGGGCACTTTTCCTCGGCTCACCCTGAGGAAGCGGATGAAAGCGTCAAACTGCTCCTCCAAAGGGGCTCCCTCGGCGGGCAGGGGCAGCCGGTGGTACCTGCCGGACACAGGGACAGCCCTTGTTAGGAGGCCAGGGCCATGGCGGGGGCTTTGCCCCCACCACGGTGGAGGAGACGTGGCTTCGGAGGGTATCAAGAGCCCGGCTTGCAAAAGCAAACCACTGACCACATGTGAGGAGGAGGAGGAGGAGGAGGAGGAGGAGGAAGGGCAGCACCTGTAGGAAGGCAGGAGGAAGACGGGTCTGCGATAGACCTCCTCCGTCACCTGCATGTCCTCCTCGCACTGCACCCGCACGGCGTGGGGCTCGTCCCGCAAGCGCTCGATGTCATTGTAGACGTAGTAGACGCTCTCGCTCAGCTGCGCGAAGTCGTGGATCTAGCCCAGACGAGGACCCCTCAGCAAAACCCGCGGGGCGCCCGCCGCCTCCCACAACCCCTCCGCTCACCTCCGAGCCCGTTACGGCTGGGGCGATGACCCCCTCCCGTCCCACCTCACCTCTTTGCGGACCGCCAGCTCCAGGCTTTCCGCCCGCAGCCCCCGCTGCAGGCACTGGAGGTTCTCATGAAGGTTCTCTTTGCCCCGGGGGGTGTAGGACACGAAGTCCCCCTCCAACCGCAGGAAAACCACGGGTTCCTCACGGACGCAGAAGAAGACGCACTCCTGCGAAGAGGGGGAGAGGCTGCCCAAAAGCTCTCCTGCCCTCTTCCAACCCCGTTTCTACCCTCCCACCAACCTTGTGGCCCTCTCTCTGCAGCTTCTGCAGCACCAGCTTGAAGCCGTTGAGGCTGGGCTGCCCCATGCCGAACACGGCGTAACCTCCTTTGGCTTGTCGGAAATTGGGAGCGCCGCAGCTGCCGGTAGTGTTCAAGACATCTAATTTGCCGTATACGTCCCTGACCATGAAATATTTCCCCTGCAAAATAAGACGGGCAGAGAGAAGATGGGGAATAAGAGGAACGGAGCAAGCAGGCTTGAACGCGGCCAGGAAGAAAAGCGGCTTTTTCTTGGTGATCTTCAAAATTAGCCCCCAAAAACCCCAGAGGCCAGGCTGAAACGGGTTCGGTATGGGGTGGCGGCGACGCTCACCTGCACGAGGTAGTGTTCCAGCGTGGCCTCAGAAATACGTCCCACCGTGTAGTTGGCCTTCAGCAGGTCGTCGTGGATCTGAAACTCCTCCCTGCAGTTGTACCTGCGAAAGCCACGTGCGGGTGGGCAAAGAAAAAAAAAAAAAAGAAAAAACAAACAAAATGGCATAGGTAAAGACTAAAAAGCAGCAAATATTTTGGGAAGAGGCTGCGGAAAAATAGAGGTGTGGAGTTGCAGGAGGCTGCCGAGGACTTACGTGATGACCACGGGCGCCACTTTGTTGGTGATGATGGACTTGGCCTTGCTGTTGTGAAGCCCCAGGGTCTGGAAGGAGTGGATGCTGAGGGAGCGCTGGTCCTCCATGCTGCCGTCGCCCGGAGCCCCGCTCTCCAGGGGGGATGCCGAAACTGCCTGCTGCGCCGCGCTGGCGGTCGTACCCATAATCTGCAGGCGGCTGTGCCGGGATGGGGAGGCAGCAGTGACCGTGGGGGAAACGAGGAGGGAGAAAGAGAGGGAGAAGGAATTTTTTTTTTTTTTTTTCCCCCAGCCGCTCCCCTTTTAGGAATGCAAAAACCCGGGTGGGTGCAGGGCAGCCCCCCCGCCACGGACAGCCGACAAGGAGAGGCCCGTTTGGGAAGAAACGCTAAGCCAGTTTTTTCCCTCCCACTCCCGCAAAGGGCTTTCTTCCTCCCTGCCTGCCCGCCATGCGGCTCCCCCCATCAGGGAGCGTCCGGACCCGGAGCAACCGACAGTGGGGCTGAGGAGGGGGAGAACAAAAAAAAAAAAAAAAACAC
>JAVJGG010000094.1:4211292-4221486 GCA_035590195.1 Aviceda cuculoides
CCGCCCGCCCCCGCCGCCGGCAGGGGGCAGGCGCGGGGGCCGCTGCCCGCGCCCTCCCACGTGGTCTAGCGGTGAGGATTCCTGGCTTTCACCCAGGCGGCCCGGGTTCGACTCCCGGCGTGGGAAGAGCCGTTGGTTTTGGGTTTTTGGGGGGTTTTTTTGCGGGGGGTAGCTTGTCTTACCCCCACCGTGCAGGCGGGTCTTCGTGTCCAGGGGTCCTTCCGCCAAAACATTCCGGCTGAGCCGAGCTGCTCAAAGTCACCAGGGAAGGGGACGAGCTCATCAAAGTCACCGGGACAGGGGACGCATCACCCGTATCCCAAATGCACCAACCCAAAAAGTTGGGAAACCCGTGCCCCAAGGGCTACACCATCCCCAGATCACCAGGAATGGGGACACATCCCCAAATGCCAAAGTACCAACCCAGAAAGTTGGGAATCCTGTGCCCCAGTTCACCAGGAAAGGGGATGTATCCCCATATCCCATACCAGGAAAGGGGATATAACCCCATATTCCAAATGTACCATCCTGGAAATTCGGGAATCTCATACCCTGAGGGCCATGCCAGCCACAGCACAGCCTCTCTCCCTCCCTCCCTCGGGAACGCTGATCCCGCCGTTTATTTTTAGCATCCCTCTCCTGAGAGGCCGGAGCGGCTGGTTTCTTCCTCCAGCCGTGGATCCCCCTGGCCCAAGCGCGTCCCCGGCGGGACCGGGTGCCCGCATGCAGAAAAAGATGGGCGAGGCGGTGGCCCGGGTGGCCAGGAAGGTGAACGACACGGTGGAGAACAAAACGGATTCCCTTGGTAAGCCCAGCGCTCCGGCTCGGCTCCCGCTTGGGGCCCGGAGAAGGATCAGGTATCTGGGAGCAGGGGTCTATTTTTTGCTGCTGTAGTCTAAAAAAAGCTATCGGGTACCCTTCTGGGTGCTGCACCCAAGGCTCCTGCAGCCTCGGAGAAGGGAAAGGCTCCCCCAAAGGGCTCTCAGCCTCCCCAAGGCTTGAGTGGGTTCCCAGCGATGGCACATAATCCCACAGGACGTGCCCCAGGGATGAAGTCTTTCCTTGCAAGCAATGGCAGGAGCCAGACCTTTCCCTGCATTGCCTTGTCAGATTTGTATTTTTCTGCAGTTTTCCTGTTTCTAGCTAATATCCGAGACCCACGCGTGGTTCATCAGAAGAGAGGATGAAAGCTGCTCATTTTTATTCATGCTGGATTCCCAGCCCTGGGGTATTAAATCAGCGTGTGCCGAGAGTCAGAGCTTCATTGCTCAGCCTCTTGACGTCCTCCTGAGTGAGACGATAAGCAGGGGAGGATCGAGTTTATGCAGCCCCCACCGTGGCTTTGGGATAGGAGCAGGCGGCAGAGCCCGGGCTGAGCATCACGGGGCTGGGATACAGGTTTTTCATCCCCTGGGAGGGCAAACGGAAACAACTCAGAGCAAAACAAAAATGCCAACAGGCGAGAAGCACAGTCGAATCCTTTTCCCCTCCCTGCTGCTTGCCATGGGGCAGGCACCCATCACCGTGGGAAATCCAGCCAGCAGCATGCCCGGGAAAAGTCCTGCCCCATGCCCATCCCAGTCAGCGGTGGAGGAAGCATCCCTGCACTGCTCAACCATCCCCAAGGGCTTAGGGACATAGGGGAGGGGAATTACCAAAGTTGTGAAGTTATCAGACACGGACAGGCTGCCTGAAGGGTTTCAAAAGGACGTTGCAGCATGGAAGTATTTGCAATGTGATTTAGGGTTGAACGCACCTAAGACAAAACAGCCTTAGCATTGCTGACGGGAACGGACTCTTGGTGCTTGTGGAGGTGACTGCAAAGATCCCTGCAATGGAGAGGAGTATGGCAGGAGAACATGGTTTAGTGGCTACGGTTGATGGTTGGACTGGTTTAGTGGGTATGGTTGATCTCGAAGGTCTTTTCCAACCTAAATGATTCTATGATTAATGGCAGCCATGGGTGGCAGCACCCAGACAGGCAAATGGAGCATTAAGGGGTAGAAAAGAAGACGGCAAGCATTGCTCCATCCTAGCTGGGGTGCGTTGTAAGGTGCCTGGGTCTCGTCGGGGGCAGATCTGGCCAACTGCAAGCTGATGACCTTCCCCGTCGGCATCTACAAAGCCATGAGGAGCGTCACCGAGGGGATCCACCGCATCTCCCTGGCAAATAATGAGCTGAAGTCCCTCACCAGCCGATTCGTCACCACCTTCAGCCAGCTGAGAGGTAAGAGACAGCCCCACTGCTTCGCAACAGCCGCTTCCAAACCCCAGGGACCCAGCAAAGAGTCCCCGGAGTGCTGCAGAGGGGGCACAGCACTGGAGAGGTTCCCCACCTCAGTTTTTGTTCCTCTGTGCTTGCACCTCGTTCCAGGCACCAGGTTCAGACCCCCAAAAATCCATTTTTCTTTACTCTTTCTGATCCTTGCAGGAAGGGGGAATTGGTTTTGCTCTCACCCACCCTCCCAAATTCATGCCCTGCCACCTTCCAGACTCTTTCAGCAGCGGCCAGGCTGCTGCAGGGTCACTCATCATCCTCCAGCTCTTTCCAAGAATGCGGCTGGGGACAAAAGAAGACAGGAAAGGCAGCCTGGGCATAATGGTGCATGGCAGAGATGGGGCATTTCAGGCTGCAGAAGGCATGCTGGCTTGCTGCTGGCTAATTAGCCCCCATCGTGAGACATCAGTGCGAGTTGCTCACTCTCCCCTCACTGCAGGAGATGGGGACAGTCATCAGTGCATGGATGGCGCCGCGGGGACACATCCCTGTGGAGCCCAATGAGAGCAGCTAGAAGCTAATCTGCTAAAACATGGTCGTGCAAGTATCCAGAGCCGTGGTTTCCAATGCTGGGGACTGCACCAGGGCTTTGCCTGCCTGCAGCAGCACCAGGGGCTCTGGCAGCTTTTAAAAGCAAGTCTTTTGCTCATACAATGTACTGCACGAGTGCCGCTGTGGTAGGGGTCTGGGGAGGCTTCCCGTGTTGTCTTGGAACATCATCCGTGAAAACTCCGCGAGGCTGGAGAAAAGAAACATGTCGAGCAAAGGAAATCAATTCTCTGTTTCTAGACAGTACAACAAGCCCTGAGGAGGAAAAAAAGGTCTCATTTCCCATCAAGGGTTTTACTCCACCAGTAAACAAATCACTCCGATGATGAACATGTTGGGCCTCAGCAGGGCTGTTGCAGACAAGAGGTGTCCCGGGGCTGGGGACAGCCTTGCACCAGCCTGAATAAGGCAGGACCTATAAATACCAGGTATTAGCAGGGGCAGGGCAGCTTGTGTGGATATTTATAGAGCAGAAAGCCCTGTGTCACTGGAGAAGGGTGCTGGGACAGCAGGATTTGGGTTCCTGTTCCCATGGCTTCCCATGGAGCACTGCTCCTGGCCCCACAGGAGCTCATTTCTGGGGAGAGGCAAGTATCACAGAGGGTTAAACTCTGTAGAACAGATTATTTTTCACATATGAATACGCTTCTTCCACCACTCTCTTTGTACCTCAGAAGGGGTTCAGGCACATGAAGATAGTAAACTAGCCTTAAGCCATGACAAATATCCATTGGGGAGTGAATTGCACTGACTCCACTAAGAAATATTGCTTATTTCTACAGCCAATGCTTGCAAAATGCTGCACAGGTTTCATTAGGAAAGCCTGAGGAAGCCAAGAACTATATCACTTCTAAAAGCAGTATTCACAGCAGGCAAAAGTACGATGGCAAACCATGGAGATGAGCAAGAAATCCCATTTTTGGACTTGGAATCCTGTTGCTGAACCTGGCAGCCCACAGGAGAGAGAGGCTGTAAATTAAGCTACGCATTAATTATTTTCCCATCTTTTTCCCCCCATGCCACCACCTCTCTCCTCTCTTCCCCGAACCACAGAGCTCAACCTGGCAGGCAACTACCTGCACCGCCTGCCCGAGGAGGTCACCTCCCTGCTGCACCTCCGGGCCATCAACCTCTCCCGCAACAGGTTTCGGCGTTTCCCCGAGCCCCTGGCCACCGTCGCAACCCTGGAGACCATCGATCTGGAAGAGAACGAGATCACAGGTGAGAAGGAGCTTTTTCCATTGGAGGGGGGGATGAGTATCACCCCCGGGAACAATCGTGCTTCCCAGGGGCGATGCCGACCCACATCCCTGGGCAGGGAGGGATGCTGGCTTAGAAGTTTTGCTCGTGGTCCACCATCCCCTATGGATGCAGCCGGGCTGAGGGATGGCTTAGTGATCCAGCAAAAGGGGAGTGAATTTGTCAGGGGGAGCGGCACACGAGTGCCGAGGAGATGCTAAATAGGCAGAGCCTCGTTAGCCACTTGCTTTTGCTAATGCCTCCCAGGATGAAGCTGTTGCAGGCATAGGGGGAAATCAAGCCCCATTCGAGCCACCCTATTCACCATGCTTCTCAAAGGCAACTCCAGCTGTGACTCAAAATCACCAGATTTAATAGAAAATAGACCTGACTGCAGAACTCAGCCCCAAGGATGCTGGGCTGGGATATTTGCTGCCAGGCAAAGCAAGGGCACAAGCCCACCTGAACAATTCCCAGAGCAAATAGGAGCCATAACACTACAAAATCCCCTAAAAAAAAAAAAGAAATTAAAGGAATGGTAAAAGCCACCCATCCCTTGACCCTGCAGTGGGAGAAAAATCTTTCATATGCAAAGCTGAAGCCTTTGGAGTCCCTGAAAGCTGGGCAAAAGGGGTAGCTGTTGCACATAGATAAAAGGGGATTTATTTAGGAGCAATCTTTCAAAGAGCCCAGGCTGGAGCATCCCACAGCCCATGCAGATCCCTGGGGAGGCAACTATCAAGTCCACTCAATTTTGCTGTTTTATCTGGGATGGCTTCAGCTGCTGCTGGGAAAGCTGCTCCCTGCACCACAAGTTTTATTAACAGCATCAGCTGCTCCCTGGCCATGCCTGTAGAAACACAAGACATTAAATACTGCTTCCACAAGAGACAGCAGAAAATGTGGTTTTTCCTCACCCCTTTTTTCTCTCTCACCTCCCAGAGAGCTGTCTCACTCTTAGTTCCCTCCATCATTTTTTTAGCTTAATTGGCCAACTTCAATCGGACCTGGTCTCCAAACAGCATATTTCCCACTTGTTTTACGCAAGTAGGCTGCTGCAAGAAGGGAATACAGTTTTTGTTGCTTTTTTCCCCCGCTTAAATGCAGGGAGGGAAGGATGCATCAAGGGTTATACCCAGCTGGCTTAATCCTGGAGGAGAGGGTAGCTAGAAAATCCAGCTGCCAGGCTCAGTCACCTCCCACAAGGTTCCCCTTAGCTGCAGTTATCAGACTAAAGAAAAATAACAACAAGGACAAAATTAACAATTTCAAGCTAAGATGTTTTAGGGACATATCTTAGTAACAAGCACAGTGCTGTCTGGCTGCAGAAATAAGTAAGATTAGCCTATTTTGTGCACTTTCTGGAAAGGGAAGAGGTAGAGATTAGAAAGCCAGAGGTGCTGCAGTTCATTTTCCAAGGAAACAATCTGGGCAATCACATCACTCCTGCCAGCCCTTCCCAAATACCCCCATGCTCATCTGCACAGGGGTTTGCATTTATATATATATATACATGGCCATTTTTCTATATTATCTTCAAGCTTGTATTTATATATACACAACTTTTCCCCCCACACTAGCCTGGCACAACAGGGGAAGGAGAGTTGAGGAGAGTGCATCAGCTTGAATTTAACTGGCACAAATTTTGTTTTTCCATAACAGCCAAGTAGGATTTGAGCCCTTCACACTCATTTCACCCCAGAAGATCTTGGGAAGGAGATGGCATCTTCTCTCTTCTCCCTCCACATGCATATGCAGCTGGCCAAGGAGCCTGTTTTAGCAGCAGGGTCTGACAAGGAACAGCTAGCACACCCTTGGAGAAGCTCTTGAGAAATCTGAACATTCACCCACATAGTGTTCTCCAGCAACAATACCTGCACACCTCCAGCCAGCCCAGCATGAGAATGAACTACCCCAGTAGCACAAAAGCTGCCTTTTATAATTTGGGACCCAGGTTACCCCACTTACCCAATAACGAGTTGAGGACCCTGCTCCAGATAAAAGACCAGTAGGCAAGAGGAGGATTAATTATGGGTGGGAGATGGAGGTTGGGGAAGGACTGGGGGTTTTTTCCCCCAGCAGTATAAATGTTGTGGATGGTCTGGTTTGTGGTGCTGGTCTTGCCTGTCCTCCCCTCTCTCAGGGATGCTGAAGGAGCTGATAGTAGGGCTGCAAACAGCATTTAAAAGCACCTGCTGAAAGAGGACTGAGTCACCCACTAAGACATATTGAACTGGAGATGGTAGGTAATGGTTTCCAACTAAAGGGAAACAGGAGTAAAAGGAGATTAATTAATGGCTGCCTGGAGTCTGTGGGCTCTGTAAAAGGAGACATTTAGTGCTATGAACTGCCCTTTTCATCTCAATGAGCTCTTAACTATGGAGTGTAATTATGTATATATTAATGTCAGTGCTTTTAACTCTTTCCTTGCTAATTAGAGTTATATCAAATCAGCATTTTCAGCTCCCAAGTCCATGGGGATTTTTTGGTGCCTGAAGCTTTGGTTTCCTTTTCTCTTATTCCTCAATGAATGGCTTAATGCAGAAGATGTTGAGATAGTAAGGGGGATGCTGGAGACCACTACCAAGGCTGGGAACGTCACTGCTGGGAGCAACTGTGGCTAATTTTGTTCTCCTGAGCATCAAAGAAAACCACGCTTAATTTGGGATAATGGCACGGAGAATGCATCTTTAACAGCCGCAGAGGAGCCAGCGAGTGGGTTTCCACCCCTGGGTTAGGAGGAGGCTGGCAGGAGCTGGTGGCCACCAAAGCATGCGGGTAATGCCGAAAGGTGACTGGGAAGCAGCCCAGTGGGTCCTTCCCCCTTCGATTTGCAGCCGTATGTGGCTGCGAGACCTTCGGGGCTGTTAGTGTTCATTACCCAGCTCCTCAGATGCCTCGACAGCCCTTTCATATCCATCTCCTCGGATGCCTCGGCAGCCCTTTCATCTGAAGGAGCTAGGTTTTTCACTCACTTATTATCATATTCTGATCTGAGAGAATTACTGTTTGCTTTAATTATGAAGAAGCCTTTTTCCCCCCTCCTTTTTTTTTGCTTAACTGGCAAAGCCAGCATGAATAATTCAGGCTCAAACACAAGTGCCTTATCCATTGGGGAGCCGGCAAGTGATGCTTTGGGTTGGTTGTGGAGGCGTTTGTGGTTGCCCCGGCACAGCCGTATAGCTATAGGCTGTACTGCGTGCCCTGCCTGTTGCTTCATGCTGGTGTGAGTCACAAATCCTTACCTTGAATTAAGCTGCAGACCTGCACTGTTCCCAGCCTGGGCAAGGCTTGCTCCCTGAAATACTTTCCTTAACTCCCTACATTTAAGCAAAGTGGGAGTTTATCACTCTGCATAGCATTAGAAGATCATTAAACAGGAAGACCTATCAAAAAAAAAAAATTTTTGTGCATCAAGCGGGAGGGGGGAATGCGACATGGGACAGAGGAGTTGCAGTGAACAAATCCACCATAAAGAAGAGGTATAAAAAAATCCATGCGAAGCTCAGCCTTATGAGAGATATACACTGCTAAAAATTGTGTATTACAAAAAAATAACACTGCTCTCTGGAAGGGAAAGAAAAAAAGCCATCAAGGTGTTTGAATCTTTTTCCAGCATAAAATAGGTTTCATGGTTTAAAAGTTGTATAATCACAATACCGAAATTCTGCTCCAAATATTAGCAGGAAAAAAAAAGGCACTGGGGATATAAAGGGCTCTTGTCATTTTGGTGGCCAAATTAAACAGAAACTGTTCTTGGTAAAGTCAGGTGGGGTGGCTTTTCAACCCCAAAACATTGTGATTTGTAACAAAAAGCTAAATCTACCATCTTTTAATGATCTTAATGGTTAGGTTTTTGTATTGATCTCATTCCTCTGCTCTTGGTGGATTAACATTGGGACCATTCATGAGACCTGCACTTTTTTTTCATGTAAAAAGGGTTTCCTTTAGAAACCCTTTCTAAAGGAAAACACCCAAATTTATGGAAATTGCAAAATGGGAGGGTGTCTGACAATGGCCGAGAGCCATTTTGCAGCCTGTCCAGCCAGGACAAAGAGCATGTGCTCTCACATTACCCTGGCCAGGGCTCCTGGGCATTGCAACACTGGGAATAAAATAAGGGAATAAGTCTGTGAATACCAGTTTAGCACCCCAGCAGGGCTTTTTTAGGAGTGGGAGAACCGGAGGGCAGGGTCCACATTTAATAGTGTGGTGTTGGCACCTTACCAAGACGTTTGAATTGTCATATAATTTAATATTATTTGGTGACGTTTCTGGTTCGATAAAAGCCTGGAGACCGGAGGGAGCAGGGTTTGCTCTGGGGCTGCCCATCGAGCCACGGTTTTCTCCCACTCTGCTGCTCTGAATTCCCCGGCAGCTGACACCGGGGTGGATGTTCACCTCTCGGCGCTTTCTTTTGCAGAGGTGCCGGTGGAGAAACTGGCCTCCATGGCATCATTGCGGAGCCTCAACCTGCGGGCAAACCCCGTCGGCCCCGAGGTGCGGCTCCTCGTCCGGCCCCTGGTCCCCTTCGACCTGCTGCTGTCACCGGAGGAGCCCGTCCCCAAAGCCTGAGAGGGTCTCGGGGTGCCCGGGCGAGCTCTCCCGAGGGGCGACTGCCTGCGAGAGTGGTTTGGTTTAGGTCAGTCCCTGCTACGCCGCTGTTTCTGTCCCAAGCCTGCAGTGAGGCAGCCAGTCCCTTTTTTTTTTTTTTATTTCCTTAATAAAAAGCAAGCAGCGGGGCTCCTCCGTGAAGGGGATGGCTCTGCCAGCTCCCGAGCGGGGGAATCGCCCGCTTTGTGTTTTGCCAAACGCTTGGGGAGGAAGCGGAGCTGGAATGCGCGCAGTGGAAGGTTTGGGTAAAACTGGGGGAGTTGGATGCTTGGCTGCATCCATCCTGCCTGGCCAGTGATGAGGAGGAGCATCTGCTGCCCTAGTCCAGGGCTGGGGCGGTGGGGGACATCCCTGCAGCCGTAAGGGTTCCCCCTTGAATTGCTGATATGGCAATGTGCCACGTGCCTGATTAAATATTTTCCTGTTACATGTGGGGGGTTTTTTTGTGTGTTTGCTAAATCTATGAGTTATCAGGTGTCTTCTCCTTAAAGAAGCCCCTTTGCAGATCACCACAGCCGCTTGCTGCAGCTCAGGTTGACACCTCGGGCTGGATTCTGCCCAAGCAGTATTTCTCTGGATTTTCCCAGGGAAATCTTTTTTTTTCCCCCATGGTTTTTCACCGTGGAAATCAAAGCAACACAGTGTCAGTGGATGCCCGCATGCTGCTGACACCATGGGTGTCCCCAGAAATGTACACCCACCTCCTGGGTGCTGTGGGTCTTCAGGACGTGCCGCTTTCTCTTCCAGGAAGGAATGGGCTGTGGGTCTCGGGATATAGCCCAGGGAGTCTGGCTCCTTGGTGGCAGGGAGGCCACTGCTAGGCACGCCGGTGTCCCTTGGCAGCTGGCTGCCTGCAAATAAACTCCTGGGAAAAATCCTGGGTGTTATCTCAAAATACCTTGTTTAAACATCTCCCGTGTTTGCTCCTTTGCATTTTTAAGGGACAAACGCCTCCCAATGATGTGGGCTGGCTGGGGGCAGCCAGGAATGGTTAATCCTGGAAATATTTGACTTTTAGACTTGCCAAAGCCAAACTTTGGTAAAAGACCATGATAAAAGGGGGTTTGTTGATGTCGGCAGTGGTGGAGGAGCCGGCGTTGAGCGGCACAGCTTTGGACCAGGACCAGCATCCCTAAGGACCCTGCTGCTTTTCCCCACTGCATGGGTCATTTACACGGGGGGGGGGGAGACCGGGATCCTCACCCACTTGTGTTGGGGTTCCCAGCATGTTCCCATGCACCCCCCTGGGGACAGGCAGGAGCACTGCTGGGGACACTGGCCATCAGCTGGAAGACAGAGAGGCACCCAGTGCCATCATTAGCGTGGGGACCTCGGGGGTGGCGAGGGGGATGCAGAGCCCGACCCCCCCCCAGGGAGCAAACCTGCTCTGGCTCGGCTCTTTCCTTGCTTCCCCCTCCCGTGGGCTATATCCCCCCCCTTCTCAGGCGTGGGGAGGAGGGGGGGGTGCCTGCGTGTACCCCGGTATCCATGGCAATGGGAGGCTGTCCACCCCC
>JAVJGG010000094.1:4226042-4238144 GCA_035590195.1 Aviceda cuculoides
GGGGAGAGGGGGGGGCGGTGCAGGCGGAGCGAGCTTTGCGCCTGCGCAGTGCTCACCTCGTCAGACACCTCCCCCTCCCCCGGGGGGGCGTGGCGTGGCGCGTCGCGCCTGCGCATTGCGGCAGCCGGCGGGCTGAGGGCGGCAGGATGGCGGGTTACAGCGTGGAGGAGCGGGCAGCGCCTCACAGCTTGGAGTACCGGCTTTTCTTCAGTGAGTGCTTACCGTCTTCTTCCTCTTCCTTTTCCCCTTCCTCCTCCCGGCTCGGGGGTTGGGGGGGTGAGGGGTGAGCTTCTCCGGGGGAGCCCCCACGGCCTGAGGTGCACACACACACACCCACGCCACCCCAACCTGAGGTGTCCCCTCAGGCTGGGCCTGACTTCTCCCCCCCACCCCGCTTTGCCTTGCAGAGGATGCCGCCGGGCGCTACATCTCCCCCTTCCATGATATCCCCATTTACGCGGACCCCGGCAAGGTAAGGGAGAGGGGGGGGTGGGGAGAGGGGCCGCAGCAAGGAGCGGCAGGCCGGGTGGCTGGTGTGGCCTACAGCCAGTGACATGAGCAACCGCTGGAGCTCTGGGCCCTGGGTGTGAGCGTTGAGTCGGTCAGGGAAAGAGGTCCTGCAGGCCTGAAATACCCGAGGGAGGCTCCCAATTCCTTACGGTGGTTCTCGGCAGGAGCGCCTAATGGAAGCATCACCAGGTGTTGCAAAGAACGGGTGCCCTTTTCTTGCAGTTTTCGGTAGAGTGACGTAGGAGAAGAGAACGATGATCTCATTCTCATATTTGCATCTGAGGTTCGAGTGGTTGTCTTGAACTTGCCCGTGAGGTTGCAAGAAAGCGTTTTGGGTTAAAAAAAGCAGTTTTCCATTTAACTAAATACCTGCAGCTACTCCTATGGAGGTATATGCTCATGCTGCGTGATGTTTCAGGCTTGGGTTTTGACTGCAGTAAGGCCACTTTATGCCCACAGTATAATCAGCTGCTGAACAGAAGGCGAGGATGTTAAATTCTTGCTGTAGTGGCTCCTGGGGACCTCTTTCCTCACAAAAAGTGCAGGTGGGGAACCTGCAGTGCTGCAGGGCTTTTACATCCTTCCAGCAGTCAGTCAGATTAGGCTGTTCCAAATCACGTCTAAAATGCCCCAGCTCTAGAGAAACCAAAACAGCTCTGCTTCAGTTTTCACTGAATGCTTTTTCAGTCATAACTTGGGCTCTCTGACTGTGTTCCTTACCTTTGTAGCTCATTTCTTCTTTTCTGACTGTGTTCCTTACCTTTGTAGCTTGTTTCTTCCTTTAACACATACTAAAAAGCTGTGCAGCTTCAGAAATGTAGTGCATGAACTGTTCTAAAGTTAGCGATAGAGAGGTATAATTTGGAGGTAGGGAGTGGTTATTGGAAAGGAAAAGAGTATGCAGAATTGAGAGACGAATCTCTAAAAAGTAGCTGATGGAACTTTGAGGTGCAGGTGTCAGAATGTGCTCTGGGGAGTCTGAGGTGGCTTTTGCCTGCTCAGAAGGGAAAAGATGGATTGTAGTCATCAAGGACAGTGGCAAAGCAGTTTCTGTGGCCAACTGGGAAAGCAGTTTTCAAAAGCAGGTGTCTGAAAGGTAACTCAAACAAGGAAAACCCAGATAACGCTACACTTTGCACATGCTTGCAGAACAGAGGAGGAAAGAGCAGGGGAATGTGTATAGGGGTGAGGAGGGTTTCCATGGCCTGGTAATGATTAACAAGGGAAACTGGACTGCTGATGTGCCTTCAGGCGCTTAGCGCTGCTTGCCAGAGTCCCTGTCCAGCTAATGCTGCTTTCTCATGCCAAGTCATTAAGAGAAGAAAGTATCACAGAAGGTCACAATCCCCAAATTTACACAATAGCCCTGACCACGTTAGACCTCCTTCTGTTGCTGAAGTGCCTCTCCACAGAGATTTTACTCGTTACTTAGTTTCATTACCGGCTATGGTAGGGAGCCCAGCTTGGAGCAAAAGGTTGTCTGTCTCTGTCTGGGCTCCTTGATCTTTATTCTTAGACTTCTAAGACACTGAGAGGATTGCAGGGCGGTTTTTTTCAGTCTAGGGCTGGGATGTGCTGACCTTATCTGTACCTGTGTACCTTGGCATTGCGAAGGAGTGACCTTGGGCTACTCACTGGGTGTCTTCGACCAAGGCAGATCTGTCAGTTGGACTGTGGGGAAACTGGGAGCCTAACAACAATGCACCCCTGAGTCGTCTTTCTTTGCCTGCAAAGCCATAAGCACCCTGCCTTGCCTCATTCCTTCCCTTAAGTTACTTGTAAATAAAAATACTATATAACTTTTTACATATAAATTACAAATGAGCAGTGACCCCCTGCAATTAAGGGGATGTCATAAGATTCCCTTAGGGAAGGTTGTGGGCAAAGTCAGTGATGTAACAGCACTCGTTGCACAATAGCAATCTAATTAGGGTGCAGTACAGGTGTGAGGGATTTTGCAATGCTAATACTGCTTAACTTGGGGATTAGAAACCTTGTCGATGCTAGGGAGCAAGGTTTGACTTTTTTTGTTAAAAGCCATAATATCTTCAAACAGCAAATGTTATGGTTCAAGTGTGGAAAAGCTTGTTTTCTTGAAGAGGAGTCTGACATTGAACTCTCAAGAGTCCTCTCAGCCCAGCTGGAGTCAACAGGAGATGTTTTCAAGTGTCATCTGTAAATGAGATACTGCAAGATGTGGTTCTGCATTTCTCCCCCGCATCTTTATCCTTTCACCATGCCACTAACAAGGTCTGCTTTTATAGGAGTGCTGGCTTGGAGAGGGGGAGCTTGGGCATCTTTCACTACTTCAAAACAGGCTAGAGTATTTGGGAGTGATATTCTCAGTCGTTCATGATAGTACGTAGGTACCCACGTTATTAAATAGATGGCTTACTCCTGTAAGTCTTGCCTCTTCTAGATTGCCAGGATGGCTCTTGCGGTAGCATTAAGTGCTTTGTATTTAATAAATATGCCTAAAACTTCATTTTGTAATGTCCAGGATAGTTTGTATGCAGCTGTCTTCAATTCATTTAAACGTACCATTCTGTAACCTAGGAACATGATGGAGATGTTCGTAGGTGGCAACTGATGGAGAATGTGTGGGTAACCTCAGTCTAGCTTTTCCTGGTGTCTTTCACGGGATTCAGCTTTGAGTGATGCCATGTGACTGGCTGGACTGCAGAGCTTCTATCAATGGTATCAAAACTGGCACTGGAAAAAACAGAAAGAAAAAGAAAGTTACGGTTTTCATGCGAACTGGCTGGCTTTTATGCGTACTTATATATATTCCCTAGTTTAAAGTGTGATCTTGATTCCTTCCCATTCACTGATATTTTGCTTTCTTCAGAATGTGTTCAACATGGTTGTGGAAGTACCTCGATGGACAAATGCTAAAATGGAGGTAACTATATTACATGTCCTAGCTTAAGTGCTTGAGCTGACAAGTCTATTAATCTTTGGCTTTGCTGATTCTCTCCTACTCAATTCCACTTCCTGAATCAGAGTGATTTCTAACTTCTCGTGGAAATACTTGCTTAATGCTAGAGGTCTAGTATGGAGGCTGAGCCTTGCAGAAGTTGGATTAACTTAAAATTCTTCCATGGCTTCTGATTAAAGCAGCATCTTGTGGCTGTCAGCCCCATGCGGTTCTGACGTTTGTAAGTCTGCTGAAAACTATATCCCAGGAGATGGCAATGCAACAGGAAATGGAGTTGTCCAATATGTGCTGTGGGCTTCAGGGTCTCTTGGTTCCTGGTCTCTTGGCTTGTCAGTTAGCAGCCAGCTTCATTAAAGAAAAAAAAAGATCACTTGGCTTTTCTTAGAGAGCAAAAGAGAGAGATTTTTGTAACTTTTCTTTCAGATTGCAACAAAGGATCCCTTAAACCCAATTAAGCAAGACGTGAAGAAAGGAAAACTGCGCTACGTAGCTAACGTGTTTCCCCACAAGGGTTATATCTGGAATTATGGTGCTATCCCACAGGTACTGTAACTTGTCTCAGTGGCTCACCCATTCTGGTGGGGAGGAGGGAGGATGCCTGTGTGTGTCTCTTGCTACCGCTGTATTAATGAGCAAAAGATCAGCTGAGGGTCTGATCTGAAACACAGCATTTGCATCTCCGTATATAATCTTGCTGATGAAGAGGACCTGTCAAGAAAGCAGGGGTACTTTTAAGTAGAAATCTCAAGAGGTAGGCTTGTAGCTAATGCTGTAAACAAGCTATTTGAGGATGCGCAGCTGCTGCTAGTGAGGTACCTGCTGTGTTGCTCCTCTCCGTGGCCTCTTGGCAGTTTGGCTGGACAGTAGCTGGCAGGTCCTTGTCTTTGGGTGAAGGAAGGTGTCACTACACAAGGAACCGGGCATCTGGCAATGCAATGCCCTCAGTTCCTGCCTGGTGAAGCATAAAGAGCTGAAGTTTTAAGCTAATGGTACAGGATCTTGGTGTACGGCCCATAGGCTGAATCTTTACAGAAGATTCTTCTTGCACTGAATTAGCTGATTGTTTTAGACTTGGGATGTGGGCAATGAAAATCTGAATAGATCTGAAGGGCTCTATCTTTCCCGTTTCTCCCCGTCTTATTGTTCGGGGTCTAAAACACACAGCTAGGCTATTGTATTGACCTGTTGGATGGCTATAGATGCCCTGTTCTCAGTGTCGGATCTGCGTGGCAGAAAGGTACTCAGAAGTCCAGAGGCTGGGTGAGGCAGCTACATAGACACACTTTCTCTGAAACAGCTGGTAAGGGGGGACCAACCTGGGTCATAACGCCTGGACACATGCACTTAACTCGCTGGTGACCGCTAGATGAAGAGGAACTTTTCCGCTAGATGAAGAGGACCAAGGCTGTTTGCCTCTGATGTTCTCTAAAGTTTGTGTTTCCTTTAGAGAAATAAATTGTCAGTGGCAGTTCACAGGGAAACACGCTGAATTTTGTAATTCTGGTCTTGGTAGCAGTGCCTGTCGAGTGCTTTCTCCAAGTGGCTTAAGGCGGTGTTTCAAAGTTGAATTGTTTTGTACTTGGATGGATTCTGGAGCCAGTTTCTTTGTACAGAATAACGGCTTTTGAAGCCTTTCCTCAGTCATGTGTTAGTGGATCAAAGGTGGTTTTACGCGTCAAGGTCAAGGGACCGAACTTAACACTCCCTTGTAGGGAAGCACGATAACGATTGTGAAGAGTCCTTCAGCACCACCCAGGTTTCAGTACATCTTCCAGAATGCTCTGGATGCATCACAAGGTCTTGACTATACTTGTCGTGTCCTGGCATGCCGAGATTTGGGAAGAGCATTCCTTCTTTTTATATCTCAACAGCCTTAGAAGTAGTTGCTCCTTATGATGCAAGTGGGCATGGTGTCCTTTCGCTCCTGATCAGAAGCTTGTTTTAAGCAGCTATTATTTTTGGAGGCATAGCTCCAGTCCCTTCTGGAGTCTTGTCTTTTGACTTGTACTCACCGCTTTAGGTGAGATGCACTAAGACGCTGGGTAGCACAGCCTATGGGACTCTGCATTCTTGTCACTGCTCTAGTGTAACAATGTGTCTTTAATTGTTTAATTAAAAGGAAACAATCCACCCTGTCTGTCTTCCAGATCTGTTCGACTGCTATCTGGAGTTCAGGAAACTTCTGTTAAGAAATGAATAGGGAGAGGAACAGGCAGGCAGCCAAATCAATGAGTGTTCTTTATAGATGTGAACTTCACCTTTATGCAGCTGTGGAACGGAGGAGGAGGAAGTCTGGAAAGTTGTTGAAAAAAGGCTTGTAAGTGGGAGGGAGCAGCTTACCCTTTTCAAGATAAGACCTTTTAACTTGGATTCAAACTGCTTTTGCAGACACAACTGAAATAGTAGCCCAACCACTAGACTTGAAAGCAAGTGTGAAGTGGGCCATCATCTGCATTTTCGAGGCAATTGCATGCCTGACATAAACCTGCTTTTTCTTTCCTCTTGAAACCTGAGAGTTCTTATTTGTGTGGTTTTTTTGGTTTTGGGGGTTTTTTTGCAGACTTGGGAAGACCCAGGTCACAAAGATGAAAATACTGGCTGCTGTGGAGATAACGATCCAATCGATGTGTGTGAAATCGGAAGCAAGGTAATGCACTCTAAAGGGTAACTGTCTTTTGAAACAGGTAGTTAATGTCTCTGAAGTCAATTATCCAGAGACATTATTCAGTTCCTACCTCCTCTACCTTAAGAATGTGATGTTTCCCTCCGCTGCCTCTGGAGATTGTTGATGAGATCTTACAGCGGCGGCCTTGTGAGCCAAGGTTTGCGAACCGCTGATAAGCGATAGCTAATTTTGTGGTACCCGACTGCTTGCTGAACTCTTACAGCTTGTACAGTCTCCTGTTGTGCATTCCTTGGATGCATCAGTACAGACAACAAGGTCTTTGTCCTTGCAGGTCTGCTCTCGAGGAGAAGTCATCAAAGTGAAGGTGCTGGGCACGCTGGCACTGATTGATGAGGGAGAGACAGACTGGAAGATAATTGCTATCAATGTTGAAGACCCTGAAGCAGGCAACTATAATGGTAAGTAACAGGAGGGAGGAGTAGGCTGAGTACTTCCCTCTCTCCGTTGAGAGCCTGCAGGAAACTTTCAAGTCAGGACACGGGCTTGCTCCTGTGCCATGGTATTAATCAGATGTGATACTGGAAGAACAGGATGTTATCAATCCTATAGCAAAACATTTTACCACCGTTTATCGCAAATTGTCAGTCCTCTGCACAGCCTGGCATCTCAAAGAAGAGGGTGGCTATGCAGCCTGTCCTCTGAGTGGAAGGAAAGGGGTTGCCCAGCAGGTCTCTAATCAAAGCTGTTTAAATGCATCCATGCTCCTGGGGGCAATCAGGATATACTGTGAAGATGAAACACTAGCTTTACTGTGCACATAGCCACTTTGTGTCTTCACCGTAACCCATCTGAAATGTTGCTAAGGCTACTTGAGGAGGGGCAGCTCAGAAGAGTGGTAGTAGCCGTGTAACTTCTGTTACCAGATCTGACTAAAAAACTTTTTCCCCGGCTAGATATCAATGATGTCAGAAGGATGAAACCTGGATACTTAGAAGCTACTGTGGACTGGTTCAGAAGATACAAAGTACCTGATGGAAAGCCAGAAAACCAGTTTGCTTTTAATGGTGAATTTAAAGACAAGGTAGGATCGCCTTTCTGCATTACTGTGAGCGTGCAGAGGCACGCTGTCTAAAAACTGAGCTCAAGGTGCATGGGGACACGAATGAGTAGTCGCTCAGCGAATGGATTTCTATGGGGCTGCTGATAGCTGACTTTGTTCCTCCTGCCGTTTTTCCAGCCTACTGTTCTGCTTGTTTCCAGCCCAGTGCTTGCAGAAATACTAGGAGAAAAAGCATAGGGTTATCACCCGGCTGCTGTTGGATATTATCAGTTTTTCTTCTAGATGACATTCATGTGGGATCACTTCAGGGCTGGGAGCCTCCATGTCAGAACCAGGATGGAAAACACCAGGTTTATTTGCTCCTGCTGTGGAGCCAAGCGCGCTTGACATCACCCTTTGCCTCCCTTGCTTCACCGGCTTTGTTCCACTGCAGCCTGATGCAAGTCCAAGTTAACTCAGGAGTTAAAATGCTTCTTCCTTCAGGCATAAAGTGTTCCCTCACGCCCTTTGAGTAAGGTTCTGCCTTGGCAGCGTTATTCCCCTGCCTCTTCTCTGGGTTGGGTCAGATAATCTACTGCTCCTGAACAGGTGAAATCCTGCTTCTGCGCCCTTCCTCCTGCCCGTCCTGGTGTGCTGTGGGTGGGTTAGTGAGGTGACTCAACTCCTAGAGCTCCAGAGTTTGTGCAGAGAGGGGGAGGGCCTGCAAAGCCTGGTGTGGGGAGGAAAGGGTAAGGGGGGCTAAAATGGAAGTCACATGGGAGTGGACTTGTCCCCTTTGGCTGTAGCACAGCACTAGGCTGGGTGGGCTGGGACATCTCGCTGCCCCTCAGGATGGGTGAAACTGGAATCAAGGCCAAGGCGGAAAATAGGGACAAAGAACCTTGCACATGTTCCTGCAGTGTTTTATTTGGCTCTGTGTGGTATCAAACCAGGATATTTATTGCTGGTGTTCACACTGACAAAGAATTGTGTGTGTTTCCTTCTGCAGCTTAATGCTTGAGCATATACTACATTTTTTTTAAGGAAAAAAGCTGTGATATGCTTGGAAGCAGACTAATTTTTGAATAGTTGCAAAGCTAGATGAGGTGCATGTCTCTTCCTGTTGATCTGTGCGGCAGTTGAATGATTTGCCTGGAGTGGAAGAAAGCTTGCAGATAGGTCGGGATCAACTAGCTGCTGGAGGCAAACCAAGTGGGACAAGCAGCAGGGCGGAGGTGCTTTTATAATGCAGCACTGGCCTGAGACTAGAATATCTGCGTTCAGTTTCTTTTGGCCTCACTAGTTGACCTTGGCGTATCCTCCCATCTTGAAAGCAAGGCAATTTGTGTTGTAAAATCCCCCTTGTTTCAGCTGTTGTGCACTGGGAGGTTGCTGTTGTTCCTGAAAGGCGCAGTAATGGAAGAGGTCTCTTTGAGTCCCTTCCAGAGTCAGAAACTATCTAAAATCAGCCTATAAATACTGGCCTCTCATTCCATGTAACTGATAGTCTGGAGAAGATGGTCTACTGCTTGCACATAACATGATGTTTGTTCTCATCTTCAACTTTAGGATTTTGCTCTGAAAGTCATCAAATGCACTCATGAACACTGGAAAGCTTTGATAGCAAAGAAAACTGACAGAGGGGAGATCAACTGGTAGGTTAATGCTTGTGGTACCGTGCATGTTCCTTTCCCCTAAACAAATAACCCTGAAACTTCCTTTCCTGAGTTGTGCCGTGCTTTCTCTTAGTTGCTGGCTGTCTCCACAGGCCTTCCCCTTCAACTTGGCAACTATAACAATGCTTCTTAATATTCCATTATTTAATACCCTTGGGGGCGAGACTTGGCTTTCACGTTCTCACAATTGACCCATCTATTCTAGCACAAATTTGACGGTGTCCAACAGCCCTTTCTGCTGTAGTCAAGAGTGTGCAAAAGCTACTGTGGATGCAGTAAGTACAAATTTGCTTGTCCTAACCCCAACGTTAGCATCGAGCAAAACGGCACGATTTGTGTGGTACCGTAAACTGTCCTCTCTGTGTGAATAGCGCATTGTATGCTCAGAATTTTTTGGATGACACCACCACACCTGTTTCTGGTTAAATAGGATGGGTGTGGAGCAAGCTAGACATTCCTCTAGAGGCCTCTCCTTGCCCTTAGTCATCTGGGAGATGGAAACCGAAACAGAGTTTGTGTGAAGGGCTAAACTTCTGAACCATAGCTTGGCTGTCAGCTGTTCAGAGAGTGTTTAAATACTTGGCCTTCCGAGAGCTTCACAGTACAGATCACCCTTTGAGAAAACAAAGTCTAATTCCTGAGAGTGTTGCAGCGAGGGACCGCACATCCTTTGCAATGAAAAGCGTGAAGTTCCCAGTGTGGTACTCCTGTCCAGTTTCAGGACTTAACTGCATCTCCCTAGGCTTGTGAAGTACTGCTGTTGGCAACTTGAAAGGGATTAGAGGAATGGGACAGGAAAATCAAAACTGAGATACTGCCTCAGTGTATGGAAATGTGACTGGAAACCAGAGTATCTCCATAGCCTAGGAGAGACATTTAAAACCACTGTCTTGGTTTTAAAAGTCCTCGTATCCTCTGGTGGTATCTGAGTTACTTCAAGTTTTTGAAAATGCAGCCCTTACGGAGGATGTGTCACCAGACGGGGACCTTTGTCTATCTTTGGCTGTTAAATATCAGGTGAGAGCTCTGGGGAGAAGTTTTCCGAGAGTCCTTTGTACTTCTATTCCACCATCACTGTAGCTTTAAAAAAAGCAGGCTGCCTGCAACTGTATAGGCGCTGGAGCGGTAACTGCTTGTGGTGAGAAGCAGGTGGCACTGCAGCCTGTGCTTAAAGCAGAGCACCTCCGGCATGTAGGACATCTATGGAACGAGGAGGTGGTGGGGATGGCGGGACTCGCGCTGCACGTGAGCTCATTTATTCCCTCACGGCTGACCAGCACGGTCTACCACAGACCAGTTCACGCTGCGTAGATCTTAAACTGTGCTCAGTCAAGACTTGTGCGGTGATAAATGATGTCTGGTGAGCTTCAGGTTTAAGGTCAACCTCCGTCAACAGCTGCTCTCTGCTAATACGCTTCTCCTTTCAGGCACCGCCATGTAAAGCTGCTAACCCGATCCCACCCGAAGGTAAGTCTCAAAACCCATGGATACATTCCAATGCTGAGTGGAGACTTCCTCAAAGGAATTATCAATAAGAAAATGGGGATCTTAACTGATAGCTAGGTATGACTCTAGCACTAGGAGAAATGAAGGACCTTGTTAGACCTAAGTTGTGTCAGGAATGCTGTTTGATTCCTGAATAACTTCTGTTGTTGCCTTACTTTCTTGTTTGGGTATGCGAGGTGGGTAAATAAGCAGTAAGTAGGAGACCTGCGGTGCCATAGTTTGCTCCAGAAGAGATTTGAGGTATAGCAGGTCCTGCAAGAAGACCACTGCAGAGGACTGAAGTGCAGTGGTAGCCAGAGAGGGATTTTAGTTCCTCCGAAACAGGGGTTTCATCAGTATCCTCAGTGCAGGCGAGCCAAGGAAGGAAATTACTCCTTATCCACACAGAGCAGAGGCAGAAATCGGTCGCATGTTCAGTGCTTCGGTTGCCATTGGACCTGTTGATCAGAGATCTGTCACTGAACAACTGTCTGCTGCAAGCTGGTGACGAGCCTTTAGAGGCTTCGGGACTCGATCCATCGTGAGGAGCACGACTCTGTAAGAAAAGGACGGCTGTGGGAGGAATCCTCACTCAGCTGTCACCTTTTCCTTCCATGCGAGGCAGCGATGAGCACCTTGCACATGAAATGTGTACGTTGCTGTAGCAGGGACAAGACCCGAGGGCAAGCGTGAGGTAATGGTGATGTTGAGAACCCACAGCTGTGTGGCAGAAAGAGGAGCTAGGCTGTCGTCTCTAATCTCTTCATGGGTAATAAATCTGTGAAGAAATTGATGTCTTCTGCATGGGCACAGGAGTTGGCAGTAAAGTGACTTTACCTCCGAGTCAGGTGAGCCGGAGGGAAGCTGAGCTAGCCATGGCTTGCTGTCCTCACCTGAACCGAGTCACGTGTAGGCTGAGCGAGGGCGACTTCTTCAGGAAAACACGTACACGTGGCTGTGCAAGAACCTGTTGGGTGCGTGGCGGTGGTGTTGACAGGAGCGGGAGGAAGCCCCTGTGCTGGAGGCAATGCACACAGTGCCCTGTGACTACCTGATTAAGTGGGTGGCTAACAGAGGACTAACCCCCTCATTTTTTTTCTTTTTTATTTTTTTTTTCCTTTTCGCTGCCCCACACAGTTGACAAGTGGTTCTACTACCAGAAGAACTAAGGCCTGAGGATGGGTGGCAAGACAGCTGTGTCCTTCCCACCGAGGAGTTTGCCACGTGCAGGAATAGAGCAGAAAAATAGCTTCAGTGTCAACAAGAAGACCTTGCCTGTAACTTTGCCAATTAGAATTACGTATCTAGCAGTGATGTGTCTGCAGCATCGAGGTCTCATGGAGGCTAGAGGACATAATTTATAAAATCAAAACACCCTGCTCGTGCATGGTCATACAGTGTACTTTGTAAAGGGCGACAGAAGATCGCTCACCCGGTACGTGTATGGACGCTAGAAATAAAAACTACTGAAACTGAAGGCTGCGGGACTCCCTCTCGTTTCCCTCCCGCTAATGAAGCACTGGAGCCAAGGTGTGAACAGCGGCCCTTAGCTGGGTCCGTGCTGGGGCGGGGGGCGGATTCGGGCAGGATTTACAGGGTAAAGCGGTATCGTGTCCCTCGAAGAGGGGGGGCACTTTCACTTGGGGCGGCTGGGGGCCGGCCTCGAACCCGGGTCCTACGGGGGTGCGTGCGGACCCGCCGGGGTCCGGCCGCGCCCCCCGGTCCTCGGGGAGGGGGGCGGGGCGACCTCAAACCCGTGTCCCACGCCCCCCGACGCGGCGTCAGACGCACGGCCGACGTCAAGGAGCCAGCGCGGCGAAGCCGCCGG